>CM044399.1:55245000-55845000 GCA_024322285.1 Musa beccarii
GCACGCATAGAATCTAGTAAGTCGACTGCATGGGCACAGAGTCTTTGAACTTCAGCACCAACAGAGAGTCGGTTAACAATTCCACGTGCCATGTTTGATAAATCATCGATAGGCCCAACCTCTGCCTCCAGTTTCTTCCGTGCTGTATCAACTATCTCATGCAAACTCTGATACTTTTCAGTTAGGCTGAGAAGTTTATGACTAAGAGAAATACGATAACATAATGCATCGACTCGTCGTGCATCTTTTGCGATCAAGAGTTGCTTTTTCCAGCATCTGAAGAACAAAAAAGTCGAGGTAAGAATAAAATGAACCGTCATTGAAAGTCGATTGTTCCAACATGTGATCACAAAGGAGTTTCTATTCTACTACAGGTATCAGCACTGAAGCAAAGATTGCTCTAGACAATCTAAAGCTGATGTGCTTCATAAAAATGGTTCATGCCAATGTCTAATATATGATAACCATAATGAGATAAACCTTATATCTTAAAAGAACTTCACTAGGAAAGATCAAGTTGACCAAACAAGTATAACAGTAGCAAAATATTGACACATTTAACTAGATCAACAAGACAAGGCATTTGAAAAGTACAAACACAGTTGAAATAGATGTTATAATCGTTGATGATTCATCACAAATACATGCCTGGATCTGTCCTTGCAACAACATAGTTTCTTTATCAAAGCAACATGCTAGCATAAACTAAACATTCCAGGCCAAAGAAAGAGAAACAGAAATTATGGAAATCTTTAGTTTATCAAGTACCATCTTAGATTTTAGACATTAAAAAAGAATTCCCACTTATATCTGTATTTGAGAGAGTTAACACTGTATAGCAATTGCTACTTGTGAAAAGAGAATATCTTAGCAGAAACTTACTCCCGCATGGTATTCCACAATACTCATTCATAAGCACTTCTTGCTCTCATATTCAGTCCCAGCAGCCACCTTGGCAATCATGCTTTTCTCCACTTTATAAGAACACATACATCCATATGTTGCCTCTCTTCTTTAGCACATCATCTTTTCAATGACCAAATTACACGTAGATGTTTCTCTATTGTTGTTGCCCTTTGACTAGAAAAGGGATGAACCTATTCACATTGATCCAACTCCCCACCCCCAATGCTTGCGTGTTGCTTAACAAATTATAATTCAAGACTAAATACTTCACTTAAACTCCTATCTCTAGGTAAAACCTATGGTACTTTTGGCTATTTAACAAAACCGCTGCAGTAGTATCTTGCTGGTAGTATGGAGCTGTAAAATTTGGTATAACTTATACAACTTTTATCATGTGCACTAATAAGGCTAACTGATGCAGGAAATGTATAGTCATATTTAGGTCTATTTCAAGTCATGCATTACTCGTGGAGATGGATCATCAGCATTTCACAAACATCAAAAGCATGTACAAGAAGACCAATTGATCTAGCATTTAAATTTCTCTAACCAACAGCTGCAGATCAAATATTAGATATAGATCTAAACCCTTAAAGTTTTCTTAGGTTTTGTTCACCTCTATCTGCCCACATGGGAGATAAAATGTGGAACGCAAAAAATATCAATTTTTTCAAATAGAATCAGAAACAGGTACTGTTTGTTGCAGTTTCAGTTATTAATCAACAGTCATCAATAACGGGAAAAACAATGAAAGAATCCATTGTGCAGATAACCCTGAAGAATAATGAAATTTTAAATGCATCAAACTCATCAGAAAGTCATCTGCTCCTAAAACTGACAGACTAGCTAAGCTAACCATAACATATACTGACGTTGCAGTGTCACAATTCTTTCAAGTCACAAGTAACCCAAGAAGACAAGGCAATCAAGTAATGGCAACTTAAAAAAAAAGTTACTTAGATGCTAATGATCTTGGGCTCAGACAGACTGAGATCTCTCAAATTCAGGAAGCTATGCTGACCAGTTCAATATGCCATATTATTATTATTTTTTAAAAAGGGTACATTGAAGAATTTACCCAAGCAAGTCATTAGCTTTTCCACAGTATGTACAGTAGTAGCTCCCATCCAATCTTGTGGTGCACTGCCTGCTCTTCATGATACCAGTCCTTTCATGCTTAAGAGCACACTCGAGATGACAAGACAGACCACAAAAGTCACCTTGAGACAAAGCCTCCGAGCCACAAAACAGCCAAAGGCTAGGGTCCTTATTGTCATCATATTTGCGACAGATGCAACATGAGCAACGCTTACAAAATGCATCTTGTATGTTAAGAGTAGCCCTGCAGGCTGAATTCTGGCAGTATCTAATGTTGTCAAGAGCTTCTTCAACATCACTTGGTTGGAGGTTGTTCGTGATAATTGGCAAACGTGATGGATGTTCATTCTTTCTCTGTCTCTTCGACGGAGTTTGAGGGCTAGGTGTAGATGGGACCTGAGAAGAATCACTGTCTTTTGCATGTTCTCCAGAGTTCTTATCAGATACAACTCTGAACAGGTATTCGATCATCTTCTGTTTTGTTAAGCTAGTATACTTCCTCTCCTTTCCTATCTCTGCACACAGGATCTCTAAAAGGTCACGCCGACTCCATGTCTGCAACTTCTCAGGAGCACTCTCAGGCCATTTTGATAGTTCACGTATAAGTTCTCTCTTCTCCTCGATGCTCAACTTACTACATTTAGATGGGTCAAGTACAAATCCTGTAGTCGTGAACATATCAAACTAGATTAGTAAATTTAATGAAGAAACCTCCGAAAAGATGTAAAATGGAATATGATTATGCAAAGACAAAACATTAGATGATAAAGAAGATCCCCCATTGTACAAGCTCCCTATGATATGGGGTCCGAGGAAAGTTGGATGTGTGAACATTATCCTACATGCAGAGAGACATTGCCATGAATCAAACCCCTGACATATAGGCTGCAATAAAGTAACCTCGTCCTGGTGACAAGCTGATGCTTATAAGGTGTGCGACGATATCACATCATCTATGCGGCAGATACCTTATAAAGTAGTTTAATAAGGACACCTGATGCCAGTGAGTCTCCAAGAGACCAATATTTTGGAACTTTTAACAAACCTGCATGGCCATGCCATAGCATTCCCCCTGGCTAACCATGCAGTGCAGATATGTTTGAGGTAAACGGAACATTCCTAACATGAGAGGTAGAGGATGAATCTGAGCCAGAAACTGAATAAAAGCAACCACTGTGATGGTAATGTATTTAAACAACTTGAAGCAAGACAAATCAATGTGAAGTTAGGAACAGTGTGCATTAGTGCCTTGGTGCATGTTACAAGTGAGCTGACATTTGATATTTAGGACCTTACAACCACGTGTTTCACCTATAATTGAGCATAACAAGTCCAAATCTGATTTAATGAAAACATGAGAATGCAAATCTTAAACCCTTAAAACAATACTTCACAACCATCCAATAAATTTGAACTTTGATCTCATATACCATAGATGACAGAGTTTTCAAAATTTTTCATGAATTTAAAAAAGACAAAAAACCAATCAGAGAAAGAACTCCTTATGAATTCAATAACACAATATTCTTGCAGTAGTAAATGCTTCTGAACCTAATAACTAGAATTTCACTAGGATGAACTTCTTCTAATTTCTCTAGGCATACGAACATCCGTAGCGCTAGCCAAGACAGCATCCCATGGCCAACGAGAAAATAGAATGAAAAGGTTCATTCTGACGCATGAAAAAGGACAAGTGGAATAAAGAATCAGCTTCCTCTATTTATGTTTCACCGAAATTTTGGGGGAAAAGTTTCCAACTCCCCCAAACATAGTAATCGCCTGGACACGACCCACAAATGCAACAAAGGGACAGATTCCACAAATAGGAAACCAAAGAAAACCACCAAAAAACCTATACAAGAACCCAATTTTTATCTCCACCACCAAATCCCTTAAAATTTCCGATTTAATCAAGCCACAAACCGCAAAAACCACACGGAACAGCGGAAGACCTGGAAAGTTTCAATTTTTACATAACCCAAGCTGTGATTCCCCCTCCAGTCCATCCGAACAAGCAGATCGGGTGCTCCTGAAGCATCAATTGTCAAAAACACGGAAAAAGAATCAAAGACCACCAGCAAGACGGCGAGAAACCTACCGGAAAAGGGCGGATCCATGGCGGGAGACCTCAGTTTTCCCCTCCTTCACATTGCCATCTCAAAGCTGTTCTTTTTCCGCACCTGCAACGCGGCTCGCCCATCCCAACCTAAAGGCAGCCAAGAATCCAATTAAATTTCGCATTTTTTGTGCCTTCACGTTTATCTTCCCCAACCAAGAGGAAGAGAGAGAGAGAGAGAGAGGGAGAAGACGGGAGGAGGAAGGGGGCTACGCATACCAAGGGAGGAATCCGTGGCTGACCGAGTCTTCATCTTGTCGTCTCCTCTCCTCCTCCTCACGTCTAGATTCGGACGTCACCGGGAGAGCGAGAGAGAGATCGATGACACTCTCCGTAAGATTAGATTAATGCTCGGGAGCAGACTGTGGCCAATCAAAGCAACACGATGGTAATAAAAGGCTTTCTTTTCTGGATTGTTTTGCATGTTGGTCCTTCTAGCTTTAGATTTTCCACATTAGTTTTCTACATCTTGTTATTGATGATATCGGAAGTCTTTGTAACTTGCTTCCCTCCGTATTTTTATTATAATATGAACCTATGCGAGTCAACTTGACCCGCGAACAAATTCTTCTTGTTAAGTGGAGTTGACTTTGAGAGATACTGTTTTGTACAAGAAAAAAAATAACCATTTACGATACTTCTTTGAAGGATTAAAAGAAATTATTTGTCACTGATGCATCGCTTGCAGTATTTGATCAAGAACAGAAATGCGCAGATCAAGAAATTTAGAGGAACATTTTCCATGTAGGAAAAAATTGCATGTATCCATGTAAATTTAATCTTAACACGTGTGCCGACAAAAGCTATGAGAGTGATATCTGAGAGGTTAATTCTGCTCCTACACAACTCGTACATCGAATCGATACGAAGTCTATGGAGCAGCTACGCGTTGACCTCCTGACGGCCTGCTCCCGCCTTATGATTGGAGCCAGTGATGGAGCCACGTGAAAGAGACTGTGGGGCCGGTGCTGCCTCCACACACGAAGCTGGTAGGTGGGTGGGTCGACGAACGTGACTGCCCGATCCAAGGCTCGTGGGATGAGAGGTTTGGCGAGTAGCTGCAAGTCGTAGTCTACTTCGTGGATTTATTCTGGGGCAGTTTGGGACATATTTTTTATATTTTAAATGTGTAGCCTATTTTTATTTATAAATAGATAAGACTTTTTTAGAAAATAAAAATATAATACATGGATATGATATTATTGAAAAATTATATATATTCTCTATAACTTTTACATCAGATAAAAAAATTTTGAATGATATTGAAAGATATGTATCTTAAATTAGATGTATTATTATTATTCAATTTTAATATAACAATAACATACCGATGATTTTTATATTTACATCCATATGTGAAACATGAATAGCTCCAAATATTAGGAGAAAAAAAAATCTGTATGGAAAACATATGCTAAAGCCTGCGTTCGTCAAACTGTGAAGTGAACCGGGAAGCCACTCGCATAGCATGCGATAGGAGGAAAGAAAGAACACGACCACTTCCGACCTGAACACCGCCATGGATGGTAGGTAGATTTCCAACATGCCATGAGAGTAGGGGCTTGCAAGCATGAGTCATGTCACCCACCTACCATTCCAATTTACCCATGCGATGCTGTTCCTCAAATGGGCTTATAAACGCCTTTGTCTGAAATATTTGATAGGTATTGATATTAAGAAAAAAATAAAAATTAATATAGAATATTAATACGTTGATTGAGGTCGATCCTCTTTTTTAATTGTGATGATATTTCCAACACACAGATCAGGAGAATTCTTATATTCAGAACACGCAAATAAATCTGGACACTCGTCTTCTTCGATTACCCCAATTCGACTTTGCCATTTGGTGATTAATTGATACAGTATAAAATTACGTAGCCGCCACCTTAACCATTGGCAAGGACATGCAGTGTGTTTAATTATTAAAAAATAGAATTAATTAAAGAAAAGATAGGGTCTGTTCCTTTGTTTGTTTTTTTGTTTTTTTTTATATTTTATTCCCCTTGGTTTAGTAGATAAGGGTCCTTTTGAGCCATATAATTAAGAAAACGAAAGCGATAGGCCTTTTTCTTTTTTTTTTCTTTTTTTTTTTCTCTCTTAACTTATCAGTCCCAATGCAGTGATGAATATTGAAGGTCCCACAAGATAATCCTCCTCTAGTCTTCATGTGGCCATTGCACCCTTAAACAACTTAGTTTATAGAATATCTTTGCCATCGATAACTTATTTTAAGATTTCTTAATCATATGATATGATATCATATTTGTCGGAAGCAAATTATGAATATTCTATGTCAGGCCGTGGAATCAATTTTGGTTTACGTCTGTTATCATAAGACCGACGGCAACGAGTGAGAAGGTTCGGGAGATCCTACAACAATATATTTTAATACTTATGTTAGTAATATTAGAGAAGAATAATATAGTTTTCACTCTTAAACCAAGAGGTAGATCCTCTTTATATAGAGGAGTTAGATCTATGATTGCTAAAGAAATAATAATAATAATAAACATGTAATCATAATCAATAAATATCACTAAGACACCAAATAAATGAGAAATAATAATGGACGTAATGAAAGAAATAAATTCATTAACAAATGATAAATAAAAGAAAGTTTTGAGATTTCTATTTTTAAAAATAAAAATCTCTAATAATCTTCCATAAATATCAAAATTTATAATAAATAAAATTATTAAAGCATAGAATATTTATTAAAATAAGCTGTGCAATAGGCCAAGTGTCTAAAACTTAGAACTTTACTTAGTATAATAATTTTTATCTAAAGGAAACAAAGTGAATCTTGAACTAGGTTTCTTTTGACTCATATTTAAACTATCACACATGCAGTATTAATATCTTACAGTGATGTTGTATCACTCTCATATGGTAGAGTCTCTATCGTGTAGTGTCACATCTAATAAAAAATATAGCTTTGGGTCTCTTTCACAATTATACTCTTCTTATATCTCTATAAATAATCACTATAGTGATAGAGTTTAGAGTTAGACTTGATTTATGCACTAATATATTGTTTATTTTTTTATTTTTTAATATGCTCATTGTGACACCAATTAATTTATTATTGCCATGTTGAACCTCTTTCAAGGGATCTCCTGAGGTTGGATTTTTATTGTTGGAAGACCCATTATAGGATAACTAATCCCCTTCGTCGATATTAGGATAATAATCTTTTTATTTAAGCCTTTATAAATACTATTGTGATATATTATCAAGTAAATGAATTTGCAATTCAGTGTTAGGCATTAGAATTGAATGCAGAAAATATGGTCAAATAGGATTAGTAGATAATTCAATATAATAAAGTTTTTTTTTATTTTAATCTGACTAAAAAATTTAACATACACTTACCGTGATCAAATCAAATTATTCTTGCTTTTGTAACTTTTTATTTGCATTTACCGTGAGCCAATAACTATTTGAATCTTCATAAAAAATATAAATCTCGTCACGCATGCAAAGACGTAACAGCAATCGGAAGCAACAACAATGAATTCTTTGGTTGACAATGCCATTATCTGCATTGTGAGAGGAGGTAGCAGCAGCAGGCTGCAGCATCTCAGCTCCTCACTTGACGACGTAGTTGAGCCAAAGAATTTGCTGAAGGAACTGCGTAGAAAATATTAACTCACCGCCTATGATCAAACGAACAAGAATACATAGAAATCTAAACAAAGTTTAGAGAAGCCAAATGGTCTGCGCTCTCATCGGGAATGGACCTGATGAGTCCTCGACAGCAGAGAAACAACGACTAAGCATCGTATCAGTCGGTCAAACTGCCAATTGTTGCCGTCTCCGAGAGAGAGATGATGACGTGAAGTGAGTAAAGAAAAGCCATCTGTGAGAGAAATATCAAGGGAAAAAGCAGACGAAAGTAAAGCACACACCCCCAGGAACTGAGAAAAGTTGTTCTTCTTTTTTCATGCATAAAAGACGATGGAAAGTTCGCTCGCTCGGAACGTGTGCACCAAACCTTCGATCAGGCGGTCCACTGCTGAATTCAAGCATGCACAGTGAACTTTTAATTAACGCATGCAACAATTCCTCGAGGGAACAAAGGCAAACGAACAACACTCTTCCTCGAAAGAACCGACGGTCCGAGCGAAGCATCAGGAATCGTCGAAACATGGGAGAACGTTCGGTCTCCGTGCACGGTCATGTCGGGGAGTCGTAGCCAAGCTTTTCAGCGGCCCAAGCGGTGGTCTGTGCGGCCACTGGGCTCGTCGTGGCCGCCGCATTGTTTTGGACATCCGACGGAGAGGCAGTGAGTGTATAACAGCATATTACATTTGCTCTATAAATGATTAAACATTCAAAAATGCCTAATAATGCTTAAGGAGATAATATAACCATCAAAGAAAAAAAATAAATAAAATGCGCATCCGGGGAATCGAACCCCGGTCAGTACCGTGGGAGGGTACTATGATACCACTACACCAGATGCGCTTCGATGATTAATTGTACAATATTTTATTCTTATTATATAATTCTCGGGTGACAGGCCACATTCCTTTCTCGAACACCATCTGGATCAAAACAAGTGAATCCACCAGGAGTCAACAACAAGTCGACCTCGGCTCGGCCCCACTTTCCCGGCAGACCAACAAGTGGGGCCGTCGACCTGTTGCGTCGCCTCCACGTGACCAAGCATGCATCTACTTGCTGTGTACATGCTCGTGTCGCTGTCCCCCACGTGCCCCGTCGCCGCTTCGGGCTGTTCAACCCACTCCGATCCCACGTGACAACTCCCAGCCACGTCCGTTGGGCCCACCCGTCCACGTCCAACTGGGCAGCCCCACGGGGAGATCAACTGACTCTTGAAAGCGACGTGG
The DNA here is from genome assembly GCA_024322285.1 of Musa beccarii. Taxonomy (NCBI): domain Eukaryota; kingdom Viridiplantae; phylum Streptophyta; class Magnoliopsida; order Zingiberales; family Musaceae; genus Musa; species Musa beccarii. The sequence goes on from CM044399.1 coordinate 55,253,977, forward strand.
CCAACTTAGTGTCGGAATGTATTCGTGTGCGAAGTGATCGAGACTGGCCATACATAGTCTGACATTACTCAAAATTAAAAAAACTCGATCGCATATGTCGGACTCGATGATCCACGATTTAAAAGAACTCCTCCTTTTAAATTATAATATCGCCGATTTTTTTTTTATTATAAGAGATAAAAGCCGATTTAAGCACAGGACCATAGTCTCCGGAGTCTTTTTGTTAGCTAAGATTTTAATTGCATTCCATAAGCTCTCTGCAACGAAAGTATGTATAAACAACTCTTGAAGTTGTTCTGAATGATCATATCAAATGGACAAATTCTGTATTTATGTTTCGCGGCCACCCTTTTCTAAACGAAAAAAAAGTGAATAATTATCCGCTGAAAATGACAACTCAGTGACCACCACAAATCTCCCTGATGGTGCCTCAGGAGCATGCAGAAGAAAAAAATACGTGTTCTTCCGATTTGTGTAACGCTGAGTGCTTTGATCTTTTCCAAGATTCCATGTCTTTAACATACAGCCCAGAAGGCATATACCATTATCTTCAGAAGAAGAAAAAAATTACGGTAAAATTATATGACAAGAAATTAGAATCACTGGAGTACCAAATGGTAAGCCAAGTCGATGGCCATGATCCCGCAGAGATCCAAGGAAATCTCACTTCTCCTGGTATGTTGGATGATGAGCACGACGACCAAACTAGTATCTTCTATCAGCTTTCACGCAATAATAGAACCAAACGAATCGAGGATTCTTTTTCTGAGTGCGGATGATCCACACGGGTGCAAGCGAAAGCTGGTCCATGACAGCATCCTCACACCCACCCAATGAAGGAAACTAAACACTTCTCTTGTCTTCTCTGGAACCTGCGCTCGATTCCTTGCCCTCCCCACCTCTACATAAGCCCCCCGCCCTCCGATCCCTCCTCCCCAACCTTGCATCAGATCTCCATCCTCTTCTCGTCTCCGGTGCTCGCGGCTGCTGGTCATAATGTCGGGGGTGTGGGTGTTCAAGAACGGCGTGGTCCGCCTCGTCGAGAACGTCGGCGGCGAGCAGGGTGCCGTGGGCCGCCGCAAGGTCCTGGTCCACGTCCCCACCAGCGAGGTGATCACCTCCTACGACGTGCTCCAGGAGAAGCTGGCGGCGCTGGGGTGGGAGCGGTATCCCAGCACGCCGGATCTGATCCAGTTCCACAAGCGCTCCTCCGTGCACCTCATCTCGGTGCCGACCGACTTCTCCAAGTTCCGGTCGGTGCACATGTACGACATCGTCGTCAAGAGCCGCAACATCTTCGAGGTCCGTGATGCGTGATCACTCACGTACCCTTCACCAGCTCGCTCCCATGCACGTCTCTTCTCGTGGTTATACGTAAGCTAACTTAGCAACCGACAGCAGTCGAAATAAGCTTGTGTATGATTATGTACAACTCCACTGTGAGATCGACCGCCTTGTAAATATCTATCATCTTAAATAAAGGGTTCGCTTGTGCCATCAAAAAAGCTATCGTTCTGCAGTGAGCTACACGATGTCGTTTCTTCAATCCATCTTCGAACTAAGTTTCCATCATAATATCGGACTCGATCATGAAATCCCAGCTCTAATCCAGAACAACTTATGATGCGTCTGTCACCATGGATACCAGAGAGCACGAGGAAAATGACCCTCTTCCTTTTTGTTTCTTCCTGCGACAAGAAAGCCGGACGACACATGTTTGTGCCTCGAAGTACCTTAAACACTCCGCAGAGGCATATATTCCTATATGCTGCTTTCTGAGCCTTCAATCTATTTCCTGGTGTATTTTGCTGAGCTAACACTCGTATCTTTCCAGTTAAACGAACGTTACATTCGATCGCAAAGAAAGATTGATCGCCATGAAGTGTCAACGCAACATGTTCTAAATGTTTGATCGTGTTGCGCATGCCTTCTCGAGAACTCCATTTCTCCGATGACACAAGTCGAAGTCGACATCGAAATGAACGCAACTAAAGCTCAAGCATCAAGCCACACGAGTGGCATCAACAACGATATCCTATCCATGCGTAAAGGGAAGCATGATGGATAGATTTGGAGCCAGTTTTCCACTATCGCTGAGGACCATCCTATCTATTTAGGTAGGTCGAATCATATACTCGGAAGAATCTTGCAACACGATGTTACCGTCCGTCCCACCGCAATTGCTCTAAGACAAATCACATCACCTTGCAAAAAGATTACGGGATGACTTGGTTGTTTTGTCGACTTTTTCTCTCAAACCGCATCTACGTCACATGGACATGTCGCTTTGAGTCCAACATAGTATCCCGGAAAGGATGTCGGAATGCTTTAGTCAGCATAAGTTATATTTTCCCAAGACTAACACCTCTTTTCTTCTCCAAACCTCTCTCTCTCTCTCTCTCTCTCTCTCTCTAATAATATATATATATATATATATTATTAGTTCTTTTAGATTTAAGTTTATATATATATATATATATATATTCGTTCAACGGCTAAGAATTTACATGGATTATTGTAATTATTTTTTATTGGTTGCTCCTTAGTTGAAACCCTAAATAAAGAGGACGATTAACTTATTTAGCAAGGACTTGATTACCTTTGAGAAAAAAATACACTTTAAAAATTATATCTTGGGTAGTTTCCAACATATATTTATTTGTCAAATAAATTATTGTTAATTTTGATTAAAAATGATCAATTTGGGGTTTTTAGATGGATGGTGACGGTAGTAGCATGCAGGTGGGATCTTAATATTCACAGAATTATTTATTTATTGAGATTGTTATTATGGTAGCTGCATCCCCCCATGATGTTTGTGAGCCGAGCGGCTCGCGTCCACGTGAACAAAGCGCGCAAGAGCATGCTCGATACCTGTTTGAGGAAATGCCCACCCTACGACCCACGCGGCACCTGGGCCCGCCCCACGTGGTCTGGAGGCGCCACCTGGACACCGCGGGCCCACCGCGGCGTGCCTCCTCATGCCCGTGGGCCCTCACACCACTGAACCCTCCCGCCCGCGCCCGATTGCGACTCCACGTTTCTCCGCTTGGCCATCCCGATCTGTTTTATTAATCTTTTTCGTACTACTACTTACGAGCAAAGCCCTGATTTATTCTTTTCGATAATTCTTTTCTAAAACTCTTTCGTATTATTTTTCTCATTTGACATGATGAGTTCTCGTTAGTATCCTCGAAGAACCTCCCGCTTCACTAAGAATGGGAATGAGATATTTTACTATATATATATTTGATATGTCAACTAGTTAAAGTTAACCATTTCCAAACTTTACGTAGATGAACCCCTTCTTTTTGTCTTCTTAACGTACGTGGTTGTGACTTATAAGATTTATCGTAATTAGTTTGACTTGGATTCATCGCAATTAAAAATTAAAGGCAAAAATTTTCTGGGAAAAAAATTACGAAGGGACGTATTTGGATGCTTTTCAAAGAAGCAGGCTTCCTTTTGCGACTTTGGAAACTGGAAAAAGGGCCGATCTGTTTTGTCAATGAAACAAAGAAGAATAAGAAAGAAAGAAAAAGAAGCTCAAAGTGGAATTGGCAGCTGTAATGCCGTATCATCTCAGGCAAAAAAGGATGATTCCCACAGCACTTGCAGCAGAGCCTTTTGATTATTCTGCGATCATACATGCACGCTTCTTCCTCAAAAGAACAATAGGCAAGAAACTGTCTTACATGCCTCGTAGTGTAAGCTGTACTTTGATGTGCAGACATGCACGTATCTTTATATATATAAATACTTTTTTTATTTGTTCCCAAAGGTGGCTCATGTTCTGGAAAACCTGCTTGGTTTTTAGGCTTTGAGTAGGAGGAAGGAAAACGAAGGTGCATACTCCTCCACCAACGTCACTTTATTAAAGCTTAAAAGGTGATGGTAATAATTAAAAAGGATGTTCAAAAGGTGATGTATGAAAGCTGCCTTCTTTTACTGGACGGGGGAAGATTGTGTTGCTTGTACATAAAAGACACATGTAGCAATGCTAAGGTCATTTGATGCCTTAATCTTCGCGTAACTCCCAAAGGTAGACACGCTCGAGATGGAGATTACGTACAAGTCATGCATGCATACTGTTCCCAAAATATCCCCGACCTCTTTAAAGCGCCCTCCTTGCCACCACCGAAGGATACGTAGCGAAGCCAAATCTAGTTTTGCTTGCTCCTGCGTGTGACCCCTCTTCCCCAAACATCCCTTTTCCAGAATACGCTCCGCCATGCCCGCGAACCGAATCATGGATGGCGCTCACGAGTCCGACGGCGAGGATTCGGTTCCCATGTCTCTCTCCTTCCGAGACATCGCCACCCCCGGCCGGGATCCCTCGGCCCTCCACCGGGCGCTCTCCTCCCCTCCGGACTCCTTCCAGTTCTTCTGTGCCGCCAGCGAGATGTGCTCCGCCGAGGACGTCTTCCTCGGGTGGAGACTCCTCCCTCTCAATCCCCGTTCGCCGCTGCCCGGAATCCTGCCTTTAGATCACCGGCGGTCTGGGTCCCTCGACCGGCGCCACTACTGGCCCGGAGGACTCGCGGAGAAGCACCGGAAACTGAGAAGGGCTGCGTCGGACCCGCCTTCGGAGACCGTGAAGCCGCAGCCCAGGTGGTATCTGTTCGTGCTCGGGCCGATGAGGGTCCCATCCGCAATGCAGATGGAGGACATCAGGACCCGGCAGAGGCGGCGGAGAACGCCGTCGCCAGAGGATACCGTCGGGCGCCTGAGCAACGGGAGAAGAGGCCCGTGGAGGCTTCTCCGGTCGCTGAGCTGTAACGGGGCGGAGAGCGCGGCCGTGGCGCCATCGCCGGTCAGGTTCACCTCGCACTTGCGTGCCTGAGACGAGCTCTTGGATCCCACTACCTACGTTGTGCCGCGAGCAACGAGTTATACGAAGCTCTCTGCTTGATGAAGCCTATAAAGCAAATCATATCTCTTGGTAATCGATGATTAGGTTTAGGATAGAAAACGGACGAGTACTCCTGGAAATCATGTCGTCGCTGTGGTGGGATCCCATGTTCCCGTTGTAGAGGCTAAGTCTTCACATCAAGCCTTCATCTTCTTGTGCCCAAATTTTGGTCTTCGTCACGACACAGCTCAGTAATCATCTTCTTGTACATGGAGATTAGGAAGGGGAAGTTTTCGGTCTCAGTTGTGCTTGTCTCATTCTTAAACCACCTCTCAGATGACCGAGTAAGCCAGAATTTGATAAGGACGGAGACCAAAAAGAATCTTAAAAGGCTGTGGTGAAAAGACACTTCCAGTGGGAAGAAGACTATTCGTCGTTATCCATATGGAAAGAAGAGAACCAGGGTTTTCCTTCACCCCAAAGAATACTGCACAACTTTCTTCTATATTTTTTGCTGACTTTGATCTCAGATAAGCCGCAGTTCAGTGATAGGAGATGGCACCAACCAGTGCTTGAAGCAATCATACCATGTTCAATACTAATGGATTTATTCCCTATATTAATAATCATAAATCCATCAAATCTTGTAGGCAAGCCTTCAACATGTGACCAATCTAAGCTGTCATATGCAGTCATTTCAGATGTTAAAGAAACCGAGGCAGAGAAAAAAAACTTCAAAATAGATTCCATGTTGCACTTTAGGTGTCAAAGATACTTATTCACATCATTGTAACATTGTAGTTCCATTATTTGGCGCCTGCAATACACATAATTTTGTGAATTATTTATTTGAATCATCATTAACCAATAAAAAATTTTGATCTAACCCAGGTTGGACAAACAAATTTATGTGAAATAACATAAATTTGAACTGCATGTGCTGAACTTGGCAGCCAACATAAACGATTGTAATATGACAAGAAAATATATCACCTTTTATTTTAAAATCTTGTGCCATTTCATCTAAAAGTTTCGATCTAAAGAGCCTTTGCCTTGTTATTATTTTAATTTTTTGAGTAATATTATATTCCATCTAAAAGGTTAAGTATGATCTCGCTGTACTTTTGTATCCTTGGATGAAAAAACTCTCTTCTTTTTCCCCCAAATTTCATTTTTGCGTGAAATTTGTACTATTCGTTGGAGCCACGACTCGATGCAAAATATTATGATATTTTTGGTCTTTTACTTGAGAATAGTGTAATGAAAAAGTGAGTTTTGTAATTTTTTCTTCCTATCTTTCGTTTGTGGAGTAGGATGCGTTCATCCGTTGGATGAAATCACATCTGAGCGCTGTTTGACACTGCTTATTGGATTTGATACTGCTTCGGTCCGAATCCGATCCGTTAACAGCCTGCGGGTGGGGATGGGTCCAATGCACTGGACATTACCGGCCCAAATGTCCAATTGCGGCTCCGGTTCCCTACATGACCCGGTTCGGTGTCGTCCAAGATCGGCAATAAATAGACCCCAGGAAGCTTCTCGAGGAAGACTCGCCCATCGAACTCGCCTTCCCGCCCTCTCTTGATCCCATGGCCGATCCCGGGTTCTGGCGAAGCAATAGCAATCGCGGAGGTGCAAGATGGAGATCTTCTGTCGCCGCCGAGCCAATCCCCTTCCAGGTCGGCCGATCGATCGATACCTGATCTATCCTATCACCTTATCCCCTTCTTGCCGGTTATCTGGACCGGTGACTCTGCTCGGATGGTGCAGATCAAGATCGCGGAGTGGGACACGGAGACAGACATCTTCCCAGCTGAGTCTTCTTGATTCGCGTTGTTTCGTTTCTAGCCTAGGATATCTGGCATCATTGGTGGGTTACGATCGGAATCTCTTGAAGATTCCAGTGCCTTCTTCGTTTCTTGCTCTTTGTGTTGCTAGTTCCTGACCTGGGTTCTTTTTGTTTCTTGGGGTTGGCCATCTCACGTCTCTGGTGGTTTACGATCAGAATCTGCCAAAGGTGCTGTGTCCTCTACGCTTGCTTTCTATGTTGCTGGTTTTCGATCTGCTTTCTTCTGTTTCTTGAGTTTTCAAACATTGCTATGTCTTCAGAATTCGTTCGCAAAGTGCAACCTCGAACAGGTCCTACAATATGCAAAAAGAGAAGGCCGATCAGTCTCGAAGGCGAGCAGTGGACAAGTCATGATGTCTGGCTCAAAAGCACAATGTTCAAGCAATTTGACAAGCACTCGAAAGACGAGCAGAACACAAAGGACTTTGTAACAACTTTGTACCAGAGGAGTTTTTATGCGAAGAGTCGTCGGGTGGCCAATAAGAGTCTCAAATTTAACGAGCTTGAGCGCTACGAACTTGTGCACAAGAAAGAGACGACGACGATGGTTTATTGAGGTACTATCTTCTATAAATAATTTGTGCTAAGGATAGATAAGATCATGCAGAGTTACTATTAAACTCAGTAGAAACTCTTTTCAAAGAAAGCTGGATGATAAGATTTTCTAGCTGAATTTGATACGAGCTCAAGCAAGCAAACATATTTGTTGATATTTTCAACAAAAAAAATTTGAATCGGTGAATTTTGAATAACTAAAAAACAAACATCCAACATTTTGTTGATATTTTCAACTTGATGTAGTTGATTAAAAAATAGTTGAATTTTGGTGAATTTTGAATTACAAGTTAAAATGTACGAAGAGAGAGACTTTTTATTGGTTGAAGATATTGGTTGAAGATTAGGGTTTGGTCGAAGATTAGGATTAATGTAGAGGAATAATAAAAGTTAGTTTTTGAAGCCTTTGTTACTACCAAAGAACCCATTCGAGAGTATATCATTGGACCTTATATCGAGCTTCTTGATAACAAAGGGGACTTAGGTTCATACTCACAGTAATCAATAAGTTCCCAAAATATGCACTATTCGCTTTGTACCCCTATGTTACTTAGCAAAAGAGATGATGAAGCTGATGATAAAAAATATATAATAAATTATTAGAGAGTTTCAGATGTTTGATTCTCAAAATAATTTTGGATCGAGTTATTCAAAATTTTAGTCTTTATGTTATACTTCTCAACAAGTCTCTAGTCCTAACAAATAGTTAAACGAAATATATAAACTCACTCTTGGAGCAATATTTTTAGTACTACGTAAGTGTAACTAATAAGATTGGATGAAGCTCTTAGACACCTCAATTCTTCTATAATATATAACGAAGCTCTACATCTAACAAAAGACCCTTTGAGATTATTATTATTATTAGACAATAATGATCAAATTTTCACACTTTAGTAATCGATTATACTAGAAATAGATCGTCACCATATCACTTTGATAAAAGAATAATATTAAAATCATGTATTGCATGGGCATATTTGTTGGTGACTTGATGCAAATTTGGTAGGGTGACAATAGGAATTCGTGATTGATGACTTAGTGCTACTGAAGTTTCAACTAGTATGATTACGTTTAGGAACATATTTAGATTTTTAATATGTATTTGATGCAAGGGATTTGAGTAAATGTGTAGTTGTGGAATGCTTTGAGTGCTTGATAAATAATAAATAAAAACTATATTTTAAATATGCATTGATATAAGTGTTATTTGATAAAATTATATTTTCAAGAATATTATATAACAAATTTACCCTTCTAACATCTGTAATATTTATTCAAAAATAAATATAATTTTATTTAAATTAATAATTAAATAAAATAAAAATAAATAAATACATGTAATCTTACAAAAAAATATAACAAATAAATAATATAATCATATAAATGAATATAAACTAATTTTTTTAAAAAATAAATAAAATTTTAATTTAAAGATATAAATCATGTTAGTTTTTCACTAAATCATACTGGTAATATTGTGATTTTATATAATGTCTAAAGTGCTTTGAGAATTTAAAAATTATATTAACATCCCACAAATGTTAAAGTGTTAATACTACCATGAGGTAGAATCAGCATTTGAGCATTTTTAATGTAACATATAAGCTAAATGTGATTTGAAAAAAAAAAGATTATCAAACACTAATTCAGATTTGAAATGTGCATTGAGCCCTTAATACATATTTCAAATTTGTTCCCAAATATATCCTATTCTTTTTAGTTCTTTAGGCAAAAAGGCAAATAAAATTGAATGGCCTTCTCAATCATTAATAGGATAGGTAATTTTTTTTACAAGTTATAACTTATGACATGGTTTTAGATTCATAATATATTTCACACGAACAATATGAGAGTCTATAATTTAGACGTGTAAGATATATTTAGGAACATCTCAAGTGGACCAACCTCACCCGAGCATCTTATGAAAAATGAGTTGAAGTTATTTCTAGTAGATTAATAAACAAAGCTACCTAATAAAGCATAGCAAATTGAATACTTAGTGAAGTAGCGCAAGCTTCCCATAACTGAAGCCAGTTGAGAGCGAAAAGACACTTTACGACATGAAGAAGGGATTGACAAAGTCTACCAACCAACATTAGTGAGGGTATTGACATATTGAGTGGGGGAGAATCACGAACAACCGATGTGCTTGCAACACATTCGTCAATGGACTTGATGTGGGAGATATTGGTGATGTGTGGATCAATTTGACTTGGTTCGAGCCCACTTGTGAAAGACCTAGGTCGAACCAAGAGAATATCATATACTCAATCGAATATCAAATGACATAAAGACTAAGGTCGGATATGGTTCTCGACATGGTCCCATCGATATTATAATCAATCACAGAACGAAATGTGAAAACTTTATGAGTAAAAATAATAACTAAATTTGATTACTGTAGTCTAATGGGATTGTATAGTCAATTTAACAGGAATGAATATTATGTGATATAGGCAAAATATTCCTTCAAATTTTTATATTAGATTGGGGCTTATGTGGCTCATTCATTTAGTGGGTCCTTGGTCAACGTGTTAAACTCTTTTCGGCTCAATGAGATACATCAGAGATAGCCTTTGATGTTTTACTTAAGGAGGATGCATCGAGCAAACCTCGAGGCCTTATTCAAGGAGAGTGCATCGAGCTTATTTTGATGGTTAGCTCAAGAAGGTTGCATCAAGCATGTTTTGATGCTTAACCCAAGAAGAGTATATTAGACATGTTTTGATGCTTAAGAAGGATCCATTTGATGTGTTTTGATGCTTAGTTTGAGAATGATACATCAAGTGCATCTTGAGGATGTATTGGGCATGTTTTGATGCTTAATCCGAGAAGAACACATTGGGTGTGTTTTGATACTTAGTTCGCGAAGGGCGTGGGTGCATTTTGATGCTTAGCCTAAGAAGAGCGCATCGAGCACATTTTAATGCTTAACCTAATGATGCATTAGATAAGTATTTCAGACCAACTCCGACCAAGTCAATGAGCAGAAAAATCAAGAAGGATTGGGCTAAAAAATTAAGTAAGAAAATCTAATGGGAAAACGAGGAGTTAAAGCGATACTTGGGGGATTTAAGTAACTTCTATAATAGCAATGAATCTTAGGGATTTAAGTAACTTCTATAATAGCAATGAATCTTAGGGATTTAAGTAACTTCTATAATAGCAATGAATCTTAATTTGCAATCTGACCCCCATTGTGCTTTCCGAGCCTTTTATCCCCACTACTTGCCTCTTGGACCTCAGAAGCACCATTCCTTATTCTTGCTCTCTGTCAAAGTTGAGAAAATATCTTCTTCCTTGTCGGTTGAGTCTTGTTCCCTCAGCTGTGGAGGGAGTGATGAAACCGCTAGTAAACCCTCGAAAGAGGAGCACCTCAAGATAAGATCATTAATGGTCGATACTAACTTTTGAAAAATATCATAATAGAATATGTCGATGAAACTACCGTTGAATCTCGAATTTCGATGATGAAACTAATTGATAGTATTTTATTGTCTAACTATGTTTTGAGTGATACAGATCTACTATCGATCAGGATTAGACAGTTGACACAGGATGAATCAGCGTTGTGTCTGAAGAAATCACGTTAGGAGATTGGACGTCGAGCCGAAGGTCCGGTCGACAATCGATAGAAGGCTTCGGACATCAGGCATTAGACCAAGAAGAGTGGTGTTGCGCCTAGGAGATCGAGGTTGCGAAGGTCAATCGTCGATTGGGCAACAGGTCGCAAGCGAGGACGGTGCGCCGAAGAACTAGATGAAGTGTCGACCAATGACATACCAAGCAACAGGATGTTGATTTGTATAATAATTGTCTAGACCGAAGTATGGTTAAGATTTACTTAGTGTGCAGGATTAATTACGATAACGATAAAGACATAAAATGAAATAAAGTGTTAGATTCAAGTGCGATGGAATCATTGGGAGTTCGAGAGTTCGACGGAAGTCCGAAGATTCATCGAGAGTGATGCCGAAACTGGCCGAGAATGAGTAGGGAGCTTGCCGAAGGGTTTTCGAAAGTTCACCGAAAGATTCGTTGGAAGTTCGCGGAGCTCACCGAGAAAGATCGGAGCTTGCCGAATAAGCTCGTCGGAACTCGCCAAGATCAATCAAGAAGTTCAGGAGCTTGCCGGGAGTCCGTAGAATGGTGTTTGAGGGTTCGTCGGAAGACCACTAGAAGTTCGTCAGAAGCTTGTCGGAGAAGACGTGATGTGCCAGACTTTGTATTAGTTTAGGAAATATTTTTAATTTTATAGTTAGCATATAATTAAGGTTAGGATTAGGTGTTAATCCTATAACCCTGGTAGAGGCCAATTGGGCCCGGTAATGGATTGGTTTGGGTCGAGTTCAAGGCCCAACAAGAAGTGTTGGACCCTGTCTGGCGATGGCATCGCCAGATTGGGGTGATGACATCGCCTAGGTCTAACTCCCTAGGTTGTATTAGGCGGTGGTATAGCCCAATGACAGAGTACCTGGGCGGTGGTACCGTCCAGTACACTAACCATGTTAGTGTGTCAGGCGATGGTACTGTTAGACTGGCGGTAGTATCACTAGTGTCAGGGTCAAACTAGCGATGGTACCGCCAGTACCTGATAAACCCGGGATGAGAAGGTTTTTGGCTCCAAGTTTGAATCAGATTGGGGCTTATAAATATCCCTCCCATCCCTGGGTTGAAGACACAAGTGAGAAAACATTGTTCAAATCACTTTAGAAATCCCTCATCTAGTTCTTATTTATATTCCACCGAAAGAGAGGAGTGAAGTGCTTATAAGGGTTATCTCTTGATCCCGTCAAAAGGAGAGGTGCTGTAAGAGAGTTCGTCTTCGCTCGTTGGAAGGAAGACAATTAGTGGAAAAGCCGATGGCCTCAAGAGAAGAGAAATCGAGAGTGAACGTAGGTCGGATGATCGAACCACTATAAAAATAAGTTTGCATTTTATGATGTTTTTGCCTTTACATCTTAAACTTTCATGCTTATCTGTATTTGACATCAAAAGACAAAGGCATGATTATATAAAATTAATCAAAAAAGGAGAAATGCATGATTCTTGAAATTTTATTATCTCTAAAAGTTTTTCGATTTTTCTATGAAAGATAAGTGATAAATTCATTTATGATATTTTGTAAATCACTTGAATTATGAATGAGATTTTGATGATGTGGTAATAACCTTATTCATGTTATGAATATCAAAAATGATAATTTGATTATGAGTTTTGAGTTGATGAATTGACTTGAATGAGATTTTATTTCAACCGAATCATGAATTTTCTTTTGACCTCTTGACTTGAGAAATTTCAAGAAACTTGATTATTACTTGATATTTTGTACTTGAAATTTCTTATAAAATGTGATGATTCCTATGCATGAATCAAGTTGTTCTTTATGCTATCTATTTTCAAATGAATCATGAGCCTTGATATCATATCTTTCATGATATAGAAATGACAAGATTTCTTTGCTTTGTATGCCTTATGTGATGATTGAAAATTGATGTAAAAGAAATTTGCTTAATGATTGAATCATTGATTTATTTTTTTTATCATTGCTTAAAAATAAATATAAAGAAAATATGTTTAGAATTTGTTTTAAAATCATGATCTTGATCTTACTAAAAAGAATATTTACCATGAATGATATCTTTTGATCTTGATCTGATTAAAAAAACTTGATTTCTTGGCCATGTATGCATCATGTGATATTGATTGATACTATTTTCTAAATGAGGTAAAAATGAAGAAAACTATGTCATTCTTTCTGTTTGACATTCATAAATGGGGAGAAGGGTTTGCTAGCTTGCACATTACAAAAGAAAGCAAACATAGCTATTTAGAACTTGCAAAAAACAAAACTTGTATTTCTAAAAATGAGAAAAAAGAAATTATAAAGTTACATTAATTTTTTTTACTCATGAGCTTACATGTTTAAAATATTATAAATTTTACAAAAATTACTAGCTTATTGCAAACAAAAAGTTGATAGCTTGTAAAGGCAAAACTTAGTTGCAAAAGAGAAAAATTGAAAGGATGCTAGTTTGATTATTGCAAAGTGTGCTAGCTTGCTTATCATTATTGCTTGCTTACTTATCATCAATTTTCCTCATGATTTATTTATGACTCCATTGCATTCATAACTTGATGAAAATTCATGATGCAAATTTATTATTTTGTCATAGTGATGTAAAAGACTATTCATACTCCTCAACTTTTTTTTTACAAAAACATAGGGGGAGAAAGTTTTACTAGCTTGCACACTTCAATAAAAAAATTTGCTAGCTCAAAAGAACTTGCTATCTCAATAGAAGCAAAAAAGAAAATTTGTAATCCTATACTTACACATCTCAAGTGAATGAAAAATAACTATTATATTTATCTTTAGAAAAAAAAGTGTAAACTTATACATTTCAAGGAGAAAATAAAAATTGTTATGCTTAAACTTAAAAACTTGCTATGATTGAATGTTGTATATCTTGATAGCTAGTATGGTTGTAAAACTTGCATATCCTTAATACTAGTTATAATGTAATTTTTCCTTTTTGTTGATGATAAAGGGGGATAAGTAGATTGATGAACTCATGCAATGTAATGTTGATTGAATATTTTATATATTTACATGATATTTTTTGACATGATTTTGATACATGTTGCTTGGATTTGGAATAATCCAAGGTTTCTATCAATATGGCATATTGATATGGGGAGTTTGGTTAAACTCCGAGAGTAAAGTTAACTCCGTCATCAATTAGTTGTTATCATAAAAAAGGAAGAAATTATTGAATCTCAGATTTTGATAATGAAACTAATTGATACTATTTTATTGTCTAACTACGTTTTGAGTGATGCAGTTCTACTATCGATCAGGATTAGACAGTTGACACAGGATGAATCAGCGTTGCATCGGAAGAAATCACATCAGGAGATTGTACGTCAAGTCGGAGGTCCGATCGACAATCGACAAAAGGTTTCGGACATTGGGCATTAGGCCAAGAAGAGTGGTGTTGCTCCTAGGAGATCGGGGTTGCAGAGGTTAATCGCCGATTGGGCAACAGGCCGCAAGAGAGGACGGTATGCCGAAGAACTAGATGAAGCGTCGACCAATGACGTGTCAAGCAACAGGATGTTGATTCGTGTAATAATTATCTAGATTAAAATAGGGTTAAGATTTACTTAGTGTGTAAGATTAACTACGATAATGATAAAGACATAAAATAAAATAAAGTGTTAGATTCAAATACGATAGAATCATTGGGAGTTCGAAAGTTCGATTTAAAAGTCGAAGATTCATCAAGAGTGAAATAAAGCCCGATCGAGAATGAGTAGGGAGCTTGCCGAAGGGTTTTCGAAAGTTCACCGAAAGTGATGTCATTTACATTGCTGCAAACCATTTTATTTTATTGTATTCATCGGGCTTCTTCTTTATCCTTTTACAATCACTCTCAAGCTCAAGTATTTCCGATATGCTTTTCAACGAAATATCTTTTTATAATACAAAAATTTTAAATGTTTTTAAATTAATAAAATTTATTATTCTTAATCGCTACACTAACCCCTCTTAGTGTCGTTCTAGATCCCAACAGCTACCTATATCGATTATATCAATATACATCGTAAGCAACCATCGGTGGTCAATTGCCTTAGCCCTATCATAAATACCTGTACGAGGACTAAGAGCTACATATTGATAATCTCTCGAGCCACTCCGTCTCCTTTTTAGCTCATCATATTGCCAAAAAAAAAAAAAGGCCACGATCGAACGCCTAGGGTGAACCTTTCCGGTGACATACTGCTCAAACTCCTTAATCAACTTGATTAAGCAAAGGAGCTCATCGAATGTGGTTTGAGGTAAAAACACCCTCTCGAGCCATGCCCCACGGTATCGTCGAAGATGCGTGACACATCAAGGCTGGCTTTATGCGGCGTGGAATTCGCACCACCATCGAATGCCACTAGGGTTGACAACTGAAAACTTGGGGAAATCAAAATTTTCTGAACGAAGGTGGACTCAATCGAGGGGGAAGTGGACCGAGTCTCCCCCCTTCCTCAACAGGCGACGACTCCTGATGTATGTCTTTCATGAGTACTGGATGCGGATACCAACCAAACTTGTGAGAGGCTTTGACAACAACCGGCTCTGAATACTCCATGCTTCCAACAACCGAATCCCTTCCTCCCGTCCAAAAAGAACACCTTCCAAGCAACGCAATGAAAGCCCATGAACTTCGATTGAATCACAAAAGAAACGACGTGGACTTACTGCTTGGGCGTAACACGTAAAAGACGGAACAAATTCTTGAGAGTAACAACTCCTACTGGCCTGGAACTAGAGCTGTAACTGGTCTCATAGGCACTACTGCTTCGAACAACCACTACGATTTCATACTTCTTCTCCAGCAGGAGATCGATGACTCGGCCGATGGATGTCGACGCAGTCACACAAGGTGGCGGCCCCCTCATCACCGAAGAAACAGGTGCATCTATCTGCAATGAAAGGAACAATCAACCAACCATCAGAAGTGTCTTCAACGCTTGCAACACTCTTCATCGGTGACAACACACACCTCGTTGCAATCGTTGCGATAAACAATTCCGACACAGCTGCCCCAATCATCCACGACTGGAACGGCAGAATCCTCGAAGAAACGCATGACAACTTTATTCAGGGTCATGCTACAGGGTAATGGGTCGGCCTCATCAAAAGCTGTCATATACTTCTCGACTGGATCATCCACCAAAACCTGAATGACAGGACAGAATGTTAAGGATGAAGGCAGCTTGAAGAGAATCCTGAGAATGAGCTTTGTACCCGAGGAAGGATGTAAGGCCTAAGCATGGAACAGGTGAATCCTGACAGAGCCTCTACTTTGATTGCAATCTGCAGCCAACTCTTACTAGTTAAAACACGTTTTTCATATCTACCATGCAGTTGTTCTAATTGAATATGAATAATTTAGATGTAAATTTCATCGAGACCAAAATTGAATCCTGATAATATTAGCTGAACTCAAATCGAACCCAATTGCTCACACCACAAAATCTGAAATAGAAAAGATTGTTGTAAATACCATGCCTCCTCTACTTGTCCAAGAGAATCCTTGTCGTCTGGTAATTATTTTGGACAAAACATCCTCAGCAAAATCAACCTGTGATATAACTGACAATTTAAACATAAAAGGAGAAAAACAGATAGATTTCATGATGATACAAGTCATATAGAATCTACCACGCATACATCATGCTAGTCTGGAGTTGACCGTAGAGAAGGCACAAAAAATAACACATTTTCACCTTGGAAGCTGATAAAGAACCATGCTTTTTTTTTTTTTTAAGGAACCAGGAAAATTCTAACTGCTGAACCAGGAAAATTCTAACTGCTGAACATCCACCAATGCTCACATAGTGTAAGAACTCATTCATGTAAAAGATGCAATTCATATTCATTTTAGAATCCATGTAGTTATTAATCATCAGTAAGTGGCCAAGGAACTATCGGACAACATCATGCTCATGTACTTAATATAGCAGCGGAAAGCAGTGGCATATACTGCCTACGCATAGGCAGTAATATGCCTAAGCTTTTTCTGCATATGACAGGTATGTAAGAGCATATGACAAGTATGGAATCTGCCTATGCCTAGACATGGGCAGATTAAGCACCCGGGTGTATGCAATAGCATATTCTGCGTATGGCAAGTATCATAATGCTTTGTACCCTGTGCCAGGTACACTACATTCTTCTACTCTTGAGCAATTAAACCATGAAAGCTAAGCAGGACAAGAAGTTCCGTTCCTATGGCTTATTGTTTCGTACTATGATATTACACATTTGGTAAAGATCTTTGCTTTCAAAACCATACACCACAAGTAGAAAGGATTACCGAGAAAGCAACATGCCTCAGAAACAGTCACCAAATTTTACTCAAGTTGCTAAAAAAAAGTAGGTTGTACATTCGAAAAGGACAATGCTGATTACTTTTTTACTTGCTCTCTCTACCATGTTAAAAATGACATCATTGACCAAATTGACAAGAAATGATCAGGCTGTTCATAAGATCATAATCAAGTTAGTTTCCTTAAGCTGCATTATGAATAAATGCATAATATTGAATAAAAATCTACATACTTCCAAAATATTCTATGTTTACAAAGAGTTCCATGGTATGACAGTTGCTCATAAGACCCGAATCATTTTAAAAAAAATAATGAAATACAGATATTGATAGTATTTTTGTGAGGAAATACTAGTACCTGGTTGTCATTTATTGCTGCCTCCATCAGAAGCTCATCAGCTTCCCCTTGAACTAAAGGAGAAATTGATCCAACAGAATCAGACCACATTCTTATATTTAACCTTTTGACCATATCAAGGTTTCCCCTCATAGCGAAAGCCCGCATCATGGAAAGATAGAGATGAGGCTTCGGCCTAATATTACGATCCTTGCCAGACTGCTTTACTATCTCTCCAAATATGCAAAGAGCACCTAGGACAAAATCAAAGCAAAAAAGCATTAGAACAGACAAACCATCATACTGATCAAAGACTGGAAGGTACAAAATCAAATATTCTATTAACCAAAAAAACAGCTATAAAATTGTTTAAGTGGCATCTCAGGCACAAATTAACATGCTGTGTGCCGATACCTCTTTAGTGTTGCAACCCATGCTGACCAGCACAGCAATCCTTGAGGTGACTTGTATATGGAGATAATAAAAAAACACATAGTAGTAATGTAAATATGCTTTTCTAGCATAAACATATTTTCAATGTGCAAGCAAATAATATGGCTTTACATATCAGAGCCCTTTGAGATAATAAGCTTGCTCTTACTAACCTTTGCAAAGGTCATTACTTGGCCAAATAGTAACTAAAATGATCAACGTTGCATTAATCAAAACAAATTATTTAACCAAGGTTGTGCTCGAACCTCACTCAAGCAAGAAATTAATATTTCAAAATATCAATAGATAATCAAATAACTATCATTAATAAGCTCCCCCCCAAAAGCCTGTGAGTATAGGAACATTTTAATATTCACATCTTCTTTGTGATGCAATCTTCGTTTTGCTTCCTTGTCCTTCGATTAAGGTTCTGCTTCATAATTGCATGAAATATGTTTAATCAAATTGTTACCTACTTTGAAACATTGAAATAAGTGGATTATTATTACAAGAAAAGTGGCTATGACCTTTATAATCATCCTCTTCTCCTATTCCTTATTCTTTCTGCTTTTGACCATATCTTTTCTCTACCATCCCTGTAAGTCTCTCCCAATCTCTTATATAGTCCTCTTTCCCCCATCCTCCGCCCTGTCGCCCTTCTAAGCTTCTCCCACATCTCAAGCATTCCTTAAATCTCAACCTATTACCTATGTATAGGAGATACTACAAAGTCTGACAAAATGGATGCAACACAAGAATCACTTCAATCTTGAATTACGAGATAACTCCACCGTTGTGCCATTAATCATTTTAATGATAAAATTTGCATGCACAATGATTCAATAAAGCTCCATGACAAAAAAAGAAACATAACCATCGTAGAAGAGATTGCCTAACAGTTGAGAAAGAAAAGTTACCCTTGATTGATCCACATGCCAGCAGTGCATCGACCATTGCTGTATATGCAGTTCTATCAATAAAAAGATCAGAAGTTTTCATCTCTTCCACCGTCTTGATAATTGAATGCAAGTCTTTGTTGTTTCCAAAGCCCTATTGACCATTTAAGACAGGTAATGACAAATTTCCCATTGCTATTCCTAATACGCATGCAGTACCACAACTTACGAATAAAGCAGAAGAGCAGCGAATGATGAAGTTAAATTGGTGTAAGTGGGTTGCATCAATAAGAAAACAATACATCTAGCTGTTAACTGGCATAACCAACAATCTTAGTGCCTGGTTGCAACCACATATAAGCCCACTGAATAAAATGTCAAATTTTTCCGTCGACGGTTTCAATTGTTACCTTACCCTTGACTACTTGTCCAAATTTACTACCAGGAATTATCCTTTTATTTTCTTGATTATATTATTCCTTTTTCAGAATGGTTGCATAATTCAAGCTAACTAAAGTTACAACCTTCATTCTTTTAAGGAGATACCCTAGGAAACATAACAGAAAATGAAAGGCAACCTTATGAACATAGCTTAGAAATATTCCAGCATAAATACTTTTGTACCAGATTTAACCTCTGATTTAGTAATTATGATTCATTGAGAAGCCAAAAGAATCATATCATTGGTATGAACATGTTTTTATGCATTCATGATTGGCTAATTACATAGGTTTCCCCAAGTTTTCCTTCAGCGTAACCACAAATTGTGGCAGGGTAATTGCCACTCTATCAGGCAGCATATCTGAAGAGCTATGGTGGCTTTTTTAAGAGCCCCACTTGGACAAGCTTACTTTGTATTCAGGGCTCTGATCACGGTTGCCATGGTGACAAAAAAGGTAGCATTCTTCCAACAGCTTCCACCCCATAAAAAGAAAGAAAAAAAAAAGTTGAATCTTATACCAGCTTCTTGAACACAGTTGGGGAAGAGAACAACCATAAAAGCTCTATTATGAGGAAAGTAGGTCTTTTTGGCAATGGTACAGGTGCCAATAACTATTTTCACAACAGGTGAATTGCCAATGTTTCCATATCTAATTAATTAAGAAAGAGATAGTGTTTATTTAGTTATTTGACAAGCATCAGTAATCCGAATAAGCAAATACAATTTAATGTTGCAGAGACTTGTACCTTAAGTAAAATAGTGTAAGTTACAGCATCCGGTATGAGTTCGCGACAACTAGACTTTTCAGTTTCTTCCTGTAAGACATGATAAATTATTTATTAAATCTGTAGTATATTTTTGTCCACAATAAAAAAATTTGTTATGCTCTAAACTGGCCTTCCAAATACTTGCTCAAAACCTTCATTTCTGCAAGCAACTGAACTGCAGCATCTATTCTTCCAGATTTGACACATGCAAAAATTAATGTATTGTAGGTCAATTTATCAGGCTTCAACCCTTGACGCAATATTTCATCCCGAACAGCTAAAGCCCCAAGAGGGAAATCACTGTTTGTATATCCCTAAAAGAAGGTCCAAAAGAATTTACAGTCAATCAACAAGATCATCAATACAAAAATTCATGAGTCAATACATAATATAAGATGACAGGAAGTGAAAAAAAAACATTGATGTATTGCACTAACTTCAGAATTACAAATACTTGCAAAACACCAACAGTTTTGGAACAAGTCAACAAATTACCTTGATCAGTAAATTGTACAGTAAGAGGGATTGACCCTCTTCATGAAGCACAAAACGGTAACGTGCAATAAGACCATTGGCACGCCATATATCTCCTGCATTTTCAAGCCAGGTGCAAGTTAAAAGAGTTTGACCATTCAAACTAGAAATACATTTTTGTGATAATCATTCAAACCCAGGTGCAAGTTCTTGGCGGATCGGGCACATAAAAGAACTTATTCTTGTGATGACCATGATGGCAAAACGTTTATTGTGCTAAAAATAAGCTAAACTTATGAACTTGAAGTCAACTTATTGAATGCATGCATGCCCCAAATAGTTTCTGGGTGATCAACAAAACTCATTATGCTTTTCCCCTTCTAGTCCAACTTCTACAACTCAATTCTCATGTTCCGTCAATCATGTATTTTTCTTTCACTTTCCGCAAGAATTCTGCAAGTATGCATTTAAATATTGCTCCAAGTGTGTTATCTTTTTATTTTATCCTCCTATTTGTGGCCTCTTCAGCATAATTGTGTTAGAGACTCGGTGTTTTTGACAAAAAGACAGGACTGTGCATGAAAGAAGATTCTCTCAGTATCAATGAGGACAATGCAGTGCAGAATTACACAGAAATATATCAAACTAAATCCAAAATCTTCTGTAATTTGATTGTTGGCTTGACTTATATACCAAGATTCTTAATGGAAGCAAGGTGCAGCTACCACCTACTGCTCCAAAAATATCAGACTTGTAGCAGACAATCATAAAAACATTGAACATTGTTGTCATTCTTCTTTAATGCAATGAATTTGGCAAATAGTTTAATTGGGGATGCAAGATATGTAATACAAGAAAAGAGAATCAGCCACATAGAAACAGAATATAGTTGATCAGGACAAAATTTAAAATCTTTTTAGTCCGGAAAAAGCGAAATCACTTCATCCGTTGGTAATAAAGAAGAGAACTGAAAGGATTAACAAGATCATAGGACAAACCTGACTCGAGAAGAGAATTCAACAGCCCATAGATGACATGAGCTGACAATTGCAATCCCCCAAAAGCAGAACCTTTGTCTATAGACTCAAGCATTTGGAATGCCTCATCAACTCTTCGAGCCTCACCTAAACCCTTAGCAAGATTTAACAAATATTCAATGCCATGAAGGTGAAATCAATATCCATATGCTAAAATTGACATGAGTTATGTTTTAGGGGTCCAAAACATTGAAACCTAGCATGCAAAAGAAATTCTACAGCACAAATCATTTGAATATGGGACATTTTGTTCTCATTCTTGGATATGGAAGTTATGTCCTTTTTCCTCCCATATTCAAAACTCAAATAAAACTGTTATCTCTTGTCCTTTCACCTTTTTTCATATGCTCATTTCTGTTGGTCTCATTGGCATCTCATGCCTGAAATTCTTGCTTTTTTTATATTTAAAACTGCTTCTGTGTTTGATATTCTTGTTATAAAATTATTTTCAATTTCATTACACAATTTCCAATGTCATAAATTCTGTGATAACTCTATGATGGCTAAATATGCTAGTGTGAGGCCAGCAAATTCCAATGCATGATAGTTAAATGGTCCTTCCCTCAATCCTTTACCGAACTAACCTGTGGACTTAGCAAGTATCAATACTGTCCTGGACAAGCACTTTAGTATTCACTTAATCCATGAGGAAAAATTCCTCCAATTTCACGTGATCAGCGATGTCCAACCTCAAAGCAACTATATATACAGGTTGAAAAATTTTGAAAGATATTGTCACTGGTAGGATCTAGATAAGATCTTATGTCAAGTAACCACCAATTTTGTACGACCAAAATGATATTTAAATCATCACATCACAGGAATGAAAGGCAATTTAGTAGTCATGAGGTGGCATCAGATAGTTTTGAAAAGTGTTTTTTCGGATGATAAAAGTCAAAGTGCTACTTATACATGAAAGGCTAAAGTTGAAGATCAATATATGAAAGAAAAAAGGAAAAAAAAAGATCAAAATTTTGTTAACACCATGCGATAATGATAACAATGAAAAACCATATCTTTTAAATAATGATTTTATGAGAGAAAAAAATTTGGCATAGTATACGAAACGGACACCAAGAAACATCAATCCAACTCACAACAAAATACTAATTCGAGTGGTAATTAATTTGCTCAGCGACACCCAATATGGACTACTCGATACAGGACATAAACCGAAATCCCCCACTGAAATCCATATGACATATTTCACTCACCCCTCCAATTATTGCCTATGAAGGAGAAGCAAGAACGATGGTTACCTTCAACAAGATCCCAAAGGAGACGTTATCCACGCCACAGCCATCTGGTCCAGACATCTCCTCAAACACCTGACGTGCGAAACCCACGTCCTGGCAGTGGATGCAGGCCTCCATCACAGCATTCATGACGATCGTGTTCAGCCGGCCGTACCGCCTCCTGGCAATCTCCACCTCCTCGAAGATCTGCTCCCAACAACATCTCAAACCAAAGAAAACCGATCAGAATTCGAGAAACCAACATAACAGGTCAGAACCGAAACACACAATCTAATTTCCCATCAAGAAATCAAGAAAATGAGGACGGCTCAGAACAGGCGAAACCAATCCAAAACCACATTTAGGGATCAAGAAAAGAGAACGGAGTAAAAACGGAGAAACTGATCTGAGATCAAATTAATAAATCAGAAAACAATGAATGAATCTGGAACAACATCAAAGAAATCAAGAAAGAGAGACCGGAGGAGAAACCGATCGAAACAGTCACATCAACAAATCAAGAAAAAGAGAACGGACCATCAAAGGAGAAACAAGAGAGGAAACGGACCTGATCGAGCTGCCGCCGGCGCGAGAGCGTGACTATGCGAGAGGTGAGCCGTCGGAGATCGGGGCTGGGGTGGGGTTTCGTTGGCTTCGACGGGGGCTTCGGGAGGCGGCGTGGGGGAGAATAGGCGGAGGAGGAGGAGGAGAGCGAGGCGTGGGGAGGAGGGAGGGTTCGAGATGGGAGATTTAAGGGCCAAGGAGCAACCTCAAGGAAGGGAGGAGGAGGAGGAGCGGGAAAGGGAAGGCCGAGGCTGTGCATCGCTGCGGAGCAAAGGCGTTATTGCTTCTTGTTGGATGAAGTAGGGATAAAGAGAAGGGATAAGCGGAACGGCTGATGCGGTCCCATCACAGTTGGATTGTGCGATCAACAGCCACTGGTTCGATCGCTAAACTCGGCCATCTCCCACCCGGTTCCTCCGAAACCATGGTCGTTCTCCACCACGTACTCCATTCACGCGCCCTTCCCTGTTGCCCTGTGGAGCCAAAGCGCCGCCCACAACAGCTCATCACTTGTCCCTCGGCATTCGAAAAAGATAAAGATAAAAATGATGGGAGGAAAGAAGAGAACGAGGAGGAGAAGGTAAATGAAAAAAATATATATTATATTAATATAAAAAAATAATTTTAAAATATTAAAAATTTTAAGTGAGATTATAAATAATAACAAAAAGATTATAAATAGCATTATCCTACTATATAATCTATAATATACCTCATAAACTTAGTTTTTGAATTAAAATATGGATCTCTGTTTATTAGTAAAATTAAAGATACATCAAGATGTCAAGTAAGATGATAGTCTGACTCGGGCATCAATTAGGGAATCTACTTTCAGAGTAATTAATTGTGATATTAATTAGAGATTTGGATTTTATATTAACCTTCCTGATTTTGGTCATTGCCAAAATGCTGCAGGCAATAAGTGAAATAAGAATAACACTAACTGATTCCCCCACAAATACGTGGAAAACCATATCCAACACATATATATATATATATAATTTATTAAAAATAAATAAATTAATTTACTACTTAAAATAGAAAATAAAGCGAGAATAACACCATTATAGGCTGCCTCAAAAAAACAAAAAACAAAAAAAAAAGCCTTCGAATATTTAGTTCAGAATACCACCTTGGCGTTCCTCTATAGCTACAAGATGTTGGTCACTTGAATTGGTTCCGTACTGCTGTTGCTTGCAAGTGGATGTAATACTATCAGAGCAAAACTGCAGATTAAATGAGATCAACCAATTAGACGTAGTAAATGTTTACAACACTAGAGAGGCATAGTTAATGTCCAAGAGATAGATAGTGCAATCGTCTTAAGCATCGGATAATGTCGATATATATAGTCGAAGAGACCCTTGCAATGATTCGTAGAGAAACTTCTGCTGCACTTGGATCAACATCACGCCTTCAACAGAAGAAAGATCAAATCAGCATATAAACAACCATGCAGTCTTCAAGGGGACGCAAGATAGCCCATTGGAATTTGCAAAGGCCACCAGGTTCTATGTTACATGGCCAAGAAGACTCCTTGAATCGATTTGCTAATCTTCCAGCTCGACAAGTTGAGCTCTCCTTCTTTCAGCTACCTTTTTCCTGATGAATATGCCCCATCTCATCGCCGCCTTAATCTTAAGCCACCCAACAACAGCTTTACCGGACGGACGGGTCTGATCCACATCAAAGTTGAAGGGTGGAGATGGAGGAGAAACAAATGAAGGAAACTCAAATCCATTTCCTGGTACATTGCTGGAAGATCCTACCATACTCAAGTGTCGAAGTAGTTGTTGCATTTCCTCATTTTCCAGTATCTCATGGCTCCTCGTGCGGATTTCTTCCTCTGTTAGGTAATCATCAACTCCGTGACTCTGCCGTTGATTAGACCAGTCATAATACGAATTCAGATTTGAAGACAAAATGGGCTGGCCAACCAGTTGAATTCCCGAGCTTGAATGTTGCGATGGACCCAAGGCCAGGCCAAAGCTATCATTTCTTGAAACTTGAGCCAGGCCAGAAGACTCACAGAACTGGTTTTGAGGGGTCAGTGACGTATCTTCGTAATGCAACTGGGTATTTGAGATATCGAGTTGAGGATGAGAGGAGTATCTGGTCATTTGATTACCACCATATCCGCCGTCTACTGCTTAGAACACAGAAAAGTCAGTTAACAGAAGCAAATTTGAAGTAGCAGCAAAGTGTACTTGTCATTCAAACAAAACTATGGAGAATTAATATCTTTGCAGAAATATGTTTTCTTTTATAGCCATTAATAATTGCAGAAGAAGATAAGCTGTTAGTGGTCACATCTTTCGACTTCTGTTAGATGTCTAATAGAAAAAATAATGGTAAAATATCACTACAAACTGTGATCATCACGCTATTGTCAATGAGAAATATTCTAAAAAACTAAGTCACTTGACTGATTGATAACTAAAATGATCTTAGAAGTGGACTTTACATAAGGATAACAGGAAGTAAATATTTCATTACCTTCACTGACCATGCCTGTATCAATGAGAGACTGAACTGTTAGAGCTGGAACCGACAATTGCTGCTGTGAGGGTGGGCAATCATATGAATCAGAAAAATTTGCCAAAGCTCGAGCTTCACTCCGGGTAGTTACTGTCTTCTTATTTGACTTCAAGCTCAGAAGAGCCTTGCCATCATATTCTATTACACACGCCCAGTTATCATATGCCTTTTTTACCAGTGTATCTGCAAAGACCTGTAATAAATAATGAAAATATTATAATTTGGGAAGCTAGTTCTTATATTTCCTGTATGATTCTAGGATCTGATATCTTTCTGGAAAAACTAAAGGAACAAGACAAAAGTCATCTAATAATATTTCTTTTGACGATCAAATGCCCAAACATTTATCTCAGGATGCATCAAAGTGAAGCTATAGAGAAATAGTGTTACAGGTTAAATTGCTGCAGAAATTTCTCACTAGTGATTGAATGATTGAAATGATGTGCTATGGTGAAAAGTAAACAAACAGTGAAGAACTACAGCCAAAAGTTAAAAAAGTCCCATGTTGCACCAAATAAACCAATATATATTAGTGACAGCAACCATGCAACCATTAGCTAATCTCCATTGTTTGAAGAGTTCTCATATATACATCCTAGTCACTAATCATCTTGCAAAACCTGAAGCAACAAAGAAAAATACAATGCAATGGTACAAACCTTTTGACTATCTGTCAGAGATTCAGCTGAACAGAACTGGTCTCCAGAAATCAACCCACTAAACTCACAAATATGGTTGAAGATTGCACCAACATTTCTTGTGTCATCAGAATAGTACACATAATACTTTCCACTTAGGGGACATGTCTTTGCATGCTCAATTAGGCTCTCCCACATTCTATTTGACATGCCACCTCCAAGGATCTGCAGATGCTTAAATGAAAAAATCACAAGAAAAAGCAATGGTTGTACCTAAAGATTCCAAGGTAACAAAAACATAAAATTTCATACACTTCGCAATCTTTGTGGATCCCTGATATAAGTCCGGAGAAAATCTTCTACTGTCAATATTCCACTCTTGTTCAACTTCTTGTGGAATGACCCATCCTTGCCAATCTTTTCCAATCTCCAAACTTCGTCCTTCCATGAAGGAGGATAATGTTTTTTGTACACTAGAACAGATACAAATTAAAGATATTATATAAAAAAAAGCTAAAATTGAGGGCATAAAAACCAAATAATGAGTATGAAGTGACATACATTCTCCTCTGTGATCCTTAACTGTGAAAGCTTCTGTTTTTGCTTCACGAATACGAATACCCTCACAAAAGCCTGAAGCAATCTTCAGCCCGAGTCTGAATTTCCTACTTCGTATCCAGCTAGAGTTATCAGTAAAAGTTAGCTCTCCGAGTGTCCCTACACCTTCCTTTAGTGACACCTGTAAGTCCCCAGTCAAAAGTGGCCTCTTTCCTTCACGTTCTTTGACCACATGACTTTCGAATTCTTCTTCAGTCCAGTTATCATCATCTTCATTATTGAAATCACCCTCAAGCACAACCACATCTAACTTTGCAGATGACTCGGGCCCTGATGTCACAACAATCCCACTGTTTGCATCAAGCAACACAACATGAATTTCAGATCCTTGCTCCCCTTCTACTTTTCCACCAGTAAAAAGTGGTAGGGACAACATTGATCTGAACTGCAGTTGCAGGTTTCTTCCATCAGGTCCTTCAATGCGCTTTGGAGAAGCCCTGCATTTTTCTGAAGAATTAGAGGAATCCTAACAGATCAAATTTGCATGATAAAGATTTGATTATAACCAATCAAATTAATTAAAATACTTAATTTTGGTAGACGATCAGAACTTTGGCAACTGGTTGGACCAATACAATACTGGTATACTGGACAGTGTACCTATCTATATTGACCATACCTATCTATATTGACCAGTACCAACTTACACTGCTCGGTACAGGTGTTCAGTTGGTCTGCCAACTATTAGTTGCTACATATCAGTCAGAGCAGTATTTGATTTCTTCACTTATATTTTATCTACCATGTAAAATAATCATATGATAATCAAAACGATTATAAATCATTTAGATAACAAGTTCCTAGAAAAAGAAAACAACAGTCAAGAACAACAATATTTATTCCACGCTAGGACGGAATGAACATGGAGTTGACAATCAGATCAAATGAATATTTGACTGAATGATTGGCAATTTTCTTTATAACCAATAGAAATCACATAAATCTACACAAAACTGAAGTTGCTAGACCTATTTTCTCTATACAAGGTTATGGTTAGATGACACTGATATGGAAAGAACCAACAAGAAATGCCTACATATGCATTTGTAAGTGATACTACAAAATCGGATGGACTTCAACCCACCATATATCTAACTTCAATTTGACAGAACCACTGCCAAAAGTTCAGGTATTGGGCATGGTATAAGACGAAGATGAACTAAATTTTGCTAGATGTGTTGCAAATCAATTGAATGAACAAGACGACAGCAACTCTGAAATAATGAAGAAAATGATCTTATCATATGGATCAAGCACTGAAATATAGATGCCCAACATATACTCTCTCAACATCGACAAAGTCATGTTAGCAAACCTAGATTAAGTATTGTTCACCAAGTCTCAATGGATTTTGAATAGCAAACAATAAATGTAATAAATTGCAGAAGTAATATAAAAGCACAACTGCAGATATGCTCTCTGCAAAGAATTAAAACTGTGTATTTACATCTTATGTCCCTTCAGAGTTATGATATATCATGTATCCCTCTCAAGGTCATATAGGATGACTATTAATAAGTTAAGCTTTTAAGGTCATGTATATTAATATGAGAATATCTAACTTTTCTATGGAAATACTTTTTTTTTTTTAGTACATTCACATTTAGGGGATAGAATCAAATAACCGCAAGATTAATATAAAGCAATCTTTATTTCAGAATAATTAAGCTCCACAAGCTCTTCCTAAAATATTGACCAGCAATCACATTCAGAAGCTTGAAGAATGCAATGTAAAATAGTAAATCTAAATATAGAGAAATGTAACATATTGCCAAAGAATGAAAAAAAGAACCATCAAAACATTGGTTGTTTCAATGATGATGTCAAGACCATGTACCTGCCTCCAACTCTAGCAGGACCAAGTTTCGCTAAAGCACGCTCCACTTCTTCACTAACCTATACAAACACAAAGTAGGAAGAAGAAAGCATCACAAGGTAAGCAACACAAACAAGCAAAAGATAGAATCAGCAAAATCTTACTTGTTGGCAATCAAGTTATAGAATACTAAACAAATCGTGCAAATTTTCTGAATTTCTATCAACTATGTATTAGTTTGAAAATACTCCAACATGCAATACACTATAATCCAAGGATTCATACACCTTAGACTGGCACGAGAAAACCATGAATCAAGCAAGACAGAGAAAAAGTGTAAAGATAAGGCAGAAGAAAGGTGATCTAGAGGTTGCCGAGAATCAAAATGGAAGAATACAGCACCCACATGCCTATCACTAAACATGAGCAATATTAACCATGATAAATTAACATTATAAAGACCACACAGAAACTGAAAATGCCTTCAGATCCCACCTTGATGACCTGAAAGTTGCAGAAAAATCTGATCGATAGAATGATAAGATAATAAGAATTTATAGAAGAGCATTCTGCCATCCCACAAATTTTAAAGTAAAGCACCAAAAGCATAATCCATATTGCAAACACATTGAAGAAACAACAATGAAATGTATGTGTTTGTTTGAACCAACTTAATTCGTTCCCATCCCTAGTATTCTTAACATTCTTTCATACTCCAATATCTTGGCTCATCTTTTCATGAAAGAAAAACCTAATGAGTCATTTACAGAAAGAATTGTAAATGCTGACAACAAGTTCATCCACATATGAAAGATCTTGGTCCAACAGTCTCACAGAGATCAGTTGATGGATTATCCAGAGAAAGAGAGAAGATTTACAAGTATGATGATCAATATGACACCAGACATCTTGATTAATTATCCATATTCCATAATACCAAATAGTAAAGATGTTTATAGGACATTTTAGTTGTAATCCATTTTTTCATGAATATATAGGACATTTCTACAAACACTAAGATCTTGTTTATTGGATCAGTGGACATAAAGAGTTTGGGTTACAAGTGAACTTAAATTGGTAAACATAAAGAAGGGCGTTTGTTGATCTAGAAACTCAAAACCCCTAATTTTGTTGGCATGTTTTTTTTTTTTTAACTCCCTCCCATTTTTACTCTTTCAATCTCTTAACTGATGTTTCAGTCACTGAAATATTAAGAATTCTATGGCACACCATTCCATGCTGGATATTTCATACTATAGTTAAGCCACTTGAAAATTATCATATAAGCTTACCTGTGATAGCCTAGCATCAGAATCCCAACTATGAAAGAGCTAAATGGCAGAGCAAAATTGCAACAGGTTTGGTAACAAAGTTAAACAATGGATACTGGGAGAGAAGGATGAATTGTACTTACAACTCTTCGAAGAATCGGCTCCAATGAAGAACAAAGTCTTTGCAAACTGTCAACCTTAAGAGCTTCCACAATCACACTGAAGTAGAACGTCAATAAAAAAACCCAAAATTGCCATTTAGTTTTTGACTTTGAAATAGTTATAATTAATAAATTGCATAAACAGAAGGAAAAATCACTAAAGGCTAGTGCATCTACAAAGTTCTCTATCTTTGTCAGGATTGCTCAAGACTGTCCAATCGATATAGATCAGCTCTAGACCACCATTCAAAATCAACAAAATAGCATGGAAGTTTGTTCCAATGGTTAACAGGAGATTATCTATCAGTGGGAACACCTTTTGAGGAAATTTAGAAGTCAGAAGATATGTATAGTCCATAGTAGTTTGCTTCACACCCATTGTTCAGCATATGATCATTAATAATGTCACACATTTTTTCTGTCCCTCAAATAAATATAAATTTGCTGCCAAAAATGACCACATTTTGATCTTCTCTTACTTTGGTACCAAATTAAATAGGACAATACTTAGAGTGACAATAAGAACTGATTTTTGCTACCTCAAGTACAACTGTGTCATACTAGGTTAATAACTTCACACAAACTGAACAACTATATACATACATATATATATATATATATATATATATATATATATATATATATATATATATATGTGTGTGTGTGTGTGTGTGTGTGGAAAAAAAGAAACATGTTGCACGAAATGCTTAAGAAGTATGCTATTATGCTATCCATCATGATACAAGTCTATTTGCATCAATTCAGATTCTAGAGAGGAAAACTGAATGTTGGGAAGAAAATTATTTCTTACTAAGAACATCAATCAACAAAAGAGAAATAACAAGCAAAGAAGTAATGAGATTTAGGTGGCAATCGTGATGTTAATGCCAGTCCAAGAAAATTATTTTCTTTCCACAAGTAGCAGGGTTTGCCACAACTGTCAGTACTCGAAACAGTGCATACATTAAACATATGTTTCATAAGTTTCTAGGATCGAGTAATGCTACTTAGTCAGCATTTTATGAAACAGTACGTTGACCACCCCCATCTCAGGGGCATTCAATAGGGCTCGCGACTTCCGCCACTTCTGCCACCCTCCTCTTCCATGAGCCCACTACCATCTTCACATCTTTTACGAGCCTGCCACTGTCAATCCTCCTCCGCTTGCTGCTCACTGTAGGCCGTCCATCTCTTTCCAGTATGTCGCATGCTACCTCGGGATGCAATGGAAGGTCTGGATGGGTGGTTGATCATGGAATATTGCATGGAACCATTGAATCAGATTTTGCAATTGTTATTGGTTTCACAACTCTTATATCCATGCTGCAGTTGCAAATAATATATTAGAATGATGCTGGGACTGTGCCTATATATACTTACCATGAGGCTACCAAATTGTTGATTGGTTATGAATTTATGTTAGACATAAAATGTCATGGTGTTTTTGGTCTACCTCTTTTCGTAGAGAGTTGGCAACCATTCTTAAATTCTAATCATCTAGTATTTACTAAATAAAATTATTTTTTCAATAAAAAGATCATAAAGCATCACATATTTGAACAAATTTCATTTTAAATTTCCTGCTGGCAATATGAAAGAAAAAAAGAAAAAAAACAAAAACAGAGCTTCACTAATTAATAATTTTAATTGTTGTCAACAAGATACAATTTTTTGTCCCTGCATGGATAAAAGTTATCCGAAAATTTTCAGTTACTGCTGTGACCTAAAGTAACACAACATTTTCCTACAAGGTCAAAAGCTCCGAGAAGCTTTTAGCTTAGCCTATGAACATATGGTAACAAAACGAGCGACAATCTGAAATCTAAAACGATACACAAAGATTTTCAAAAAAAAAAAGGAAATTATCCAAGAATTGATTGTTTCTAGATCTTATCAAGATTGACAATTTCGAGCAATTTAACAGCATACCCAAGAGAACTACCGATTGTTCACAGCTTTAACTCTCAGAAATTCTCGCACTATTGTGACCTTTTATTTTTCGAAGATCACAAGCTCAGGCCAGAAGATCCATACTTCAAGTATCTACCCAACCCCAGCAATCAACTAGGAAACACTAAAAAGCATTTCAACACAGCAAAGCAACTTGTAGGTTCCACGAGAAAACAACTCGAGATTTCAGTCACCTCGCGAGGGCCGGCACCTTTCGCCGTTTGGGCTCAGGATGCAGGTCATCGCTGGGAACCAATCCACGCTTCTCCCTCATCTTCGTCTCCGAGATCGCGATCGGCCCTTCCCTTGCTACACCCAGAGATCCAGTAACCCTAACCCTCGCATAAAGAACCGAAACCTGCATTAGGACAAAAAGAATTCAAACCTCCACGGAGCAAAACCGATTAAAGATTCACAGAGACTCACTCTAGCAAGAAGCAACGGGTAAGGAAGAAGAATTTGGGAGAAGAAGAGGGCAAGGAGGAGTTACGTGTTCGCGCTTCTCTTCTCCCCCCTTCGCCTCGAGGGCAGCTGCCAAGGGAGAATCTAAAGAGGAAAGAGAGGGCGGTGACTTGTGGACTTTTAAGACTTTGGTCTGTGTGAAGCTGGTTATTTTACGTAATTTTCAGATAAAAACAAATTTATTATTTGTTAAAACATAACTAAACTAAACTAAAAAAATTAATTTTATTTAAAATAAATAAACTCACTAGTAAAATAATATTTTTAATAAAATATATTTATAAAAATTTCTCTCCGATCTTTTAATAATCCATAGAATATCCCTAATATGACATAACAACACTCTTTTCGGTTTTTGGTGGCTCTAGGATGAACTAATTCAATCTATTAGAACAAAAAAATATTATAAATATATTTAAAAATAATATAATTGATACATAAATTTTCCTATTTGATCGCTCTTATTCTTAAGTTAATATAAATAATTATTAAAATCAAAATTTTTATATGTAAGTCAATTTCTATTGGATTTCGAGTCAAAAATATTATAAATATATTCATCGGCTTTCAGAAGAAAAAAAATGTTAAAAATAAAAAAAGGCTCGAAAATACATTTATTTTATTTTATTTTTCTTTTTTCCTCATTAAAATACCCCACAAATCCTTGCCCCCAAAAGACGCCCTCATCCTTTGAAGGGGAAGACCGGAAAAGGAAGCCAAAGCTTATCTAAGCCGTACAAATGAAGCCGCCTCTTCCGTCGCGCGTCAGAGTAACCGGCGTGCCCCAAAGGCCATTCATGCTCTCCGCCACCGCCTCTCTCTCTCTCCCTCTCCGTTGACTCATCCGCTTCCGCGCCATTCCTTACGTTTCGGAGCCGCCTCCGACCTCTCCCCGCCGGGTCTCCCACGGCCCCGGTGATTAGGGCCACTGCCAGTCCCGGGCCGTGGGTCCGACCTGGGTCGCCTCATCATCAACCACCCCACCGCCAACGCCATCGCCGCTGTCGAGCACGGCATCGCGCCCCTCACGGCAGTGGCGCCGAACGTCGACGCGTCGATGGAGGCAGGCGAGTTCCTTTCTTCCTTCCCGTCGCTCTACTCTTCATGCGTGCGCTTTGAAGTATATGTAGTGGTAACCAATGTGCGGTTTGATCAAAATTGATCTATTTTGGGACAAAATGTTTTTTCTTAGCAAAATGCATTACATATAAAATTTATGTAGCCTTCTCCAAACAATTAGACTTTATGATTTTATTATTGTTATATTTATTTTTTATTTTTAGATATTAAAAAAGGAAAATATTTAGTGAATTATTAGGAATGAGGTATGCTAGTCTAGTACAAGCTCTTAGTTATGATAAATAAAAGATGGGTTCTACCAAAGATAGATATAAAATTATTTTCAATCATAGTTAGTCCAAGATCAAGCTTTTAATAAAGAACACTGAACTCTTTGAATGATGAAGTAAGTATAATGGATCTCTTCTAATCTATACCGTATGAAATTTTAAGAATGTCTACATCTTGATGAATAAAATTGGGTGAAATATTTAGTCTCATGTTTAATACTTTATCGTTAGTGTTTGTGCTCATCATGAAAGCAATTGAAAGCTGAGGCAACCTTCTCAACTATGACCAATAAAAATTAATTTATTTGATCATCAGCATTATGTAACTAATATCAATATTATGATGATAATAATATAATTAAAACCACGCAATTGGACATATAAACCACTCAATTTTAATGATCTTTGAAATTCTCAACATTCTCTCATTTGGTCAATATTAGTGATGATAGATAACATTTTTATATGATTGAAAAATTCTAATCGATACACATATTATAATATATAACACCTTGTAAATGAGCACTTTATGAGTTACATATATTCATAAATAATTCTTAATCATTCAATATCTAATAAAAATTATCCATGCACACTTTATATGCACAAAATAGAATATTTTATTTATAAGAATTTGGAAACATGATATCACATCATGTACTAAATGAACCAATAATCCCCATATGCTCCACATGACCATTGTATTGTATTATCGACAAACCTTTGGTCATGAGATCCGTAATCACTAGTTTGATGCTAATATGATGAATATGTACTTCATGCTTCTTTGTGTGATCTCTAACAAATACTTTATATCGATGTGTTTGCTATAGCTTTCACTTTTATCCCTTCTAGAAAAGAATACATTAGCTGAGTTGTCACAATAAATCTTTATAGGTTGAGTAATTGAATCGACAACTCTTAGTCAGTGAGATGAAGTTTCACAACTATAATGTCCACGTAATAACTTCATAGCAACCAATAAATTCAACTTTCATAGTCAACAAAGCAACTATAGTTTGCTTGTTGCTTCTTAGAACACTGCACCTTTAGCTAATAGAAAAACATAACCAGAGGTAGACTATCTAATGTCCACACATCCACTAAAATTTGAATCTAAATATCTAATTATCTTATATTTGGAATATATATATATGTCATGACCTTCGTTATTAAATTTGAATGAGTTATTCCTGAATTACTTTGATATCTACCAAGCATCTTTATTATAAATTCTTTATCAAGTAACATACAAATATGTGCATATATAAAGCTTCCAACAACATATGTATACAACATTTTTTTTTATCTGATATTTTTCTAAATCATTTTATGAATATTGATCTTAACTAAGTTTATCTCCTTTCATAATGGATGTTACTAAAGGAAAATAGTCTTGGATTCTAAACCTTTCTAAGATCTTTCGATAAAGGCATTTTGAGATAATCCTAATGATATTTTAGATTTATCTCTATGAATCTATATGCCAATAACATAAGAAGCTTTAACTAAATCCTTCATCCCAAAATTTTGAGAAAGAAAATATTTTATTTCATGTAGCACATTCAAATCATTACTTGCAAGTAAGAAGTCATTAATGTATAGTGCTAAGAAAATTATTTTACTCCCATTGACCGTAATATATGTACATTAATCCATAATATTTTCAATAAAACCAAAAGAGAAAATGACATTATGAAATTTAGTGTATCATTATCGGGAATCATGTTTCAATCCATATATTGATATTGACCCTTTTTTTACTTACAAACTAAATATCTTTTATTACAAACACCTTAAGCTGATGCATGTATACTTCCTTCTCATTCAAAAATAATATTTTTATATTGATTTGATATAACTCTGAGTCAAAATTGATTAGATATAACCCTGAGTCAAAATGAGCTATAAGAGATATGATTGTCCTGAATGAATCTTTCTTAGAAATAGGGAAGAATGTGTCATGTTAATCATTGTCTTCCTCTTAAGTGAAATCTTTGGCTACAATTCAGACTTTATATTTGTTAATATTATCATAGGCATCCATTTTGGTCTCATAGACCCATTTACAACTAATGCTTGTAGCCTCTTTTGATAATTTAACCAAATCCAAAAATTAATTTTTTAGTCATAGACTCTAATTCTTTGTTTTATGATATCATGCCAAAGTTTAAAGTCATTTTCACTCATGATTTGTAAAAGCAACCGAGGTTAGGAATGACTGACCTTCTTAATCTTGAAAATATGTTTAATGCCATAATATCTCTCTCATTTTATAAATTTAAAAGCATTATGCTATGCTTGAAGTGATTCTTCAACATGATAAAATTAGCTAATTGGAATCAAACGAATATTATCATTTGATTCCTTATGTTGAGTTTTTATTTTCTCATATTGTATTTGAAAAAAAAAATCACTCCTATGAAGTCCTAGATTCTTAAGAAATTTAACATATTTTGTTTTAACAATTCTAGGTTACGAGAGCGATAATAAAATCTATATTATTTAGAGTTAATAGCATAACTAATAAAAAAAATCATTGACAATTTTAGGGTCTAATTTCTTTATATAAGGATTATAAATCATCACCTTAATTGGACAACCACATATATATATATATATATATATATATATATATATATATATATATATATATATATATATTTATATATGACTTAAACTTAGTTTTTATCATTTTCACAACTCAAAAGGAGTTTTAGAAGCTTGTTATCAGAGTTTGTGTTCCTCAAGCTGCCACCCGTCATCTCTCGTCAAACTCCTATCTGGCTATCGGCATGCCAGACCAACATAAATGTGAGCATGGAAAATATTTCATTTTACATGGGATAACGATGGTGGTCCTTCTCATCCGTGTGGCACAATAAGAAACCATTGAAGCAGATCTCGAGGGCTTTGAAGCAACAAAAGCAGCTTCAGCTGGATGTCGTCTTCTTCGTCAGTAGCTTGCAACGATGCCTAGCTTTGGAGCGTTTCTCGTGCTGCAACCTTTAGATGTCTGATATGAGATCAATTGAAGTGTCGCACTCGTATTAGTTCCATGTGAATTTGACTGTGGAAAAGGGCGGTGAAGACTCCCTCGAGTGTGAAGGGAGGCGACCAGGAACCACTGAGGTCAAGGTCTTCTAATAGTTAATGACCCTTTTGCAGTATCAATATTCTATCCCGAACAAGCTTTACCTGTCTTGACTGATATCTGGGCCCAATCTAGCTTACCAAAGAAGAAAGCTTGTGTGCTTCTTCTTCGGACCTCCTCCATACAAGGCAGGAGAAGTAGATTGCTGGTTTCGGGGGATGCTGTAGGCGTAGATGGGAAGCCCGCTCCACTCTCTCGTCCTCGCCCTCATCTTCGCTTTCTTTGCCGCCTGCCACCGTGCTTCCAGATCACCGGTTTTGGCGCAGAAGTCGCCGGCGTCGGTCGACGTCGGCGTCGTCCTCGACCTCGGGACCGAGACAGGGAAGAGGAGCCGGACGAGCATCTCCATGGCCATCGACGACTTCTACGCCCTCCATGGAGATCACGCCACGAGGGTGGCTCTACATTTCAGGGACTCCGGCAAAGACTCCGTCGGCGCGGCAGCAGCAGGTACTGTATCTACCACGAAGCAGAGTGCAAGTAGTCGTTCGTCTCTTTGGCGTTCTCCCAAGCTTGTTTCGCCTTCCTTGACTTCGATCCGTCAGGACTTCTGTAGGTTTAGATAAGCTCACGGGGAAGAAGATTGGGATGCCGTACATTTCGGAGTCTTAACAAGTGGACCATAGCCTACATAATAAATATAACGCACGTGAAAAGATTCCTTGAGTCTACGTGATTGCCTGCGCCACAAGTCAGTTCTTGTTTGATTGATGGTGGAAGAGACGTAATCTTTATAAACTTGACTTACCATTCCCAATCTTGTTTGCGGTTGATGAGCGATGGGAGTGCGATGGAGTTAATATATCGTAGTTAATTTGTTTTAATTAGAAGACAGTAATTGTTGTCATTCACTTATATTTTCTCTTTTGTTAAACCACCAAAGCCAGAGATATTTATATTATAAAATAAAAGCTTTAAAATTGCACGATATGTCGGTCGTTAAATGTGTGGGCTGGGAAAAATACTGAGAATTATGAATGTGGATTTGAACTGGTCAACTTTTGTGACCGTCGCATCAACTAACCAACCGCTTCACTCGTGTTTACTGCTCATGCTTGGATGCAGCCGTTGACCTGATCGAGAACGTCCAAGTCAATGCCATCATCGGCCCCATGACATCCACCGAGGCCGCCTTCCTCATCCAACTCGGTGACCGGACTCACGTCCCCGTCCTCTCCTTCTCCGCCACCAGCCCCGCCCTCTCCCCCGCCCACACCCCCTACTTCGTCCGCACCACCACCAACGACTCCTCCCAGGTGGCCGCCATCGCCGGCGTCGTGCAACACTTCCGCTGGCGCGAGGCTGTCCTCGTCTACGCCGACACCGAGTATGGCACCGGCATTGTCCCTTTCCTCACCGACGCCCTCCAGTCCGTCGACGCCCGCGTCCCCTACCGCGGCGTCATCCCCTCCGAGGCCACCGACGCCCGGCTCGACGGGGTGCTGCGCGAGCTCAAGGCCGCGGAGGCGCGGGTGTTCATCGTCCACATGCTGCCCGACCTCGCCCTCCGCCTCTTCCGACGGGCCAAGAAGCTGGGAATGATGAGCCGAGGCTACGTGTGGATCGCCACTGACGGGGTCACTAGCGTCCTCGAGCTGCTCGATCGGCAGGCGGTCCTTGAGGCGATGCAGGGAGTGATCGGAGTGCGGCACTACGTGAACAGATCCAAGGATGTCACCAACTTCACAGCCCGGTTCAGGTGGAGATTCCGGCAGGACAATCCCACCGTCAAGCCCGCCGATCCCTCGGTCATCCAACTGTGGGCTTACGACACGGCTTGGGCGGTGGCGATGGCCGTCGAAAAGCTGCATCCGACGAGGTCCGCCTTCAAGAGCTCACGATCAGGGAATGACTCGACCGACTTGTTCATGCTAGGCGTGAGCCAGACCGGGCTGGCTCTCCGGAACGCCATCTTCGACACCCGCTTCCGTGGCTTGGCCGGAGAGTTCCAGCTCGTGGACGGTCAACTCCAGTCATCGGCCTTCGAGATAGTCAACGTTGGCGGAGAAGGCGAGACGACGGTCGCGTTCTGGACCCCAGAGAACGGGATCTCGGAGCATCTCAACTCCACCGCCAGCGCCGGCCTCAAATCCGTCGTCTGGCCGGGCGACACTACGGAGGTGCCGAAAGGCTGGGAGATACCGACCGATGGGAAGAGGCTTCGAATCGCCGTTCCGGTGAAGCACGGATTCGACCAGTTCGTGACGGTGGAAACCGACGCGATGACCAACCGGACAAGCGTCACCGGCTTCTGCATCGACGTCTTCCAGGCCGTCATCGATTCGCTTCCGTACGCCGTCACCTTCGACTACATCCCCGTTGTGAACTCCTCCAAATCCTACGATAACTTTGTCTACCAGGTCTTCCTCAAGGTTCGTGCAGTGCTGCATGAAGCATGCTGATGACTGTGTCAGCGCCGCCGTGCTCCCAAGTATCTGACTGCTCGTGATGATGAACAGAACTTTGATGCAGTGGTCGGCGACACGACGATCATCGCCAACCGGTCGCAGTACGTGGACTTCACGATGCCGTACACAGATTCGGGGGCGTCGATGGTCGTGCGGGTGAAGGACGCCAGGAGCAAGGACCTGTGGATCTTCTTGGAGCCTTTGCCGATCGATCTCTGGCTCGGGAGCTTGGCCTTCTTCGTGTTCACCGGGCTCATGGTGTGGGTGATCGAACACCAGGAGAACCCGGAGTTCGCCCGGAAACCGCTCGACCAATTGGGCACCATCTTCTACTTCGCCTTCTCCATCCTCGTCTTCGCGCACAGTACATCACCATCACCGAGACCTCTGTAATACGATCCAAGTACACAATGACAAACTCTCGCTAAGCCATTCGATGTTGGATTTGGTTTTCAGAGGAGAAGCTGACGAACAACCTGACGAGGTTCGCGGTGATCATGTGCACGTTCGTGGTTCTGATACTGACGTCGAGCTACACGGCGAGCCTGACATCCATACTGACCGTGCAGCAGCTCCAGCCGATGGTGACCGACGTGAACCAGCTGCTGAGCACCGGGGCGTACATCGGCCACCAAGATGGATCTTACGTCGTCGGGATGCTGAAGCGAATGGGGTTCCAAGATCACAAGTTCAAGAACTACAGCACGCCTGATCAGTACGCGGAAGCCCTGTCCAAGGGGAGCGCTAATGGAGGTGTCGACGCAGTGTTCGACGAAATACCATACCTAAAGCTCTTCCTCTCGCAACACTGTGACGACTTCACCATGGTCGGTCCGATCTACAGGACCGACGGCTTCGGCTTCGTGAGTCCTTCTTGCCGTGACATCGTAGATCCCGCTCCAGCTTCAGGGGCATCACATCTCGTCTTCTACAGGTTTTTCCACGAGGATCGCAGCTCGTACCTGACGTTTCGAGGGGCATCCTGAACGTGACGGAGGGGGAGAAGATGGCAGCGATCGAGAATAAATGGTTTGGGAATCGAACCAACTGCACACCGCCGAGCAACAGCCTCGGCTCCTCGAGCCTCGCCTTCGGGAGCTTCGGCGGCCTCTTCCTCATCACCGGCGCCGTCTCGGGGCTCGCATTGCTGATCGGCCTGGCCAAGTTCATCTACCACGAATGGGATGGACTCAGAACTGCCGCTTCCGAGAAGACGTCACTCTGGAAGAAGATAGTGGCGGTGCTGAAGCACTACCACGACGTCGAGGGGCCTCGCCCTTGCCTTACCTTGAAGAGGGATGACGACGGGGAGTTGGACGACGGAGATCTGAACCAAATTGCAGGCCCTGGGCATGCGGCAGGGCTGCCACAGAGCCCTGTGAGCGAGTCCGACCACTCCGAATTCAGCTTTGCTTCGCCGGAAGAAGGAATGTCATCGACGGAGCCAAGCAGCCCATATCACGATGCCACCGTGGACATGGCAGAGATCAGGGAAGCAGGATCACCCATCGAGTGGGGCCAAGATTCACATGCATTTTGACCTCAGCTTAGCTTATTTGTAAGGCGTTGACGTTCTCTTAAGGCCAAGAATGGAATCCACTATCGTGATGTATGTGATTAGAGAACGGAAATATGAAAAATAAAAATAAAATTGACTCAGATATCAGTCAAATATGCTTCGTCCCAATGGAGGCCCGATTGAGAGGAGAGAGCGGTCCATTTGCGAATGAGAGAACAACAAACAACATTAGAGATATATAAAGGGTTATTGAAGTCGGTAATTATTTTCTAGTTCTTTTTTCATTTGGTAATTATTTTAATTGGAGAACAAAAATTCAAATTCTGCAATTTTTTTAAGAGAAAATTTCTTGGTAGGTAGGATATGAAAGAGAAATAATTTGAGCGGTTTTCTCTGTAATGCATCCGTCATAATTTTTGTGAGAGACTGTAAAAAGTTTTTAAGCAAGTTTAGGTTAATTCAAAAGAAATTTTTTTCTTATATTTATTTTATCTCGAGTTTTTGTTCATGGATATACACAAAAGTTTTGAAATATGTTCCTGACTTAAATTTCTACTATCATACATACAACATAGATAATTAATTATCAGTTTGTGCATTGATGGTTATGCATGAATATTTATTTTTAATAAAACTTAAGGATTGTCCAATTTTCTCATTAAAAATATTATCTCAGTCTCTTTCAAAATTAAAATTCTTTATTTACACTACGCAGGAGCAATAAGCATTTTCTTTAGGGAAAGGGCTTGGAGTTATATTCTATTTATGTAGTAACATATTTTTTATTTTTTAATATGCTCCTTGGCCAACCAATTAATTTATTATTATCGTATTAAACATCCTTCATGATATTTCATATCACAAAGGTTAAGTTCCCACTACTGGAAGACCCACAATAGTCATTTCATTTATGTATTTATGAGATATATTATTCTATCATATCATTTTTTTCAAAAAAATTGTTAGCATTCATAATAATATATAATTAATTTAATGAATCATGCATTTAAGTAATTGAAATACATACTTAAAACATCAATAATAAATATGTCAATAAAAGCGTAAACAAATTCATACATCCAAATAATATATGCAAGGCCTCATATTTCTAATAAAGTTTAAGCTTTGCTGGTATACATAACATTATTTCATAATGCATGGCATGATTTTTTTTTTCTTAAGTCTTGTAATAAGATTTTGATAAGCATAAATATTTATTAAAATTCTCATAAAGCTAGAAAAAATTAACATCAAGAAGTTAACATAAAACTCATGATATGCATTGCATATGGTCTTTTAAATATTTTTTATGGTTTCACAAATCCATCATCATAATTTCACATGTGCTTGATACTGTCATTACACACACACACACACACACACACACACACACACACACACACACACACACACACACACACACACACACACACACACACACACACACATATATATATATATATATATATATATATATATATATATATATATCTTAATTTTCATGTAACACAGCCCCTACATTTCAAGGGAAATATGGATAATTTATCATTATAGATATTACGAAGAAACGATAATTTCTTCTATCAATTTATTCTCAATGATAAAAATAATTCCATATTGAACAATATAAATTTAACAAAC
This sequence comes from Musa beccarii, assembly GCA_024322285.1. Taxonomy (NCBI): domain Eukaryota; kingdom Viridiplantae; phylum Streptophyta; class Magnoliopsida; order Zingiberales; family Musaceae; genus Musa; species Musa beccarii. The sequence continues at coordinate 55,296,832 of CM044399.1, forward strand.
AACCATTTTAGTAGACTAATAGAATTATAAAAGATTTAATATTGACATATAAGAAGGGAAAGCATAAGGCTTTGTATTTATGCCCCCCATAAATTTGGAAGTTAGTTGATAATATGATATTAGGTTTTTTAAAAGGAAAAAAGTATGCCAATACATCAGTAGCTTAAGTTCATAACTAAACAATTAAGGAACAAAATATTCTAAGAGGATATTAGTTTGAATTAATTAGCAAGAATGAGTAGCTAATTAAATGCTAAATGATATATTTGTTTTTATGAACAATTCACCTTAGAATCGTACAATATTCTTTAAACATAGTAATTCATGCACCGATAAAATACATATTATTTAAAAGAGTACAATGATTGACATGACAGAATTTGACTAACCTATTTCTATTTATTTGACTATCTAATTTTGGATGATTCCTAGGAAACTTATGTTAGAGGCATATCCGAGAAAATTCTTTGGATGCTTAAGTCAATATCTATTCACATTGGATGAGAAAGAATCAAGAATTATTGAAAAGTTTAGAATGAATACTAAGAGTTTTTATATACGGAGAGAATTCTATTTACATAATTCATTCTATAATCACTATATGTATGTTATAGAGGATTAAGTACATTAATGAGAGAATATTCTCTCATTAATTAGACTAATTAATTAGACTTCACATATCAAGTCCCGATCGGTGATAGAGTGAGTCTTAATTCGCATGACTAATAATTTAGAAACTGCTAGATTGTGAAAGCTGGACTGTTGTTTCATCGTTAGCAGGGCATGCAATTTTGATGACCGATAACCTGATTTGCCACTTGGATTCAAGTCAATGTTGGGCGAGAGTTCATGTAAGTTTCACCGTGAAACTAAAACGATTCATCATCTGCTTCGTCAAACTCGATCGAACATGAGTAGGATTTATGATTGACAACTTCACGTAGGTGCGTAGGCGTCAGCAGGATCGAAAGAATGGCACTTGAAAGATGCATGCAAACGCATCGTGGCGGCTGCAAAGCTTTGTACAGATGTTCTTGTAGAGTTTGGCTGCATCGTACAGATGAAACTTACATGAACTCTCGCCCACCATTGACTTGAACCCAAGTCAAGCGGCTCCTACAACGCTTTGTCCTGCTGCAATCATGGAGGTCCAGTGGTACTCCTTCGTGCGTGCATGGGTGTGGTCGGCCGGTTGCATCCACTCACGCGCATGCAGATGAATCCCCAACCACCGTTTACGTGGACTTCTCCTCCTCCCCACAACGGGGAGTACTCCTTAGGGTTTCTTTATCGGTTCCCATGCGGATAGTACAACGTGATGCTGGCTTCTATCGTTTGACAAAACTGAGGTACAACCTGACAATAGATGGCATCTGCAAGCACTGGTTTCTGCAGCCCCAGTGCATGTGGAGATCGATCGAAGAGGCGGCCAAGATTGGAAGATGGAAGGTCTATTCTAAGTCACAGCGGCGGTGGGTAGGAACCACTCATTCCTGCCACAGTGTTGTTGACTCTAATAATCAAGTTCAAGTCAACTGTGCTGGGTTTTCTTTCTTGTGAGGGTGGTTTGTCGGTACTCAAAAACTCCGGAGAAAAGAATGCGAGGAACTACAAAAGTAGATCTCACCGGCGTACCTGCTCGAGAAAGGTGCGCTCTACCTGCAAGATTCATGTTTTTGCGTTTGCTCGGCGTGGAGGGCTTTGAGGTTGATGGCACAGCCGATGCAGAAGGCTTTCTGCTAGCAGTCACATCTTTGCTCGAATACCCAGTCATCTGAATGATCTTATAAACATGACCGACATAAATTAGGATGAAATCATGCAGTAAGAATTCCCAATATCCCAACCAAAAGGAAGGAGACTTCTACATTGATGCTCGAGAGAGTTAATGCCGTCGCATGACTGCGAAGGAGCGGGTGGGCTGTGGGTGACGCGACTCGCTCACACCAACGGGCGGTGGACAATGATGACGACGGCCTACGTTGTCCGACGTTTCGGCTCGGTTAGGGCGAAGCGTCGGTGATCTCCATTGGTCAACAAAAGAGAAAAGAAGAGAAAAAGACGACCCAATATTTCCACTGGCTGTGGTCAACAATTGAGTTGACTTAATTAATGTCGTCCCTACATATTTTGTAGAAAATACAAAATACATAATCAGAAAAATAGAGAAAACATAAGAATTTTCTTAAAAATGAAATCTCATCAATAGCAAATGCTAGGGTGCAATTATCAACCTGAAACATGTAAAACATTTCCAATGAACAAACCACATCAAGAAAAAGAGTTGTGGCCTGTCTTGCCATAGCAATAAATGGCATTGTTTCTTCATGTCAGACAAAGAAAAAGAGGGAAATTAATAGTATCATTTAGCTGTCCCTCCCAAGTTGGAATGACAGGGACTGAGGTTCTGGTTCTTGATGCACTATCTGAATCTGAAAGCTCACAGGGCAAATACCCACAGGCCAGACATCATTTACAGCAGCATTGTTTTTTAAAGCTATCACAACTGTAATTTTTCTTTTTGTTTTTTGTTTGGCATCAATGGCCATGCAAGGTTTGGCAGAATGATGAGAAACATGTGAATTATGTTTTGGAAATCCATAAGCCAGTCCTAAATCAAGACACATTGCTGCACAAGCACACAAAATTCCACAGACTGAGAGAGTGATTGTGGCATTTGCTCAGCCTGTGGTTGAGGTGTCATGTTCATGGGGCTAGTTAATGAAGCTCTAATCACTTGATTACATGACAAATGGCAACCTCCATTAGGTCAGGTTTGGTGTGGTTTTTGGAATGATGCAGGTCAAAAATATCATGTTCTTCATTTGTTGCCAACAGTGGTTGAGATGAGCAACACAAACACAAGCAACGACTCGATTAGCTGAAACATCAAATGAGAAGTCATGCAGATAGCTTCTTAGTTATCTTGCTCAAGATGCCATCACTGGTTAATTAAGGGCACTTTTCCAGAACAATTTAGTTGAATTCTTTTTTGTGTCTGCTCAACAATTACACAAGAATATAACCTTTCTCCTCTTAACATGCCAATCCCCGGAAGACATGAGTTGTTGATTGCGACCAAACATATGCAGATCTTGTGTGTATGTTCGTCGTATCGTCCTTTCGTGGGGTAGTATTGTTCGTGGAAGATGGAGTTGGATTGTGTTCTTTCCATCAATAATTTAACCGTGATCAAGACCTGCCTCCTACCGTATTAGAAGAAAAATGCCCGAACAAACAGTCACTGGCTTGACGTTGACCTGCCACGATCTACGCAGAAGACGCAGAAGATATGCAGCAGACTATTTAAGATCTTCACACCCATCATGCTGTTCTGCAGCCATGTCCATGTGGAAATGTTTGTTCTTTACTTGCAGGATTTAATATGTTCTCCTCGGGTTGGTGAGAAGTGAGAGGAGCAAGAAAACAAGATAAAGTTGGCAGAAGCCAAAAAGGAAAGCAAAAGATAAAGCGGCCGAGCTTGATCCTTTGCTTCCCAAAAGCCGTCTCACCGGATTGCGTTGCCTCTTTTGACTGTCCGGTGGATCTTGCTTGATGAGAAAGTTCTGTTGCAGTTTTCATCTTCGGTAAACCTCTCGTCTTCTGCTGCTCGATCAATCTCGAAGCAGCAGCTTGCCTAGTTTACTGGGTTCCTTTTCTTTCCGCATGTAGGTGTCGAATTTGAGCTTCCTTTTTCTTTGGTTGCGTTTAACCTGAACTTGCCATTTCCTGGGGCTGCCGGAATCATGTTTGCTTGTTCAAGATTTTGCAGCGTCTAACTGAGATCATGTTTACTTGAGGGAAAAAGGGAATCACATTCCACCCGTGGTGAGAGCAGGCAGAGTTGAGATGAGGGTAGGATTTCGAGTTGTTTTAAGACATTGAATAATGTCCACATGCTCTGAGGCTTTACGACTGCAGATGCCTTCCCCCACAGTTCTGCCTTGTGGAAGATTAGAGAGCGAGGGAGGAAAGAAACCCTGGTCCTAGCTTCTCGGTGTTCCATCTTCTACCTCTCTCACTTGCTGCATTAGGTTTATAATGCTTGAGTGTGAGCTAGATTATGGATCTCTGGCATCAAAATCCAATTTTGTTGCGGGAGCTTGAAAGGATAGTTTGCTAGATTGCCTGACTTGTTGAGGGTTCTCCATTGTAAGGCGAGGAGGGGTCACTTGGGAGCAAGCAATGGCCCCAAGATTGGATTTTTCTGGCTGGGGGGCGAAGGATAAGCGGCAGGGCACCCCGGTGGTGGTGACAATGGAGAACCCCAACTACTCGGTTCTCGAGATCGATGGCCCCGGCACCGAAGCATTCCCGTCCATGGACAAGAGCCGGGGCAAGAACGCCAAGCAGTTCACCTGGGTCTTGCTCCTGAAGGCCCAATATGCCGTCGGCTGCGTTGCCTCGGCGGCGGCCGTGCTGTGGGCGCTTCCCGGAGTCATCAAGAGGCGGATGGTCTTCCGGCGAGCAGCTGCCGCCCAGAGTGACGACCCTGACAAAGGCCATTTGATGCTAAGGTTCATTAGAGGGTTCTTGTTGCTCTCCTTGGTTGCTCTAGCATTCGAGCTGGCCGCGTACCGGAACGGATGGCACTTCCAGAAGCCCGATTTGCGCCTACCGGAGAGGTTGCACATACCGGAGGCGGCCGAGATCCAGGGGTGGATGCACTCGGCCTACCTCTCTTGGCTTTCGTTCCGAGCTGACTACATTGCCTACCCAATTCAGCTGTTGTCATATATGTGCATAATTCTGTTTGTTATACAGTCTGCAGATAGGTTGATCTTGTGCCTTGGTTGCTTCTGGATCAAGTTCAAGAAGATTAAGCCAAGGGTAGAGAGTGACCCATTCAATTCAGATGATGGATCAGAGTGTATGTACCCAATGGTGCTAGTCCAGATCCCCATGTGTAATGAGAGAGAGGTAAGACGCTCCTTTTCGAATAGTACTTCTTCCCCCTCCTACTTATGTGGTCTAATGGATAGATTTTTTGCTACACATAATTCTATCAGAAGAATTTTTCGAATTGTAGTTCGTAAACTGCTTTTGTTTAACAAGAAAAATGGATATAATGATCAATCAACTTCTCGAGGTGATTTATCGTTCAAGATGACCAGAGAATTTCTTCTTCAGAAAAGATTGCTGAATATCGGTTTGCCTCAGGTGTACGAGCAATCAATTTCTGCTGCTTGTCAAATCGATTGGCCTAAAGATCGTTTGCTGATCCAAGTGCTTGATGATTCTGATGATGAGACCATCCAGCTATTGATCAGCACAGAGGTTTCCAAATGGAGTCAGAGAGGTGTAAATATTGTGTATCGGCATCGGTTGGTCAGGACTGGTTACAAAGCCGGAAATCTCAAGTCTGCAATGAGCTGTGAATACGTTAGGGACTACGAGTTTGTTGCAATATTTGATGCTGACTTCCAACCAAATCCTGATTTCCTTAAGCTAACCATTCCGCATTTCAAGGTAAAGCCACATTTAGCTTGTCAAGTACCATTTGCAAGTTCCAGCTGTTAGTCCGTGTGTTTCTAGGCACTAATTTGCCATTTCTATATCGGTATAGGGCAATCCTGAGCTCGGATTAGTTCAGGCACGATGGAGTTTCGTGAACAAGAATGAGAACCTATTAACTCGTCTCCAAAACATCAACCTTTGCTTTCACTTTGAAGTGGAGCAACAGGTAAATGGTGTTTTTTGGAACTTCTTTGGCTTCAATGGGACAGCGGGCGTGTGGAGAATCAAGGCGTTGGAGGATTCTGGAGGTTGGCTCGAGAGAACAACCGTGGAGGATATGGACATAGCTGTTCGTGCCCACCTCCATGGCTGGAAGTTCATCTTCTTAAATGATGTTAAGGTACATGCCACATCAAGCTTCGACTCTCCTGCTCGATTTCCATTCTGAATTATTTGGGTGACATCCATGTGCTGGCCAGGTCCTTTGTGAAGTACCCGAATCCTACGAGGCTTATCGGAAACAGCAGCACCGATGGCATTCTGGCCCAATGCATCTATTTCGGCTGTGCCTTCCAGCTATTATAACCTCAAAGGTACATTTGATCCCCAGGAATGAACCTAAATTATGAAATTGGAACTCAGGTTTCTAAGAATTCCAACAATGGCTTTGATGCAGATATCGATATGGAAGAAGGCAAACTTAATCCTGTTATTTTTTCTCCTAAGGAAGTTGATCCTTCCTTTCTATTCTTTCACATTATTTTGTGTAATTCTTCCCCTAACCATGTTCGTTCCAGAGGCTGAACTACCTGTTTGGGTCATATGCTACGTGCCGGTCATAATGTCCTTCCTCAACATTCTCCCAGCACTGAGATCCTTCCCCTTCATTGTGCCTTATCTTCTCTTTGAGAACACCATGTCCGTGACCAAATTCAATGCCATGGTCTCAGGATTATTCAAACTGGGGAGTTCATACGAATGGGTTGTCACCAAAAAAGCAGGCAGGTCGTCGGAATCAGACCTGCTGGCTGCCGCAGAGAGGGAGGCAAAAATCGTAAGCCTTCCGCTGTTCCACAAAGGAGCATCGGAGAGTGAACTTAGCGAGCTCAACAGACTGAAGGAACAGCACGAGAAAGCTCCATCACCAGTGAGAAAGGCCAACAAAATCTACAAGAAGGAGCTGGCTCTGTCTCTTCTCCTCCTCACGGCAGCCGCTCGCAGTCTTCTGTCAGCTCAGGGAATTCACTTCTATTTTCTGCTCTTCCAGGGCATGTCCTTCCTTCTCGTGGGGCTCGATCTGATCGGGGAGCAGATGAGCTGACCCGACGCAGAAAAGGATGGCGAGAGCACCCATTTGTTAAGGGCATAACCCGTTCGATGAAATCTATATTGGAATTGACTTGTGCAGAATGGAATTCTCAAGTTTGTTCATTGGAAGTTTTCCTGCTTTGGCTCGATCTTCTTTACAAGAGAGAATGGAGGATTGCACATCTCTTCTCAAACAATAAGATCATTGTTTCAAAGTCCTGTATAAAATTCTTGTCACTCTCCATAAAAACCTTCTGTTCTTGTAGAGTTTGGCAGGCATTGTACAAGCATAAAACAGCTACATATATCTTGCATTGGATCAGTTCATCATCCAGCTGAAAGAGATTCTTCAATGCTTTGTTGCCTTGATTTCTGCTGCAGTTGTCCACTACTTTTTTTGCTTCTTTTTGGTTCCTCGTCATGGATGGAAGATGGCTGGGGGTTTGGTTTGACCTTTTAGGAACTGTCGGCAGAAGGGTGAGAGTGTGCAGTAGTTGACATCAACCATCCTCCTAGATGTGTTGGAAGGATCGAGAGAGGGGCAAGGAGGCATTTATTCTGCCACTTTGGGCCCTGCATCACTTGGTTTTAAATGTTGGTCCTGATGATTCTTCAGTAATATTGATAGGCCGTCACAGCATCAACCCAAATTATCTCATCATGCTTACGATGTTCATAAAACTATATCCCTTTTTAAGGTTCACTAGCAGCGTGGTTAATGATTTTGATTGTTTTAGGCCTTCAGAAGCACAACTACAAACATGTTTTAGGACTGCATCAATACAGTGTGCGAATCAAACAATGATGGAAAAGATGATGGAATGATGAAAGATTCGACCTACACAGTTGGTCCACCGTATCATCGCGTCTTCGATCAGCATCACGATGCAAGCTGCAATCCTTCTCTCGCTTGGAAGTTTGGTGATTACACACGTCACTGTTGCTGCATGTTTGGCTCCAGGAAGCATGCAAACCTTGAAATTTCACATTGCTCATGGTAAAATATCACCACTAAAATTGATACAATCAATCGTATGGTAACTTCTATATAATTCATTCTTAAATTCCTACCAGTACAATTTTGTTCGGTTCATTATAAATAAGCAATATATATAGTGTACCAAAGATGTTGGATCTTTAAAAGAGGTACTTGCATCTTTATTAGGCTTCTGTTTACAATAATATGAAGAAAACATGCTGTAAACCAAAAAGGACATTGATTGGCTTTCAGTTTTATCAAAGGAGCTAATATTAGATGAGTTTGAGTCAAATCAAACTGATTGCATTAACATGGATACTCAAAAACTTAATCCTCCTTCCAAAAATATAAAAGTTATTGCGGATCAAACCATATATATATCATCCAACTTTTCAAATCCTTGGTATATTACGAAATTAGTGTTGATCCTCTTGATCTTGCACATGAATATTTTTCTTCTTCTTCTAATAGAGCAATCACATCAGAAAGAAAACGGCAGGTACCTGAACAAATGGCGTCCTCCATCAACATCTGCAGTCATAGGCCACTGTGGAGGAAGTGAAACTGGGTCATGGCCATGTGCCGGGGGAGTTGTCACCGACTCACGGTTCTTGCCGACGGTTCACAACAGTACTGTGTAGGAACGTGTAGGAAACAAACATCGTGCGCGTCTCGTCGGCGATGGACGACGAAGGCAGGCATTGCTTTCGAGGTCTGACGTCGACGGCCGACCTACCCAACAGAGATCCGGCAGCGTGAGCTCTCGTGGATTAGCTTCTAGTTATGATGGTGTTCCAGCTGCTTGCATTCATTGTGTCAACAGCTCATGAACACTCCTACTATCAAGCCAAAAACTGTGATTTCAATTACCTGTTCATTTACGATGGAGTATCTCGGGGGGGCCATCGCAATAATTCCCTCCCTTCGTGGTCTGGACGATGTGGCCTTGGACTGAGAGATGATGTCTTTGGGTGCCCGATGATACCGATCTGTCACAAAACAAAGACACGTTTTAAAGAATGAGAGGCCATTGTGGCTGTAATATACTTTTGGCGAGAAAAATAATTGGCTTTCTCTTTGTCGCGTACCTCGTCAACACCGCCGCTTTGCACATCTCATCGAACGGAGTCAGACACACCATACTCGAGCAGAAGAAACGTTGCGGCAAGGCCAAACCAAGTTCTATCGCTTTGAACGTTACGAATCCGCAGCTTCTTTGGGTTGTGCGCACTTACAAATCTGAGAATGTCTGTTGAATCTAAGATCACCTTTTGATGGTTACAGCATAATGTCCTAAATATTTTCTAGGTCTTATACATAACCATGGGAAACTAATTTGCTTACTAGAAATGAATTATATGTTTTCAGTTAACCAACAAAGGATTCTGGCTTAACAGACAAGGCAGCATTGCTTTAGAAAATGATCTCCCAACTATAAAACCTATAACATGCATTTGATTAGTGCCCTAACAAACAACAATTTCCTTTGTCTCATTGTACATCTGAGCAATAACTACAACATATGCTAGAGCTCAATTTAGTCCATGCCGATCAATCACGATATTGAAGGTATTATTAACCAGATTTAACTGGGAGAACAAATAAAATATCAGAAGCTGCAAAACAAATAAATTAAAAAAGAAATAACAAACAAGGGGCAGGAATGCCACCTTATGCCAGTAACTAGAGTTATGGTTGTCCAGCACATAGAAGTAACATCTCTAATGTTATCCAACATGAGGTGCATACAAGAAAGTCAAACAACAAAATTTACTCAAAGAGGGATCTGAAGGCTAGAAATGCTGGAGTTAGACAGCTAGGTTTCATGTGATGACAAACACATTTTCCTCATCATACAACTCTGACTCCCCTAAAATGACGCTTTCGTCACCCTTTCACCTCTAAGGCTACTTAACTCCTGCAACCTGAAACATCAAATAACAAAGGATAAGTTGGAATACCAGCAAATTGTATTCCACTAAAGACCTGTGGTTTCAAGTATCACTGTTATCAACATTACCAGAATAAGAGTTTAGGTATAAAAGAATCTCACTTCTCTAAAATATAATATTTGTCTTAGCAAACTTAAAAAAAAGGAGAGAATGACTTTTCATGAAATAAGCCATAACATTATTTAGCACAATAAGACTACAGAGCATATGTACTGCCTGGAATGCCACAGTATGCATTTCCATTTCTCTCGCATGCATGAAATATGTTCAATTACTGTTGTTCCATTTTACAAGTAACCTCACTGTATTATTCATTTGCAAACTAAAAAAATAAAAGAAATTGATTCTTTAATATCATTCACCTTCGAAATGTGTGGAAACATTCTCCTTTTCAAGTTAACTATATCTCAAGACATTCTTGCTACAATGATAATGTTGCACTTTTATAACCTGGATGATTAGGGTTTGAGACAATGAAAACAATTTCTCTACTTGTAGAAGTAAGGTTGTGTATAGAGTCTCATACACGGGTTCACTATACAACTTAAAAAATGTAAAACCAAGGTAACCTTGTAACACCTCAAAACAAGTTCAAGAAACATAGTGCAATTTCAAATGAATCATTTGTTTCAAAGAAGAAACATGGAAAAAAAATGAAAAATGAGCTATAGGTTCAATCTTCAGGTTTTACTTTGAAGAAGCCAATCAATGATTACTAAAATAGATGAATTAAGAGAAATGAAATGGAAGCAAGTCAAATCTTCCAACAAATAGATCTCCAATAAACTTGCAATATAAATGCTTTGTCTAAACTGTTCTGTAAAAACAATAGGTTAAGAGCAAAAACATGAAAAATAAAGAATACTAGTGGCCAAATATAGGATGAAAGACGAACTAATCATATACACAAATAAATAAATAGAGAGAGAGAGAGAGAGAGAGAGAGAGAGAGGAAGGAGTGATAAAAGTAAAATATAACAGACATATGTTGAAGATATTTTATGAGGGCTAATTGAAATGATTGAAAGAACTAAAATTGAGTCACACAGAAATGGCAAACAAAGATAATTATAATAAAATCAAAGTGGAGCATTAAATGAAGAACAAAAACCACACGAATATAGTGACGAAAAGGTAAGTCAGATAAATAGAACTCTCCAATGTTTTGATTTCAACATCTGAAAACCTCATACCCAGCTACCCATAGTCCATTAAGTTATGCATTCAAAAATTGGTGGCAGACCTTGCGATGCCACACAACTCCTGTACAAGTTATCTGTTAGTGCCATTTTATGCTGTCTTAATGAGACTGGAGCTATGTTATGTGGCCAATAAACAAATTCACTTTAAGTAATAACAAATAACAAATTATTGTATTTGTAGATAAAAGCTTCACTCTTGTTTTACATACATGTGGATTTATTGCTCTGAATAAAATCCAACTTTCTTTTGATAAATGGAAGTTCCTCATGCAGGACAAATTGGAGGTATCACAAAAAGTAGAAGTGTGCCCTAAGTATGCAATTTGGCTTTTCATATAATTATTGCCCTTTTGACGTCTCCAAGACAGTTAACAAAGACAAACAAACAGCACACTATATTCAAGTTCTACCAATGTGACTTTAAAACATAACCAGCCAGATTCTTCATCTGTCTATTCGCAAGAACACTTCCAAGAAATAGACAAATTTTATTACACCATTGAGCCACATTAAAATCTCTGCTTCCTCAAATTTCAGTTCAACATGTTATGGATCCTTTATTAACCCTCAGTATAACTACTGTGAAATTGATAATTAGGACAAGCCACCAATTCATTCTAGGATTGTCGTTCTTGTTTAGTTGGCAAGATCAACATAAAACAGAAGTAAATGGGCAAAGCAAGTAATGGAACAACCATGACAGAGTAACAACAATTACAAAAAAAATTCCCAAATCACAGCACACACCCAATGAATTCTAAACAAGTTCTCAGACTTTCTAATGAACAACCAAAATCTGAAAGATAAGATCCGCATCAACCACAAAAACAAAAGAGGTAAGATCCACATCGACGACAAATATAATCCCCTATTTTTCATGCATCGCAACTACAATTTCTCAATTTTTCGTACTCGCAATCTGAACTATGTTGATCGCCCAACTGCATGAAAACCATCTCCTAAATCAGAAACATCGGAACCAGAAGGGTTTACATCGTATTACCTAACCAGAACCGACGATGATGTTGTTGATCGGGATAAAGATCAGCTTGACGAAGAACCCAACGAATCCCATCACCACGAACCCGATCGCCGTGCGTACCGCCACCTTCGTGAACTCTGCACTCCCAATCCGATCAACATCCATCAGAATCCAACAACCAGAATCAACAGGCAGGGGAGCACCCGATCGAGAGGAGGATCGAGGTCGAGATGAGAGAAGGGGAACTCACCCTTGCGGTCGGGCTTGTGGCACCGTTTGACGAGGCGAACGCTGTCCTTGGCGAACTCCCGCAGGGGATCGACCACGGAGTCCAAAGCGTCCATTTCGATCGCGGATCGCGAAACCCTAAGCTCGAGATGGAGACGAAACCACGAGATCCACGGCGCGCACAGAAGAACGCGTCCTCGCGCAATCTTTAAGGACTCCAACTTTTGATCAGATCCGTTCGATATGAGGACTCCAATGAATCAACGGTAGACAAACCATGACCAAACAGTGGCCAATAAAAATCCGTAAATAGAGAGTTTTTGTTGATAATAGTATAATAGTTGTTTGATTTCGATTGTTAAGCAATGCATTTGACTCGCTTCAAACAAGCTTTGACTCGCCACTGAAATCATCCCAGTCCAGCCAATAATAATACCTGAGATGAAAGGTTGAGTCAATTATTTGAATTAAGTTTGATTTGTTCATGAAATATTTTACATCATAAGTTGTCATACATCAATGTGTAAAATATTTATAAAGAATTATTTAAGAAGAAGAAAAAATATATATATATATATATATATAATTAGAATTTCAAATAGTTAGATTCATATAAATGATTTCAAATAGTTAGAATTTTAAGACTTATTATTGTTACATATCGATATATAATTAAAATTTCAAAGATGATTGAAATCTTATAATGAATATGCTCCATATGTCAAATTATGATTTTAATTATATTATTGTAATGACAATGGTAATATAAGTTACATAACATTGATGATCAAATAAAATATTTTTTGTTAGTCACAAAGGTAGAGGTTACCATAAAATGTTTTAAATTACTTTCATGATAAAATTAAGGATAAAATTAAATATGTCATTAGATGTTTCATGAATTGGTGTCCTTTGTCTAGCTTATATATATATATATATATATATATATATATATATATATATATATATATATATATAAAATATAAGCTTATGGCTATCCATCAAGACTTTGTATTGGACAACTATGGCTGAATGTAACTTTATATTCATATTAGTAATTATATAGTAGATTTATTGGATTTATCAAGATAAAACCAAAATTTTGGTATGTATATATCATGAAATATATCGGAACTAACAAATGAATTTTGGACATATAAAATTAAAAGTATTTTTTATGTCTTAAGTTATTTTACAAATATTGATGATTTTTTTTGGCACATTGAGTTAATTCTTATTATATAGCTTTTAATTGAAGTCCTTGCTACATAAGTTGAAATTTCTTTAAAAGAATTATATGACTTGTACATGTATGCACACTATGTAATCTCACTTATTTCTTATTGATACGAGGATTTATTAATAAACTTACTTTGAAATGTCATATAAGATTTCGATATTTATAACTTAGAAATAACCATAGTATTATCCTAAGTCATAATATAATATTAATTGATGATAATCATGTCTATGATAAAGTAATTTTTAAGATGACTATAAAAAAGATAAATAACAATAAGTAAGATTTTAATTTGCTTGAGAAGGATAAGCACTTGGCTCGAGATAATTATCTTTTATGAGTTAATTAGAATAAGATGATAATTTGAATATTAATTTTTCTAGACTTTGGTATAAAAAATTATTGTGGTGGTTTTATTATCTGTTTTATTAATTAAAAAATTAAAGTTTGATATAAATTCTATTCATGAAGTATACCCACAGCAAGGTTAGAATTTATATTGATATGAATTATCTATTTCATAGCATAAAGTTGATTATTTTTATTAGTCTTGCACTGCTCTTATTAATTATGTTCTTATTTTAAGTGGTGATAATTTTTTTTATTAGAAGCTCTTGGATGCATAAATCTTGATTTGATGCTCCATGTGGATAAATCACTCATTCTCACAAAATCAAACATGTCACTTGAGAAAATAACATATGAAAGAGCGATCCAATCGCTTAAGTATAATATTCATTAGATTTTATGTTGGTAAGAGTATTCCACACATTATTCTTAAATACAATAAGTTCAAAGCGTTTATAAAAGTCATCGAAAAATAATCGGGTATGAAGTTTAATAATTTTAAAAGTGTGCGTGATCACATAAAGATATTGCTGTACAAATAAGTCTTTGGAGGTTGAGATATCTGAATCATTTTAAGTTTATTTTATAATAATTTTTTTATTACATAATTTAACTTGTTTAAAATTTCTAATAAGACATTAAAAAAGATCGATTAATAAATTTTTAATCATATGTATATAAGAGGGAGAAAGACTAATACATGAGAAGCATGACGTTGACTAAAGAAATAATACTCATTAAGCAAGAAGGACTCTAAATAGAAGAGAAAAGTGTCCAAAAAGACACAAATCCTAATACAATATTAAGATAATAATGTTCATTATTTCTTTTAAAAGAAGAAGCAACACATAAATAATGATTGTAAAAATATAAAAGTTAGCTTAAAAAATATATATTTACATATCTTAATATGTTATGAATCATTTTTTATTAATGCTCCTAATAATAATTGATGAATTGATTTTGGTTCATGGATCCATATTGTGAACACTACGTAAGACTTTCTAGATCCAATGAAATCATGATAAAATGAACAAAATATTTATTTTGGTAATCGAATGCACTCTAACATGAAAGACATACAAACCATTAGATCATTTTTAAAACTACATTTATTTTGGATCTTAAAAATACTATTTATTTCCATCGTTCTCTAAAAATGTTACTACAACTGGATCTTTAGTTGATGGTTTATTTAAGTTTGATTTAGATTCACAATTTGAGCTTAACCATTTTACTATGCACGATCAAAATTTTAGACTTAACCATGGTATTACCAATAAGCATTCATCTAATTTATGATACATGAGATTATGTCACATCTTCATAGAAAGAATAAAAATATTAGTAAATGATGAAGTTTTACAAACTTTAGATTTTACTAATTTTTGTGTGTATTGTATAAAGAATAAGTTATCCAATAAGCTAATTAAATGTGCCGAGAGGAGTTCTAAAATTATTTACAGATTATACACATTGATATATATATATATATATATATATATATATATATATGGACATTTTACTTCTTGCCTCATTTTGAGTTATGGAAAGGGTGAAAACTAAGTTTAAATCATTTATATGTCCGGAGATGTCCAATTGAAGTGAAAATTTATAACTCTCATATAAAGAAATCAGACCCTAAAACGATCAATAGTTTTTCCATTGGTTAAACTATTAGCTTTAAAAGATTTAGATTTTATTATCCTTCTCATATAAGTGGGGTATAATAAAACAAAAAATACTAAATTTTTTGAGGATCTTGAACTTAGTGAGAGAGATTTTTCTCAAATAAAATTTGAGAAAATAAAGACTCGATATAAAGAATCAAATGGTTTAATTCTTATTAGCCACCAATATCAAGTTGCGAAACTACTTCATGCATAATAAGTTTATACAGAGCCTAATGCTCTTGATTTACAAAATAAAGTGAATAATATGATATTGAGGAGACCTTCAAAGTTAAGAATGTCAGTATTCCTAATGATTTCATTATATACTTATAGATAGCTAATTTTAGTGTTGGTATTAGAGATGATCCTTGGTTACTTTTGCAAGCTATGAGTTGAGATGACTATGAATTTTGATACAATGCCATGGAGTAATTAAGAGTCTATGGCTAAAAAACAAGTTTATAATCTTATCGAATTACCAAAAAGGGCTATAATTATTGGTTATCTATAATAACCAAAATGATGTTTCAGAGATATAAACCAAAGATTCTACTCTAAAGGAAGGTATTGATTATTATAACAACTCTCATATTTCTTAGAAGGATTCATTCAAGATAATCATGACTCTTGTAGCTCATCTTGACTTAGAGTTACATTAAATAATATGAAAACAATATTTTAGATGGAAATCTTAAGGAAAAAAAAAATACATGGATCAACATGAAAATTTTTATAATAAAAATAACTTAGTTTGTAAGTTAGAAAAGTCAATATATGGACTAAAATAGATTTCCTAAAGATGGTACACTAAATATCATAATGTTATAATCTCATATGATTTTATTAAAAATATTGTGGATCAGTATGCGCAAAATAATTTTCTTAGTCCTATATATTTAATAACATCTTACTTGTAAGTAATGATTTGGGTATACTACATAAAATAAAGTACTTTTATCCTCAAAATTTTAAGATGAATGATTTAAATGAAGCCTTTTATGCTATTGGCATAAAAATCCAAAAAATGAATCTAAAAGATTAAAAATCTTTCTTAAAAAGATTTTGAAAAGATTTAATTAAAATGAAAGAATGTTCTCCGCGACTCATTACGAAAAAAGATAAATTCAATCAAGATGATCAATATCTATAAAATAATTTTTAAAAGGAGTATATGAAAAATGTGCTATATGTATTCATTGTTGTTAGAAGCTCAATGTATGCATATATTTGACAATATCAAAGTAATTTAAAAATGACTTGTCGAAAAACTATCAAGAATATCATGAGGTATTTGCAATGAATTTTGATAAAAAAAATTTCTATTAGTTGAAGTTGCATTATCTTGGAGAAGCAACAGGTAAATGATAATAATACATGTATAAGTTCTATTATTTTGGAGAAGCAACAGGTAAATAATAATACATGTATAATTTCACGCAAAACAAACCAAAAAAATCCATGCCGGATCAAAGTTGATGCTCTTTAGTGTTGCTGGGCTCGTCCACGTTGTTGCGTGCAGCTCCTTTCACGGCAGTCTCTTCCACACCACGTCTCTTCTTCTTGCACTCGGCGTAGAACACCACAACCGCTGCCACCGCAAGCATGACCGAGAACGCAACACCCACCGCCAAAAACACAGACATAGCGACTCCGACGATCGGTCGCCGGCAGATGAGAGACGAGGCTAAGTTGTGAGCTGCAAAGAAATGTATTCCCGTCTGAAACGCGAAAACTGAGAGCTTCCATGTCGGCGCCCAGTTTCCACGAACAAGCTGCAGAGCCCTCCTCAGAGCTGCAACACCAGAATGATCCTCCACCACTGAAACCACCAGTGCTAGAACCCACACCACGCGCAAGTAGTTCTGTAAAACAGACGCCGGTACCAATGCAATTCCGAAGATCCAAATCCCCACCATCTTGTTCACGGATGCCAAGAGAAGATTGCAAGCCAGCTCCAGCATGGTTACCCATAGCCTTGTGATGAAACATGCCTTCGGTGACCGCATAACCCCCGAAAGCGTCAGATGTGTCGCCGCGGCGGTGGAGTAGGCCGCGGAGACAGCGTAGATTGTTACGGTGACCGTGGCCAGGTACAGCGTGTGCTCGACGAGTACGAAGATGGTGATGGCGAGTAGTTCTTTGAGGTCATGTGTCGCACCAAACTCGAAGTCCCTGTAATCATGGAAATTCGTGGCCATTGGAAATGGCAGGACGAATGGATCCAAGATGAGAGGACTAAGATGGGTAGGAGCAGCAAAGAAGAGGGCGGATGAGAGGATGGTGGAGAGGAGCATGATGGGGAGCAGCACCTTCAAGTTGAGTTTCAGAAGCTTGAGGGCCTTTGCAAGGATTTGGAAGCTCGACATGGAGTCGGATGCATCAGCCATGGTGATTTCAGCTCGAAGAGAAGAGAAGAGAAGCGATTGGGTGTGTCTGCTGCTTCTGTGGTCGTGGCTATATTGGAACGCATGTCGGAAGTTTCATTTGGTGTTTTCTGCAAGCTTTCCACAGGAAGAAGTTTCCCCGAAATGATGCTTCTCTTTGATTTTGAATGCCTTAGGAATGATACAAAAGACTCTTCAAACTGAAATATCCAGATATATAATATGTATATAAACTCAATTGCATCCACGAGAACCGCAAATAGTTTCTCGAAACAATCGTCAACATTTGCGACTTGGAATTTTTGGTCAACATCAGCAGCACAAATCACAAGAAGCTTGCACCCGCCCATTGCTTGGAAGTCTTCTCCTTTGACCATTCAGGTGCTGTGGGTGATCGGCCTTGTTTGGGCTTATATGTCAAGATCCCCGTTGACTTCTCAGGCAACTTTGACCTCAGCAGGGCCAATGCAAAAAAAAAAATTGTTTGACCTACATGCCGACATACATCCAGCACAGCATCAATTAATTCTTCATGTTCTTGGTACAAGGCTCTTGTTTCTACAAGCATGCATCCATGATTAATCTTCCTTCTGTTTCTCATGCTTTAACGCAGAAAAATTCCTTTTCTACTGGGATATGCTGCAGAACGAAGGAAGCCGACAGTTTGTGCGTGCATCCTGCCCTCATAATTGCTCTTTGCAGTGGTGTAGCGTTCCACCACTGCAGACTGCTAAGACTGACACTGGTCGTGCTCCTCCATGTTCTTCACTTCTGACATATGAAAGGTTGGTTGTTTCCTACTTCGATGGTTTATATGAGCTGTTGTTTCTGAAAATAATGACAAAAATGGATTATATGAGCTGCTGTTTCTGAAAATAATGATAGAAATGAGGAGATTTCTATTGGCGTAGGCTAAAGCTGTCACGAAAGAATATTCTAAACTTGATGTTTCAGGATAACAGCTTGAATGATGTTTTAGGAGCAGTCATGGACTCCAGAAAGAATGTAGAAATGACTTACAAAAGGCAGACACCAGTTTGGCTCTCCATAAGAGAAGATGCATGTCCAAGTTTAATCTTTGAGAGGAGGTGGGTTGCACACGAGCAAAGAGACAAATGGAATCAAATTTGGATCAAAAGGCTCAAAAAAACATCCCTTATCAGAGTATTTTAAGAGAACTCACATGTGTCTTTCCAACATGAAGGAATTCTGCATTTGAAACCATGCATGAAGATTCCCATGTTCCTTTTTGAGCTTCTATATGTGATGACAAACATACCATAGTATTATCATCTTGAAGCTGCATAAAATTCATCTCGAAGGCAAAACAATTAAATGTTGTTGAAGGAGAAAAGTATATCCAAGATTTTACAGGATTATGTGAAACTTCCTATAGTGTTTACAGGAAGAAAACAACCAAGTTCTGACCCCATTTCCAGACATTTTACTGCGTGGGCGCTGTCCGTATGCCAATCATGGAGACATGCTTTTTCTTTGTAGGACTATTTTGTTTCAACCCACCATGTAAAACTCTCTATATCTATCTATCTATCTATGATTTTTTCCAATTTATTTTCCTTCTATTCTGCTTGGTTTTTAGCTGCCTCTATATATTACCAATGTTACTCTATCATTTTCTCTGTCCTTAGACCCATAAAAATCGATAACAACTATTCCTTCCTGTTATTGCAAGCGCCGTTTGCTATTCCATTGTCCGAAACATAGAAAAGGCGTCGTCTTTGGGCTGAATCCGGTCTGGAAGCAGGCCCGGACGGCAAAAAATGGCGACTTGGAGACGTTCTCTCGGTGATCTCTGCAAACGGTGGGAGATTTGTGTTTGATCCGTTGTTTCTTGGCAAAAAGAAGGGATCTTTCTAGCAATGTGAAGGATACTTTTTGTTCCTTCCCCGCTTCCTTGGATTTTTTTTGGCTGGGTCTTCAATTTTGGTGGAGATTGTTGTGGGTGGTAATCTCCCTTCTTGACAAATTTTGAGTTGGTTGTTCTGAAAGTGATGGATCGAGCTATTCTTCTTCTTGGGTATAATTTACTCTCGGGATATCTCTGTTAGATCCTTCTTGTTGTAGCGGGGAAGGGAAAAAGGAGTGATTTTTGCCCTTTGGTTCTGTCGGATCTGTTGTCGGTTCTCGGAGATTATGGGATTTCTTGGAATCATGGGGAATTCCTTCGGATGCTCCGCATCAGGGGAGCGTCTGGTCTCGGCGGCGAGAGATGGGGATCTCCAGGAGGCCAAAGCCCTCTTGGAATACAATCCCCGGCTTGCCCGGTATTCAACCTTTGGCGTTCGGAATTCGCCCCTTCATTACTCTGCAGCTCAGGGCCACCATGAGGTAACTGGTTACCTGCTCCTGTTCAATTTGATATCTTGTTCAGAATCTCTTGGTCAATTTTTGACTTTTGTTGGTTCTCATTTGGTACTTTGATGACCTTCAGATTGTCTCTCTTTTGATCGAATCTGGAGTTGACATTAATCTAAGGAATATACGAGGACAGGTAGAACCAAGATCCTTATTCCTTTTGATTGTTCTTGTTCTACCATCGCTTGGTTGGAAATCATATCATGCTGCCTTTCTTTTTTCATGATCTAGCACTCGGTTTTTTCATCTCAGGAAGTGGATGTTCAAGGTGTCCTGTGTTTGCATTAGTTGGTTTTCTGTGTTTCCTGTGTTTTCATTAGTTGGTTTTTGAAGTTAAATATTCATATTTGCTTCGGAAGAAGCCTAGCATCAGCAATTTTATTTTGTTGCAGACTGCGCTGATGCAAGCTTGTCAATATGGTCACTGGGAGGTTGTTCAGACTCTAATTCTCTTCAAAGCTAATGTCAGTTGCTTTTTTTCTTCCATTCTTCTCTTTCAATGTTCTTGTTCTTGTCAATTTATGTTCCACTGTAATCTCATAATAACTTTCCGGTAATACTTGTAAATTGTATCATAGATTCACAGAACAGATTATCTCAATGGTGGAACAGCTCTCCACTTTGCAGCTCTGAACGGCCACATACGTTGCATCCGTCTTCTCCTTGCTGACTATATTCCTAGTGCACCAAACTTTTGGAATATGATGAAGGGAAAATCAACTCGAGAATCTTCTATTCCTGACTTTGACAAGAGGTACATATTTCTCCTTATGGATCTTCTCTACTTCTTCCTGAGGAGAATTGTGACTTCCCTCTGGTATGTGGCAGTGCCTTGTCTAAGTTCGTTAACCAAAAGGCAGATGGAGGAATCACGGCCCTTCATATGTCAGCACTAAATGGGCATGCAGAGTCAGTGCACCTACTATTGGACTTGGGTGCTTCTGTTTCTGAGGTCACAGTGGAAGATGGGTCAACAATTGACCTGATAGGTTTGCTTCTCCTGTTTCCTCATGACTTTTGCTATCTGCTTTCCTGTTTAGTTATATCTTCGAATTATCCGTATTTGTGTGGCCATTGTTTTCTTAGGTATAATTCTACTGTATCACATATGTTTTGTATTTAGTGCACATTCATGTTGAATATAGGCTTATGTCCATGGCTAGTTAATGCTTGAGCTTTTTAGGAACTTTGATATTCTCAATGATCATTGCTATACTAAAGTTAGTCTATTTGTCCAAGCAACAAATAGTTTCATTGGGACTTTTGGGCTTTACTTTGTGGGGATCAAGAGATGTCCGGTCTTAATTCCACTGTTACTCATGCTCTATGTATGTTTGCAGCCTTCGATGCTTTGTGGGCTTTTGACAGAATTAAATAGATCTTATGTCCAATGATAGTCTAGAGTTGCCTTCTATTGGATCTTGTGCTTAAGATTTGGGCCTTGTGTCCATAACTAAATAAAAAAAGGGAAATGATACGCCCCCACATCTTTTTGGGTCTTATTTGAGGGACCTAATTGTTATGGTCTTAACCCATTTTAAATGCCAGGATTAGATAGGCTTGGCATTGTCCTTATCTACCTTGGAGACAGTGGTAACTTGGTATCATCAAGTGGAAGTCTCTTATTTGAGCAGAGTGCAGTGTGCTACTGTGCAGTTTTCTTACCAGTGCAATGTAATGACAAATTTAGCATCAATTCCAGCACTATCAGCATTATGTTAGAATTTATTTCCTAAATTTTAAATTCATTGCTTCCAAATCCGAATAGGAAAGATAGTTCTGGATTTTCCCGCTATGCAATTCTTTGCACAGAGAATTTTTTGTCCACTTTAATCAATTTCTTTGTCGGCCTATTCCTCCGCTTACCTTACTTGGATTACCATATTCTTCAACCTGATCTAAATATTAGGAACATCTTTCATTTGGAAAAGGCAAATCTTGATTCTTACTTTAAATCTAGATATAATAGATGATGCAGGAACCAGTTGGATAAAAGCGACATACATTTTGGTCCAACATTTTTGTTAAATATCATTTGGCAGGTGCTGGAAGCACACCACTTCATTATGCTGCTTGTGGCGGAAATGCTGTGTGTTGTCAAGTAAGATAATTCAATGTCTATTTGGTTTCTTCCTCCGGTATGTTAACTACTTTGCTTACTCATGGCATATGGCCATTCAGGTTCTTATTGCCAGAGGAGCTAGCTTGACTGCTGAAAATGCAAATGGGTATGTTCCTGACAAGTTAAACCTGTATAGGATATTTATATTATTTAGCCTCAAATAGTGCTACATCTGTAGGACTAGTTAGATGCTCTATCAACTTGATTACTATTTTTAATTAGCTGATAAATTATTAGCGCAAGTTAAAATGGAAAATTTTCATTTCAAGATCTTTTGTGTTGACAATTGACAGAGTTTGAATATATGTGCTTCAGTTAAATCCTGGCTGAAAGGCAAATTTGTGGATTCTTCCAGTGTAACCAAACAGGGGACTTTGAATGTTAATGTAGCCATTTTTTGTGGGTGATATGAGCCGATGCTTGCTGGCTTTGTCTAAATATTGTGTCCTTTGCCCCCAATTTTCTATCTATCTCATATTACATATATTTAAGTTGCCTCATATCATCCTTTTGTCAGAAAGAAATGCATGCATAATTTCATATATTCATTTTTTGTTCACAGCTGGACTCCTTTAATGGTAGCCCGTTCATGGCATCGAAATTGGATTGAGGGCATTCTAAGTAAACGACCTGATGGTCGTATAAAGAATCTTCCTTCCCCATACTTATCTCTTCCCCTCATGAGCATCGCAAGGATTGCTAGGTAAGTCTATTGTATTTTTGTTATTTGCTAACGTTTAACCATATTCAACATTATTTTAGTGGTTCTGCTTTTATCTCTCTCATGTTCCGTACCTTCATAATTGCCTGGTTTTCTGCCACAGAGAATTTGGTTGGAGGGGCACAAATCAGTCACCTGCATGCATCGATCCATGTGTTGTTTGCTTGGAAAGGAGATGCACGGTAGCTGCTGAAGGTAGAATTCTCCTAAAACTTCCGATTACATGGATTGATACTTACAGTCAGCGCCTAGCAGGCAATTTCAAATAGGCAAAAAGAAATTTGTGTACAGGATTTTCACAAAATTTGGGGCTTTGACTAAATCCCATTACTTATGCCCTCTTTGTTTCAAGCCTGAAGTGTTTCTTTTTGTTTATAATTATTATTTATCTTCGCATGAATTTATGCAGTCTGTACCCAGTAAATTTGCTATGCATGTTGATTGCAGATCAACTGCATTCTGGGCATCCTCTCAACCGTTTATCTGAAAACCGAAAAGAATATTAAATAGAACTACTTTCTTCATCATATTTTTCTCCTTGTAGGTGACTTTTTTAGAATCAATCCTTTTGTAACTGTAGTTTGTATATACATGCAATTTGTAACTGCTTGATAATACTCTAAACAGTGAGCCAGTTGACAATAAACTTGAAACTCATACTTGGCTACTACTATCAAGATTGCATCAGTTCACCAACAAAACCTGGCCCTCTCAACTATTAATGGCTGCAAAATGGTAAGGTTGGAAACCGATATATTATTGCTAAAGCATCACTAAGAGGTCAGACTCAAGTTAGAAAGACCAAAAAATATCGAGTAGAATTTGTGCCTGTTTAACTGGTTTTGAATCTATGCATACTGATTATAGAACTACTGCCGTATCATCGCAGGATGTAATCATGAGTTCTGCACCAGATGTGCCCTTTACCTGTGTTCCACCAATAGCACAGGCACTGTCGTGCCAGGTCCACCGGGATCAATACCTTGCCCCCTTTGCCGGCACGCTATTGTCTCATTTTTCAAGATTCATGGGATGAGCCCGATCAGGGAGCTGCCGCGAACAAGCTTATCCTTATCTCTGTGTGCTACATGTCCATCTGTGGATGGATCGGATTCTACCGCTTCTATGGCTACTCAGCTCTGCAAGCCTGACTTCCATTGCACACGGGTGCCACCTCTGGGTTCCTCTTCTTTCAGGTCATTGAGCTGTCAAAGGTTTCCATCCATGAAGCTCCACTCCATGCTCTGCATGGGAGTTCCTGAGACAAGCCCATGCCTAATAAGATGCTGCAGGTCCGGGTCCAGTTTGAGACGATCGGCTTCTCAGCGGGAGAGCAGCACCAGATCATGCCTTTTTGCCTTCAGCCCCATCGTCGACACTACTAACGGCAGCTAAATTTCTCGACACATTTCTGATGCTCTCCGCACCGAGTGCTGATGAACTTGTGGGTTCACATATCTGTGTCATGGTTCTGTAAAATGAAGAATCATGTCCTTTTGTCATGCTGTGTATCCTTGATCGTAAGGATGGTTTGTCTTGTTTCATTTTCCAACTCCTATTGTAATTGAAACAAGTCTGGTTGTTTGGAGTCCCAAGTTGTTTCCATTTATCCACCTACCAAATTCAAATGCAATCATCCAAATTTTGCATTGTGTTATAAAGCTTGAGACAATTTTGTATTTTAGGTCCAACATGTTGAACGGCCGAATTGGGATAAGGTTAATGTGCCAATTATTCTCCTATTATGTAGAGACAAATTGATATTAAATCTCTAATCTGCACTAATATTGGATATGTTTATCTTTTCATTCATAATTGACAATATATACAAAATATACTATTTTAGAATTCATCAAATATTAAAAATAAATTATTTTTTTAATAAAAATATTGTAAATATATATTTATTTAATATTTCTATACCATAATAATAATTATTATTATAATTATAAAAGATAAATAGTGAAGGCCGGATTTAGGCTTCCGATCTTACGAGATATACCGTTAAAGTCGTTACTAATGTTATCTTGAAATGACGTGTGGAGGCTGCAAAATGTTATATTAAAATTAATAGGGGCTGATATGCTATTTTCTTAGCTCTGAGAACATTTGTCTTAAAATTTGCGAGGGTGCATATAAAATATTTGAACTGTGGAAGGATAGATATGTGAAAACAAGAGCGACCGGAGAGAACGCAGCAGGTAGCGCCGCCGCCGCCTTTCTCCTCCCATAAGCCGACGTCCTCCACCACTCGATCCTTTGGCAGAGGAGCGATGGGTTCTGGAGAACATATACGTTCCATCTGGAGGTGAAGCGCCGTATTCTTCCCCCTTGAGCGAGAAGCCGGAAGTGAAGTTTACGGCAGTCGAGCACCAGCACACCGAGGTGAGCCACGAAGGCGTCGATTCCTTCTGTTCTTCTTATTACCCGGAAGTTATGCACTTGGGATTTCTCGATTTGCTAAAATATCAGGAGTAGAAGGGGAAACATTGCAAAGATGGTAGCTTGATTCGAAAACCTTCCATCATAAGTATTGGGATTCAAAAATCCTTGGCATTTTATAGTTATTTGGGAAATTTGAGTTGCTGATCGACTGAGCATAGTATCTTTCTATTCACACTTCTTGATCTGAGGTTGCTGCTGGAGAAATTGGGTGGGGAAATGGCTGTGTTGCTTTAGGTAATTTTCTCCGGTTATAATGATCGAGGCAGGTTTGGTTGGGACATGGCAGTAGTTGTACTTATGGACCATGAAGGGAAGACAAGGTATGAGGTTATGGAGAGAGCCCTAAATTGCTTTACATAAGTTTGAAAAACAAGGTATTGTATCCTTAGTTCATAGGCTTTTATGCCAAGAAACCAATCTTGGATGTTTGAAAGACAACTTTTTTCCCTTTTGCAGTTGTAGTTTATGTTGAGGTAGGTATATCTCACTCTGAATGACTTTAAGTGGAGCTCTGATTGAATATAAGTTTCATTAGTCTCTAGATGAAGAGTGAAGAAATTAGATGGAGATGGAGAAAAGCACCCATGTCCTCAGAGAAGTGCCAGCTCTAGTAAATCTTACCTCGCCACATAATAACTAAACACCCGATGGTTCTTGCGGGAAGAAGCTCTCAGATAGCCAGCATCTTTTCGCTCTAGCTTGCTCCGAGTGCTTGGACCTGATACATGATCAGGGCTCTTTATGCATACTCACTTGATAACTTGGAAGGTTCCAGCCAACTTTAGTTCCATTTTCCTGTAAGCTGCTTGGCACTTTTACTTCAACAGAAATATGTTTTATCTGCCATTCTGAGATGAGCAACATGGTATGGTTATATAGTGCAAGATCAAGGGGAAGTCAAAAAGAAGAGAATTCATGATCCTTTTATATGCTCAGATCTTATTAGAAAGATACACACACACATGAATTTCGACGTATTGTTGATTATTGTCCGATCAGTGGCTATGAACATGAAAATGTAGTCAGACATTTCAGTTTATGGAAGGGGCACATGTCCTTGTCTGTTGAATGTTATTGATAGCATCAGCATATGATTAATGGTTGTAATCCATTTCTTGTAGCACACGTAGTCATCGATCTTGAGATCAATCTTCCCTTGACTTGTCATCATCTCAATGCAATAGGCTCCATTTGCATCCTGGGTAGGTTCTCCAAGAGGGTTTGTGTGCAACTCATTTATAATGCCTGTTTAATATAGGACTAGATGAAATTTATTTGGTACAATGAGGAAGGAATATCTGATACAGAAATATTCAACTTACATTCTGTTGCAGTGGTGAGGGCCATTAGCATATTTATCTTTTTGATTTTTAAGATAACTTTGGCATCCTTGTTCAAGATAGCTGAGACTGATCTTAACCTGCATTTACCTGCTTCAAAACAAGAGAAATAACAAGACGAGTGTCATTAAAAAGAAATAGCTTGCCTATGATATTTTTAGTAGGATCTTCAGTATTTGACAGCATTAAACGTAATCTCGTTAATGTAGATCTACTGGACACCTAGGATATGATCTAAAATTGTATGTGAAAGAGCTATTGGTGAGAATCTAGACAAGTTTCTTAGAGAAGTCCAATAGAAAATTAAGTGAAGCACATATAAAATGTAACTAGTACTGTGAAATGTTATTTACCATCTGGTGTTGCAACAAGGATCTCATCACCCTTTGCAAGTAATGCTCTGCACCTCTCAAAGTTGAATTCAAATTCATCACAAAGAAGTGTTGGTGAGCTACCCTTTATCTTTGTTGTGTGACTTTGTCTTCCTCTTAGTGTGGCTACACCTCTCAATGCTGACACAAAAAAGAGAGGTCTGTTACTACTTTTGCAACATGAGATGGCATCACCTTAAGGTTCACAAGCTAGCATTTGGAAACAGAAATTTGCTAGGAGATTGTTCGACCTCAGATCATCTATAAGAAGCTGGAGAAAAAAGTTATGATACTTCAATGAGTGAGTCTGATTGTGGATTATAGGAATAGGGGAATTGAGATTACATGTTGCTGCAGCAGCTGTTAGAGTGATGATGTTACTTGCATCGGTCACAGTTACAGCTTCATTAATAGCTGAGGAGAGCTGCTCACGCTTTGCGCCCACAGCTTCTGCAACTTGGGCACATTGTGCTGCAACTAAAGCAGCTGCAGAGGCAACTGCGTTCTCCTTCATTGACTTCTGTTTGTTGGCTTCTGTGTCTTCTGCTGCAATGGCTGCAAGAGCTGCTGCAACTCCTGCAACTGAAATGGCTGCATGCACTTCAGCTTTGTGCAAGCGCTTCTCTTCCTTGCGCTTCTGCTTCATTTCCTTGAACCATTTCTTAATTGAGATCCCATTCCAAGATGCGATTTTTCTAAACTGCAAAGAAGTTCTTTTCTATCACTGTTGTGTAGTCATTCCAGATATTGAATTTGTTTTGCATGTGGAGAAGTGTACATCAGGCATCCATTCTTCAAGTGTTTTCGTATTTTTCGAGAACTACACATTTGATTGGACATTTTTATTAGAATGTTCTCTGACATTTAGTTTTCTAAAATATATGCATCAAAATAAATTCCTTACTTCTTGCAGTTGATGTTTGTTGGTAATATTCTTTTAAATTTGAAAGGTAAAAATATGACTATTAAGTGAAGCAGGTAATATCATATGTACTCTATGGTGTGTGCTTAATGATTAGCCAGATAAGATAAAAGATGCAATCATCACTGTGCTTCTAATGATGGTAGACATGTTCAAGATTGGAGGTTAACAATAAAGTGATCCAGATTAGGTATCTTACTCAAGTTTAGTCCAAAATTTAAATGATGAAAGATAAAGATGGAATATAGCATGACAAGTCTCAAGAAATTTATAGGAAATGTGTAGCTTGGGCAAAGGTGAGGGATATGTCTGATGAAAATATAAATGTGAAACATGTGAATCCAAACTTGACACTACACCGAATCATTATTATTGTAGATAAAAGGAAGGAGCAATGGTGGTATTGATTTATGAGAACAAAGAATGTCCACAAACTTGAAGAGGACAACTACAGAATTGATTCAATAAAAGCATAGCTGTAATTAGGCTAGAAAACCTACTTAGTTTCGTAAATAAATGGTGAGCAAGTTATAGATTTGCAATGCTTATAACATGGAGAAATCAGAATGAAATGGAAAGAACACAATAAAATACGATATGTTCACATTTTTATCCTAATCATGTTAAACATATTTCATTGAAATCCAAGGTAGCAAACCCATTTGAATTATTTGTTCAGGTAAGTATTAATGTTTAGAACCACTAAAATTAAAAAGGCTTATTTTGTTCACCCTTCTTTTTCTCCTTAAGAAATATCTCTGATGTAATAAAATGCAGGCAGAAACAATATACTACCAGTCCAAAAGACAGGGAATGCAAGGTTGGCCGGGAGGATATATTTGTTCGATGTAGAAGATGGGGTGTCATTGGCACAAGGAATTAAGCAGGTAAATTTCAACTCCAAACTAGAATTTAAATTCCATACCCATTTCTGCCTTGTGCACATGTCATAATCCAGTTCTGGATGTATTGCTTTCTGCAGCCATATCCATGACTAAGGAAGAAGGAAACTCTGATCAGTGGAATTGGTTTGACTTCCAAGATCAAAATAAATCTGATCTGTGCGCTAGATTCTACTGCCAAAGATGAACCACTGTATCTTTCTTACCTTAAGATCATCAAGTTTTATCTGTGAGGTTGACTTGAAATCACCTTCATCCACTTTGAAGCTTCTTTCACCCTTCTGCAGCTGAGTGATCAGTGCCTACATTCATTGCTATGCCAAAACAACCAACACTGCTTGTCTTCTTTAACAGGGAGGAAAAGTAGGGCACAAACATCAACTCACCGACGACGACGGAGCTCTCTTGTCATTCTCCAGTGCCACAATCTGTTTATCCTTGAACATGCTTGAGCATTCATCGACAGTTGGCTTAAAAACTTGGATAGCAGAGTTGCACCAGGCATGAGAAAGCAGATCAAGGGATGCTTCAGGCCCTGTGGCTTTCATCTCCAAGTCCATCCAATTCAGGAAGCCGACAACTCCAGGAGGAACTGTATTGGTTTATGAGTTCTATATACAATATACAACAGAATGAAGTGGGTCTACAGGGAACCTGAGGTTTCCTATGGTTGATGAGGTGTTGATGCATCTTTGAAAGAACAAGGTTTTCCACATGACCAGCATAATTAGTGCATCAGGAAAGCTATTAGCTACGACCCTTGCCTAGAAAAAGGGAGCACATAAACAAAATGGGATTAGAGATGGGATGGATCATTACCACCATCCATGCTTGTGTACTTGAGAGAAGGATGGAATCAAATGGAACCCTTCTGGATATGAACTATCTGTATTAAAATGGTCAGACTATGCAGCCACCAGTCCATATTCATCTCTTAACACTTTGTTGGGAGCCACTACCTTCATTCCCTTAGCCACCTAAAGTATGTGAAAGCAAAAGGAAAAAAGGTGTGATGCATGGGTGTTGTGGAGCTCTCGAGCCTGACAGCCAAACATCTCCAGAGAAGATGCCAATGATTTGTTTATTATAAAGATGGTCCTTGGTCATGAGTTTCTTGTTCATCTCATTTACAAGCAAAGCTCATTCCAACTGTGGCTGAGACATCTTGAGTTGCAAGAATGAGTGTTGCCTTTGCATCGGTTAGCACATTTTTTTGCACGATTATGTTGGGTGAAGTGAAGTATGTATAACCTGTCTCTTAGTGTTTTGAAGAGGACTGCTTGAACTTATGGATGTCATCATTGTCCAACCAAATAATGCAGGGTCATTTGGCATCCTAGAAAATGTGTATGTGCTGCTGTGGTTAGGTTATGGATGGAAGGACAACATTGCTTATTGGAGTAGCTACTAGAAAATTGCTTTACATGTGGCTGTAAGCCTTGGTGGTTAACCTTTTGCTACTATGTTTTACTTTCCTACAACAATGCCTTTGTTTTTTTTTTTTTTTTAGCTAATCACATTCAACTTGAAAATGCTTGGATCATGATAAGCATGCATATTAAAATTAGGTCATGGGATTTTATTGTAAGCATAAAAACTATAATCATGCTTTCTGTAATACGAAAAACTTTTATACTAAGATTGAAATCAAATAACAATAGATCAGTTTTTACGATGTGTACCTTCTGATATCATCTAGAAAAGAAGGAAAAAGATATATGATCTAAGTACCTTCTTTGGATCCAATATCGTTTGTCAATTTGCAAGAGGAACTAGACTTCTTCTCCTCTCTTCATATCTTTTCACGGGATCACTTAAATTGATGGATTAGGAAAATTGAAAGAGAAATTATAATATATTAACTGATGCATGCGAGATGCTTTTTTTTTTATGTAACTCTTAGATGTATTTGTGTGTATATAGATCCCTAGAAGTCCTATCTATTTATAGGTAAGAGCAGAGGGTCTAGGATAAGTTATTAGGGAAGTTCCTTTCATCAAAGACATTCTATAAGGAATCCTAGTATAATATAGATTTCTTTTCTATTAATTAATACTGTTATCCGAATCTAATTAGTTCTATCATATATCTTATCCAATTATAAATGATCATATAATCTAACACTTGTTTGATAGCTTCTTGTTGTGTCCATGGTTCTTATTAGTACGATACTATGATGATCATTTGATGATATGAAAAAGTTAATCATGTCCTTGAGCTATATCTTCAACTATTGAGCTCATAAGAAGCCCTATCAAGCCTAGGATGCTTTGCCCAACCAAGGACTTGAGAACACTAAGTTTGGCTCCCACAATATTAATTGGGACCATAATTGAATCTTGTCCTTCCCAACCCAATTTGATGCGCTTAGGCTTTTAGCCCTTCATGATTGTGCAGCATGCCATGTCGTCATGTTGATGAAGTGTAGCAGATAATAAGTTGCATGACGAGCCTTCCTCATAGTGATGCACTAAAGTCTGACAACAGGTCAGGGAAAATTATTTTTTTCTGTAAGTACTTGAAATCTATCTTGTTCACTGGATTAGACCACCCATCAATCAATAACTTATTGATTGATCTTAATTTATAGATCTATGGAGAATTAAAAGGTTCAAACTATTTCTTCTAACTCTTTCAAGTTTGTCATATATTTGTCTATAATTATATGATTCAAAGTATCATTTGTTATTTTACATTTTTTTTAATTCTGCATTCAAAGTTACAATCAAATCAATATAAACTCTCTCCTATATATATATATATATATATATATATATATATATATATATATATATATATATATATATATATATATATATATATATATATATATATATATATATATATGACAAACATAAAATTCAAACCTAGAACCTTATGATAATATATTAA
The DNA here is from genome assembly GCA_024322285.1 of Musa beccarii. NCBI lineage: Eukaryota > Viridiplantae > Streptophyta > Magnoliopsida > Zingiberales > Musaceae > Musa > Musa beccarii. The sequence continues at coordinate 55,328,676 of CM044399.1, forward strand.
AATCCTTACCAACTAAGCTAACCAAAATGGCCCTCTCCACTGACCAAAACCTAGAGCATGTCGTCCATGGATTAGTATTTGATGAACTAAGAATGAACTAAGAATGCAGTTTCCTTTATTATTCCTTTTTGTTGGTAGTATCCATGAAGAGAAAGCAATAATGAACATATTTGAGATGCTTTGCTAGTCAAAAGGTTTTACATGGGAATTCATAGGCATCATGACCTCTAAAGCAAGTACACAAGGAATGATTTGTCTACATCAGCATAATATAATTCCTGGTCTACACATCTTGTAAAATGCAATCATCAACATTTCCATTCACTGCTAGAGATGGAATCTCCCTCACATTTGAGACACCTGCATAATATCATGGGAAACCACAACAATTAAAAACAGGCAAGAAAACAATGCTGCTGATGGAAGGCCACCACTGTACACTGCTCATCCATTCTTCACTGCCACTGTCCATTCCAAGCCCAGAAATATATTCAAAAAATAAATACTAATAATAATAATATACTCACTAAATCTTCGTGAAGTAAAATCTCTCGTCATCCCTTGTACACATTGCACGATACAGGAGAGATTAGAGGCTACTTGATAATAATAGTATGTGTAGCCGACACCTTTAGAATGTTAAATCTACCATCGGCGACAAACCACATTCACAAATGAAGTAGTCATATTTCCTATTACACAAATGTTCCACCTGAATTATTAAGATACGAATGTTTGACGACAAATCCTCTTCTGACAAGAACAGGAATCTTGCTGAAAAAGAGAAAAAAGGGATGGACAATCGTTTTACATACACCACAAAAGAATGAACACGAGTTAATGAACAGCACAGACAATGCAGCTCAATCAGAGTTTGAGTCGTAGAAATCACTTGGGCATGGTGTCATCACCTCCGACTCCAACAGTTTCACCACTCTATGCATCGTGGGCCTATCCTCGGGAGATGATGACACACATTGGATAGCAACTGAAAGCAAAGCATCTAGGCTTCCAATCTGCACCCCCTCACACAAGGGGTCGATGATTTCTCTTTGACGGTTCTCCGCCATCAAGAAATTCAGCTGGAGCAGGAAAATGAGAATGATGTTCAAGCCATTTCCTATCCGAGAATTGACAATAAAACTGATGATGTTCAAGACATTTCCTACCCGAGAATTGGCAATAAAACTGATGAAACCCATTTGATGTTTATTTTCCTAACATAGGTTTACAAATAAGACACAAGTTTCACTACTTCCAACCCACATTATGCCTGTGCATGGAACAAAGATAGTAAAATCAATTTTTCGTGAAGTATAACTTGTGACTACTGCAGTAGAAGAAAGATTCATGAGTTTCTTCAACTCGCATGCTCTTTAAAAATTTTCCAGGAAACTAATTAATGAATTTTTTGGTTGCACAACAAGAAATCATGTAAAAAATTGTAATGGCATTAATTAATTCAACTATTTGCTGTAAGAAATCACAGAAAAACCTGATTATGTTTTATATAAATATGACAATAACTCACATGCTCTTTCTTTAAGATTTGTACAGGAAACTAATAAATGAATTTTTGGTTGCAGCTACAAGAAATCATGTAGAAAGTCTTAATGACATTAATTAAACCAACTATATGCAGTAAGAAATCCTAGACCAAATTAATTAGGTTTTTGTTGATAATGACAACTAGCCCTCACTATGTCTCTAATGTTTCAAGAAATCCTAGACTCATGAATAACTCATGCTTGATCCAATGTTCGGCTCAAACTCAGCCTTTTCCCAAAGTAAACCAACCAATCTTGAACAGACCAGTTCCGTTTGATGACTTAATGAGCCGAACCTGACCAAGGGTTGATTCACTCAGGCTTGGCTCACTGAGGACCCAAGCTATTTTATCTATTTATATATTATACTTAAACCAGCAGGTCTCAGCCATGTATTTTCATTTAAAAGCTGAGATCCATAACCCCAGGCGCCATTTATGTATATACATTTCATTGGGGTTTTTCTGCTTTCTGTTTTCCTCCTCCTCCTCCTCCCTCTCTGTCTAATATGATCTGAGCACGTTGCCTATTTCCTCAAAACCTTAACCTTCAGTTGTGATGGAGGGAATGAAAAAAAAAAAAAGTGGATTTGTGATCTCACCTTTGGTTGTGATGGAGCGAATTGAAGAAAAAAAAAAAAGCAGTGGATTTGAAATCTGCAATCCTGATCCTATATCTTGCCAAGGGAAGAATCATTTCTCCTTCTCTGTGGGCAAGCCGGACTCAAGCTGCTAGAACTCAGTCCAAGCCAAGCCAAGCCTAAACAATGGATTTAAAGCTCCTGCCAAACACAAGCTGAGAATAAACAGCCACACAAGCCAAGCAGAAAGAAGCCCCCTGTTTGGCCATGCTGAACAAATGCAGGGGGTTTGTCTGTTCATGTGCGGCTAGTTTATCCTTGGCCCTCAATCAAAAGGCTCAACTGGGATGGCAAAGAAATAACTCCAATCTGAGGACAAGTTCCAGTTCAACAAAGCCACAGCAGAAACACAATTATCTCCATGCAATACCCAGAATGGACATGCATCTATGCGATAGCAAAAGGCCACCAAAAAGCATTAAAACAAGTTATATTTCTGACCTGGAAAATTGTTCTAAAAACTTGCCTATATTTTATCCAAAGAAGGCAATTACCTTACATTAATAGCATAACATTTAAGAGATTATGAACTTAGAAACATGTATTGTTTGAGACAAATTGTGCAGAAAATGTCCAGATTACGTAGTAGGTTGAACCAAGATTTCAAAACTCAGTCCAGTTGACAGTGGGACCGCTGCAGTATTGACATGGATTGATGTTAGGTGTATCTCTAAACCAGAGAGAGAAGAGGCGGCAGAGGAGGAGATGGAGGACACATATCAAGAGACAACATGCACTGAAAGAGGAGGCGGCAGCAGCAGTGGTGAAGAGGAGGTGGATGCAGGGGTAACGGCAGAGAGAGAGAGAGAGAGAGAGAGAGAGAGAGAGAGAGAGAGAGAGAGGAGATTGAAACAGCAATCTCCTTAATCTGAAGTCTGGGTATTGCATTAAGAAAATCAGCAGTTGAAACAGCCACCCAAAAGTAACAAACAAGATCATCAAAACACCTGATGCATGCACAATAATCAATAAACAGCATCACATACATTTTCCTGCAATCAATTCCAGTAGAAAATGATCAATCTGGAATACAAGTTCATTTTTCAAAAATATCTATTGAAGAAAATATAATTCTGAAATCAAGAAAGATTAAGTAAGCAGGCAATTCAAGCAGACCATGTTTTTATGGTTTTCAAAACCTATGACTTTATAGCCAAGGCATATGGATCATAACTAAAAGAATTTTAATTATGACTGATGACAGAACCATACCCATCCAACTATATTTAAACCTTTCTCTATAAATGATGAATCAGTTGGTCGTTTTCCACTCAAAACTTCAAGCACCAGGACACCAAAGCTGTACACATCAGTTTTTTCTGTAGCTCGACCACTCTGCATATATTCTGCAAATAAGATAATAAAAATTCAATTGCTAGCAAAAATGCTGCAATTTGTTAATAGCCATATCTGTTTAAACAAACAAAAACACTACAAGAAAAGCTTGGATGCATATAGGTGACCAAAAAGAGAAGGAACTGCCATTAATCTTACACCATAACATAGACATGTTGAGTACACACATGGAACTCAATTTCGCACCATCCATACTTAATGGTCCAGGTGAGAACCAGTATGCAAACCTGATCCATTTCAGGCAGTATGGTTTAAATAAAAAATACATATTTTTGTTTAAACTTTGAAAACCCCAATTCTTTAGGGCTTGCAAGTTGCAAAATTCAAATTCTTTGATTTAGATAGGTAAGCAAAAAAACATAATTAGAGTTGAACAAGGCTTGTTTCCAGTTTTAGGTTTAAATTGTTTGTTTTGAGTCTAATCATGTTATTAGGCCTGAGTGAGTCAACCTATTTTTGTAATGAGTTGTCCTTAAGTTTTAGCTTCATAGTTGGTATCTTGTCTTGGTTGGGTTAGAGTCCAATCGAGGAGTTTCTAACCGCTGATATCTTAATTGTATTGCTGACAGTCAATAAGAACTTAGAAATGTTGCATCTTTTGGAAAGATCCTGGTTAGAAAATTTTCTTAGTTGACTGTGAGAAATAGAAACAAACTTAAAGCTTTTAAGCATCCTCTTCAACTAGTTTCCTATTTAGGGGTGCCATCAAGGAAACCAGCCAAAGACCTTAGGGTAGGTTTGATGAAACTCTTGTTCAGATTAGGCTGTTTGTCACTAAAATAGTCATAATTAGGCTGTTTTTCAGTCACAACAACGATTAAACAGGAATGCAGCCAAAAAGCTTGTGTTTATCAGGAAAGTCATCACATAAAACATGTTAACAAGATTATTTATTTTAATTTTTTCCTTGTTTAAGACTCATTCTGCAAGCAAAAGATTTATGGGCCTTCAGCTAGTAATAGTGGGTTCGGTCTTGATATACTATATAAAGATCGATTACTCATAAAATTATGACTCCTCTGTGCAGCTGATGAAACTTAGGATTTCCTTTCTTCAATAAATATCTTTTTTCTCTCCCCTTTCACAGTATTTTCTCCTACATCCATCTCCCACAAATTATCAGCCACACATTATTTCACCACCAATAATAAATGGATGCATAATTAAGTAGTCTATTATAATAATAATTTATAAAAAGAAATATGTATTACATAGAGAAAAGTACATATTGTACGTGTATGGCAAATGTAAACAGCTATGGGAAAAGAAGCAAAATTCTGGATAGCATGAAGACATACAATTGTGTTCATAAGCTCTCGAAAATTGAAACACTCATGGATTATTTACATACATTGGTTGGATAAGATTAAGATGAAAGCCCTGTCGGAAGGAACAAATAATGAATGTATGGTTACAGAAGCTAGCTAAGTAGTTACTTAAATAAGAATTCCTTAATATATAAAAGAAACAAATTCCCAAGATAGTTTAGCATTATTTTAAAATGACAAAAACCTTTATGGGTTTCTATGCCTACTGCACAAATGAACCCATATCTAAAGAAACATGAAGATATGTTGGTGATAAGTTGCAGACAACCAGTGAGCAATATCCAGTATGGTTTACACTACAAAAGAAAAGATCTGTGCATGTTCAAGCAGCAAGATCTTAGAGGCCTGAAGAGGAATTGGCACGAAGATATAAAATTTATCATCATGAAAGCAAATTTATGTGATGCATACTGAATGATGTACCTGGAGCAAGATAACCAAAGGTTCCAGCAACTATTGTGGTTATATGTGACTCTTCATCCTCCAATAGTTTTGCAAGCCCAAAATCAGATACCCGAGATTCCAAGTTACCATCAAGCAATATGTTGCTTGATTTGATGTCACGATGTATTATTCGAGGTGAACAATCATGATGCAAATATGAAAGACCTTTCGCAGCCCCCACGATTATATTAAGGCGTGCATCCCAGTCCAGTTGTTCTGATCTTTCTGCTCAAGTGACAATTATAAACGTCACATGATTTATTTCCATAATATGATGAATGAACGACCAGGAGCATCTTATCATGCAGAAGGAATGCCTAAAAATTATATGATAATAACCTATAAGATTGATCCAGATAAACATAGGAGCATCCAGCAACATGTATGAATTCAACAACAATATATACCAATAACATGGCATAAAAATGCATTCAGCAGATGATAATGATGAAACTGAAAGAACTACATACTTGCAAAAATAAAATAAAATCCACAGATATTTTGTTTATAAATATGGTAAATTGGTAATAACAATTATACTTTTGTAATAGAAATAATTGGTAGAAACTGCTAAGAAAGCTGATGATGATAACAATGAAGTTACTGTCCACAACTTTGGGTTGGCTGTATGGACCCTTTTCCACAGCTGACTCTGTTGACAGTAACATCACCCATTAATTTCAAATTTAGTACCTTTCAAGTTGAAAATCATCTGGGTGATGGAAACTGTCACTTCTAGATGATGATTAGATACGGTAATCAGTAAAGTTCCATGCTCATGTGTGTTCTAAAAAGGTTCAATCCTACCTGTAGAAAATCTTTGTTCAAAACAATTATTATCAGTATGTTTTTGAAAGGAATTTTTCCCAAAGAAACAATGAAAGACAAACTTATCCACCAAGGCAACAGCTTTCCATTCATAATAAGGATAAATATCTTGATACGGAGCTGTACAGCATGTGGTGCGGTTCAGAATATGGTGATATATACCTTAGAACAGTATGATCTATTGCAAATTGGAAATGGTTGGGCCGGTATGGCACAATTAATACACCATGATACTTGAATCCATGGCATAAAAATAAATAGGTTTAGAACAAATCTAGAATCAGCAGTCATTTATTAAATAATGATGCACATGGTTTCAATTTTCAAATACCCATGTCAACCACATGTACTGTACTAGTAAACTAGTGTATGACCATGTCAGCTGGTATTGAAAGATTAACAAAATTTCAGTTTACCATTTATATTGGTATAACAATGTACATCATATGTACCAATTGGCATGTGCCAATCCTATAAGATTACGGTACCAAAGTTGGGACGCACAAACCATGTTTACATGTCGAAGGAACAATGACAAAAACAACTAAACTCTAGATGCTAAACAACATGCAAAGAAGTGGCATGGTCAACAAGATTATACAAAATTTCTTCCACCAGAATGCCTAATGAATCTAGAAAACATAATACTTCAAAATGTAAACTAAGTTCAGTATGATAATGCATGTAGAACTTACCATGTAAAAAGTCATCCAAGCTTCCACCAGGTAAAAAATCATAGATTAACAACTTAGATAAAGGGGAATTGCAGTATCCTCGGAGATTGACTAAATAACGATGTTTAATGCTCCCTAAGATCTCTAGTTCTCTATCAAAAAATCGGTCCAGGACTTCATTTGTCTTCATTATTCTTTTCAATGCAAAAATATTGCCATCATCCATGGACAGTTTGTACACAGTTCCAAAGCCCCCAGAACCAATGATGTTTTCCTCATTTAAGGTCTCCAGCTTTCGGAGAATATCTTTCGATGAGTAGGGCAAGTCCCCATGAAACATCACTATGGATGCACCTGAAATAGAATACTGTATCAGAATCTCCCACACCGAACACCAGAATCAACAAAAATAATATATTTCAAAATGCTCATGGCAACAACTCAACAAATTTTGGTACCTCCACTGACATCCATTGCTGGACCACTGACATCACTTTTACCAAATTTCTTATAAAGGAAACAGCCCCAGAAACACATTAGTGCCACTAACAACAAAGCTCCCACCGTTACTACTGCACTTGTAACAAGCTTAGTCGAATTCTTTGCTGGCTGGTTTACTGGACCTGCACAAATATGTTACCATCTCATAAAAGACAACAGGAGTATGAAGTAATGAAACAAAAGAAGTCAATAAAAATTACTTTTTGTTCTCTAGGGTCAGAGTTCATCTTGGAAACATTATATAAGCAAACAGACAAAAGAGTGAAGCCCTGAGTGCAACAGTACTTTATAACAGGAGGACAGTTCGAAATTGTAAATCTAAATGTTCAACAACAAACAACAACAATCCATAATGTCCAACCACTCAGCTATGGCTACATGGATCTTTTTGTTGATAATGAAAATGATGGAGATCCATTCTCACACAATTTGACACAATTTCATGCTAGTTATCTGTGGCCGAATGCAACTCTCTACCTGTTTCAATTGAGATTGAGACCGCTCTTGATGGTGTTAAATTTTAAATTTAACATTCCAAAATGAAAATATGTTAATAAGATTCTATCCTAAATAAGAAAGCACTAGATGTAGATATATGTCTTTATACAAAGAACACATTCTCCAAATTAATAAAGGTATGAAAAGTTAGAAGTAGTAAATCTATACAAAGTTGTCCAGATGCAAAATATCAATGCAGCAGTCCACAGCGGATGTTGTTATGACCCAGATGATATTTAAGATTAACGTGGGGCTTCATTAAATAGGCTCAGAGATCTTAAGTCTTTCTTTCTTCAAAAATTTGAAATATCTGGAAGTAATGAAAAGTAGAAAGGCAAATCAATTGAGCAGTAGATGAATAGCAAGTTACAATAAGAATATAAAACAGTTATAACTTAATTACTTCATTTGTAAAGGACTACAAAGTACAAACATCATTATTTCAGCAAAAAACCAGAAAAACATTCCCAAATTGTAAGAGCCACCATGTTACCACAAGGCTCAATTTCTCAATTTCCTTAGAAGGAAATAATGTTTCCCAGACATAGGTGCAATTGTTGGATTCAGATGCATACTGGAGCATCCAACTCTCCAAGTGGGAATATAACTTAAAACATTAATCATTTCACAGTGGAAGCAATGAAAGATTACATGTATTTCACAAGCTAATTGTCAAATTGTCTCATCTGTCACTTTCAGCTAATTAATTCATAATGGTAAAAAGAATATTTAATTCATAACACTAAGTCACTAACATTCTGCAATTTCCTTTTTTCGTGTGTTTGTGTAGGTTGAGCCATATATTTTTGTAAATTGACTATAGATGCAAGATTTGGAAAGAGTTCATATGTGAACCTGAAACATAAAATTCAAGTGCTAGTTTGTTTATGCATACACTACGACATTGAAGGAATAAGGCATTTACTTCATAGCAACAACATTTCGAGATTTGTGATATCCATCAAAAGTTCTTAATACATATATCATCAAGAAAGAAAAAAAGAACATCAAGATGTCAAAGTACAATCTTCTTTATGAGTTTGACTTAAAGAGTTCAATTGGCATAATCTTGAAACTATCAAAATTATTGAAGTGCCCAACATGCTGACATGTGAGAACACAATGGAGATTAAAGTGGAAGGACATCATTGATGCTTGGAAGAAGAGTGTGATCAGTATGAAACCATTGTTCAAGAACACAATACTGTCCAACATTCACCAACATGCCAACATGTCACTGTGAGGACACAGTTTACAAGAGAATCCAGGTGATGTGGAATTGAAAATTCTAAGGAGTTTGTTGATGTTATATAGCTTATTTGTGACAACGTTTCATTCTCCTGATACAGATAATTGAAAGATGCAATATAACTCAATTGGCGGTTGTAAATACCAGTTCAAGCTGGATATTTTACACATCCAACAACAGAAAGAAGATGAAAGTTTCCAACCATTTGAGGTTGGTCACATCAGTCCTTTCTTGTCATTGAGCTCTGAGCTCTCCTGACAGCAATATCGATAGTCAAACTAAAAGCCAACAAATCTCTATTTATTAACTCAAATAAAGTTCACTTAGATTACCTTTCCTCATACAAATCCCAATTGGTATCTATAAGTTTTTCATGTTAGAGATTATAACATCAAAATTTAGACCTCATGGTACAGTCCTACCTGATTTGGATCCAAGGATAATATTGAAAGCATGAGATCAGGTGATCTCAGAAACATCATTCAAGACTATTCTGGGCCTCTGGCTATACAAATTACGTACTCTGAACAACAAGATCTCAACAATACAGACTAAAAGATTTTTTTTTCTACATAGAATACAAAAAAATAAAAGTTTGACTATTGAATAGCTTGGCATAACTATGAAGAAAGGACTAACACATTTCTTAACAGACATGGTGATACAACATAAGATGATATGTATCGAAAAGACTGCACAAAACCTGCATAAATTGGTTGAGGATCTCCTGAAGGTGATAGAATCTCATCCTTGCAGACAACATCAATTTGCTGCCCGCATAATCCACGGTTACCAACAAAACTGCAGAATGTGGCTATCAGAGGTTTAGTATGATTTGCATGAGTGCCCAGGAATTTTCTTTGGAATTAATCCATATATGGCTCCCTTTCCAATTCTATACATGGGTACAAGGAACTAAATCTCAGGTATAGACCCTGTACTTAATAACAGCATTGTTGTGGTCTATCACTGTAAAACATAGATCAAAAGTTGAAGTTCCAATATGCACCAACACGATAGAGTTTATTGCATACGAGAAAGTGATTTGGCCACCATGGTATTATCAGTAATACCCAAGAAAACAACATGCTTAAGCATTTACATGGGACCTTTCACCAACTATGCTGAAACCAAACACAATTAATTTGAATGATAACTTAACCATAAAAATAATTACTGACCAATTGCAACTTACCATTTAAAATTTTTTCTCAAAAAAAGTAGCGAAAACTGGTCTAAACTAAAATTTTGGTCTTAAACATTGAGTATACTGGCATGCATTAAAAGTGAGGATGTAGTTAACTTACAACTTGGTCTAAACAAAAACTTGAAAATTTTAGTTTGAATGATAACTTAACCATAAAAATACTTAATTACTGCACCAATTGCAACTTACCATTTAAAATTTTTCCCAAAAAAGGGAGCAAAAACTGATCTAAACTAAAATTTTGGTCTTAACATTGGTTACAATGACATGCATTAAAAGTGATGATGTAATTACTTACGAGGTTTCGTTAAACTTGAAGAATGCACCGTCAGATGGTATTCTTCCAGTCAGGAAGTTCATAGACACATTGCTTCAAAAGATTGCAAGAATTAGTTTTCAATGATCAATAAACTTGTTTACATATTTATAATTGGACATAGAGAATCACTTACAATGTTGATAATTTTGTAAGTTTGCCAAGAGATTGAGGAATAATTCCACTCAAAGTGTTGCTAGAGACATCCCTAACAGAATACGGAGGAATAAATGTAAAACGAGAAAGCTCATTTGTCATAGTAATGCACCAATCTCTACAAAAAGAAATGCTGAATCTCTTGATATCCATAAAATAGGAGATGATAGAAGAGCATTTCATAGTCAAATTGCTTTTAGAATCGGAAGAACAAGCTAAACATGACATTCTGCATTCAGGAAAAATAACAAATATAAAGATGTATAGCAAGTTCAAGATATGCCAACAATAGCCAAGGACATTAAATTGATTGATGAGAAACATACTTATTTTTTGTTTAAAGCAGCTTGATGCCATGACAAGATTATGAATAATTGGTACATCACTGGCACATGCATAGAGAAGGCACATTTTCCATGATGTAGTCCATATCAGTAACTACCCACATTGCCTTGATATACAATTATGTAATTCTTACATGTCATAAACATATTGCATAATTCAGAAGAGGTATGTTGAAATTTGTTTATTACAATCAAATAAGACATTAAGCTATACAATCTGTGAAGCTCACATCATCCTGTTAAATAGTTGCCAATATATGTAACTACAAATGGAACAACAAGAATGCAAACTTACAATATATGCAACATTAAAAGATTGCCTAACTCTGAAGGAACAAATCCACTCAAGTAGTTACCCTGCAAATATCTGCAAACCAGTTGATAGTCTGAGAGAACATTACCAAGTTGACAATATATCTCATATTGTAAGATCATACACAAGTACATTTGTAAACAACAATGACAAAGGCATAAGTCCTAACTACTTGAGGTCGGCTACATGAATCTTTTACCACCATTGAGATTTATAAAAATGCTCTAAAATAACTAAGTACATTTGTAAACAAATGCTCTAAAATAACAAAAGCATACAAGAATTCATAAACATGATCATAATGATAGTAAGTCAACTGAATTCTAGAATTGGACAGATCATTGCAATAAATTATTACCAAACTCATCCAAGCTATTACATTACTCATCGTGGAGGAGAAATTGATGAAGACATTAATTACAGAATTAAAACTGGGTTGCTAAAAGTGATGGACGTTAAAAGTTTTGTATGATTTTCAGGTGCCTTTAAGATTGCAAGAAAATTTTTATAAAATAGTTCTTAGGTCAGCAATACTTGATCTAAGTATCGTACAGTTTTTAAAAAAAATATGTGAAAAATGTTTATATTATTGAAATCAAAATGTTGAGATAGATGTGTGAAGTTTCTATGATAGATTAAAAAAATATTTCTATTTGTGAGAGTAGCTCCAATAGATAATAACATGAGGAAGAATTATTGAAAATGGCATCGATATATTTTAAGGAGACCTATAGATATTGAAGTTAGATAAGATGAGAGAACTAGTATTGCTAGTGTGAAGAGGGATAGAGAGACTTAAGAATATTTTACTAGAAACACTAAATAAAAATTTAAATTTTCTTTATATAACTAAGCATATTGCTGTGCAAAAAGCTCAGTGGTAGAAAAATATCGATGTAACCTATCCCAAGAAACCAGGACATTAATTATTGTTGTTGATGTTGTACTCCAACTACAATAAGCATAATTATATATTATGAATCGATAAAGCTTAACTAAATGTTAAAACTAAAATAATCAATTCAATGTTGGGTCGAGGTAGCTTCCCTCACAATCTGCTCTGTTTGTTTAGTTTTAGCATTTAACATGTTGTACACCAAGGCTTCATTAATAACACAAGTGCACTCCTTCAAAACAAGTATCGGCCAATAAAGGCTCACATTATGCCATTTATCTTGACCATACTGTTACGAACTTAGCTGTAATTGTTTAAGTTGTGAAGCACTCTTGTATTATTTGTCCACAAAGGATCAAACTAAGTGTAACGTCCACAAAGGGTCAGCCTAAGTGCAACCCTGCACGGGTCCCAAAGGACCTATAAAACAAGAAAAGTTTGGTTAGTTTTAAAGAAAAGGGAGGACAAGTCTAAACATCTCACACAAAAGAATAAAACCCAAGCAATTCAGCAAACAGTTCGAATGTAAGCAGAAAACGAAGACTTAGAAGGAAAAAAGATAGCTTCAAGTCCACAACAACCACTTAACAGGGTGCTGGGGTATTAGGCAAGCCTATGCACACTTTATGTACAAGCTTGTGTATCCAAACATGGCCCAACACTACCCAAAAGCCCCATTCAGCCCTGTGCCACCTAGGGTTCTAAGGGGTTGAGATGGCTAATGTTTTGCACCACACCGTAGGCTTGAGAAATCAGGTCGCAGGAAGTGAAAACGGGCAATTTTTGCCCAAGTTTGCATAGTTCGGTGAGCGATCATTGTGCAGCCTTGCAAATTGCCAAACAACTATACAAGCAAAAACACACAAAACTAAGCAAAACACAGTGCCAAACAACTGTACAAGCAAGTATAAGCAACAAAAGGTACATTGACGAAGGTGTTGCAAGTGCACGATCGTCCGTGACATTCCTTCCCCCACTTAATTTGTTGATACCCTCGTCGACACTTGCTAGTAGGCTTTGACAATTGCTTTTTCATGTCATAGGATGCCCTCTAGCTCCCAACGAACTTTTATTCTAGGCAACTTTTGCCACTTCACCAAGTACTCGATCTACTCCACTCTGTTGGGTAGCTTTGTTTTGTGATTCGTTAGCATGGCTTCAACTCGTTTTTTATAAGATGTTGGTTAGATTTGCTTCAACTCACCACTTCCCATCAAGGTTACTGCTTGGGGATCACTTTACAATATCCTGGAAAGAAAATTGGATTGCAACTGACTCGCTTAGCCTCCACCTTTTAGTTGCACTACATTCACCCACTTAACCTTTTTACTTAAGGCATTAATCACAATGTTTGCTCATCCGAACTTGCACTTCATTACCAAATAAAATTCAACTAGGAAGTCTTGTCATTATGCTTGCTTTAAGAAGAACTTCTTCCGAGTATGAAAGTAACTCAGTATGATATTGCTCATCCTTAGCACAAATTGCATTCCGAAGAGATAGTACCTCCACACTTGTACATAGTGTACCACTGCACCATTGCTAACATCTCCCCATTCATGAGATATTGTCTTGTGATCTCATTCACCTTGCAGCTCTTGGGATGTATTTGGGTACACATTAGTATTTTTACTGTGCATTTAGAGAAAGAGGTTTCAGTGAATGTGTAGTTGTGGAATGCTTTGAGTGTTCGGTAAACAATAAATAAAAACTGCATTTTAAATGTGTATTGATGTACATATTATTTAGTAAAATTAAATTTCAAAAGTCCATTGAATACTCTGTGACAAAATTACTCGCCTAATATTTTTAATATTTATTTAAAGTGAATACATATTTTTCATTTAAATTGATAAGCTAATAAATAAAATAAATATATGTAATCTTACAAAAAAAATTTGCATGGTCTAGATATATAATAAATAAAAATAAATAATCATATAAATGAAAGTAAAATAACCTTTGAAGATATAAATGAATAGAGTTGGTATTGTTCTTGAGATTAGTGGCACAATAGAGAAAGCGAATCAGTGAAGTACGCAACGCGACGAAGCAAGCGATCTAACAAACCAAGCATCCAACAGTGGCATGACAGACTTGTGAGAGGAGCCGACGACAATAGAAATCGAGAGAAGGGGAAAGGAAATAAGAGTTAGGGTTTCTATTATATAGTGATAATCTTATAATTTTAGAGAATGCCATATGATACTTTAGGAAATTTAAAATTTTTCATTATCATCCCGCAAATGCTAAAATGCTAAAGCTACCGTAAGGTAGCATCAGCATTTGATCATTTGCAGTGCAGGATTCAGTTCAAATGTGATTTGAAAAAAAATTATCAAATATCAATTCACATTTAAAACGTGCATTAGGCCTTCAATACACATTTCAAACATATTCCCAAATGCACCCTCGTAAGCCATTAAGTGACCTTCTTGCATAAAAACTCCTCCAATAGAGAAGTTTAAAGCATCCGTGTGGACTTAGAAATGCTTTCCATAATATGGTAATATGAGCATTGGTTCCTCTAACATAGCAACTTTTAGGTCTTGAAATGTTGATTCATATTTTTCTGACCATCACTAAGGCTACTCCTTTAGCAACTCCATCCGTGGAGCTACATGCTTCGAGCACCCCAAGATGACATGCTGATAATAGTTGACAAAACCAAGGAACGATCTCAATTCACTCTCTTTGATGTTCACTATTCCATGATAGCTTCCACCTTGGACTTATCCATCCAAATCAACCCTCTACTGGCTCGATGCCCCAAGATTAGAATTTTTGCCTATATAAAGTAGCACTTCTCGCCTTTCATGAACAAAATATTCTCCCAGAAAATCTTGAATATTGTTCGAAAGTGCTTGACATGCTCCCCCAAAGTTTAGTTATAGACAACAATAACATCTACATAGATGAACACGAACTTGTCCAGATCTTCCCTGACCAGTTGGTTCATTAACGTGCAAAATGTGGTTGAAGCATCGGTTAAGTAAAAAGGCATTACCAAGAACTCTAACACTCAATACCTGGTCACATAAATAGTCTTCGCTTTGTCGCACCTGCCAGTAACCCGATCGAAAGTTGAGTTTTGAGATGCACATTGTCTTGCCCAATTAATCGAACAAGTCCGCAATGAGTGGAATAGATACTTGTTCTTTGGCATCACATTGTTGAGGGCTCGATAATCAACACATAACTAGAGACCCCATCTTATTTCTTTTGGAAGAGAACTAGACCTCCTAAAGATGCTTTAAAATCGCAAATAAGACCCTGCTTAGCAACTCATCCCGCTGCATCCTGAGCTCTACCTTAGATACGGACATGTGATCTGAAGGTCTCAATGGAGGATTGACTCTAAGCACAATGCAATAGTCCACACCTCTACGTGGAGGCAGAGTCATCGACAACTTGGGTGGCATAGCATTTGCGAACTCCTTTAAAACATTCATCGCCACTGCATGCTCTTAAGCGATCTCCAATTCAAGTGACTCCCTTTACTGTAGCCATAAAAGTTAGTTCACCTTTATGTACCTCTTTCTTTAGTTGTAGCGTCAAAAGTTGTTATGAATCCTTGGTTCCTTAAGAAACTGGAACCACACAACGGTCATTACCACCTATCAAACACGGAGAATTTAGGAATGGCATCAATACCATCTTGGCCGAGTACATGAACTCCATCCTGAGAATCACGAAGTTGTCCAATGGCACCACCACCATGTTAGTGCTTTCGCTCCACGTTCCAATTTTGATAGGGTTCCCTTCGCCAACCAGGAGATTTGTTTGGCCTCCGAGTTCAAAATCTTCATTCGACTTAAAGCTCTTATCTAGATTCAACCTTGGTCACCTTGCTTCATGATCGACTATGAACTTGGGAGTAGTGCCCATGTCTACCATCGCATGCATTGTTCGGCCAATGAGCTTGATGTCCCACCATCGCACCCGTTGTTCGACTATTGAGCTTGATGTCCATGTACATCTTGCAGCTCTCTACTTTGTGTTACTTTACCTTGACTTGCTCCCCACTTCCCCGCACCGCATTAACAAACGCATTGCTTTTATCAAGTCCTTGCAACTCTTCTTCATCGCTACTATATTCTTTTTGCTACTTTATTTTGAGCTGCACGAACTAAGGGCAATAGCCTTGCCCTTATTAGATTTCGAGGGATGGATTGATGTTGTTAGCGCATTGAGTACCTGCTTCCAAGGGCACTCTCACCATGTGTGACCCTTCGCATAAGAAGCATCAACTGGATATTTGGACTTTGCCTTTTGAACTCGACCCGTTTTATTAGCTTTTCCTCTTCTCATGTATCCACCCAGCACCAACCTTGTTGGATCTCTTGTCATCGGGTGTGTTACCAGAGTTTCAAGTCCTCATTCAGATACATGATCGCATTTGACACTCTAGTCTCTTCAAAATCAGACCTTGTTGCCCAAAAGTATTATTCCATGTCGAATAGAAAATTTTCAAGTTCCTTTGCAGCTTGGGTACCTTCAGATTTTGTGGCCGAGCGATGCTGGTGTTCCCCCTCCCGCATGAAGAGCTATTGTTAGCACCATAATTCTTGTGGTGAAATCAGCCACAACTCGGGACTCCATCATGTGGATCTATCTGAGATTCTGCCTCTCTACCCCAGGGAGTCGTTATTAGCCATGGTAGAGTTCCTTCAAGCTCGCTTCAAGGACATGGAGGTAGTTTTCCGCTATTGCAAGCCTCTTCATATGGTTCTTTTGCTTTCCCATAGTCGATATTATGTATTTCACTTCCTACGCTTGCAGAGAATTACCAACTTCTTGCTCATCATTCTAGCTAATGCGCTCCTCTTGAGCGGCTCCAACAACTTGAGAGTGAGTTTGCACTTGCAATCGCTTAGGACAGCTACCCTCCTTGTGCAGTCTTACTCGATTCACCACGGTGATTCACTAATGGCAAGTGTGTGAACTTTTCACTGTTTGCTTGAATCATTTGCCCGCTCTGATACTAAATGTCATGAACTTAGCTTAAATTGCCTAAGTCGTGAGGCACCCTTATGCTATTCGTCCATAAAGGGTCAACCTAAGTCTAATCTAGCACAAGTCCTAAAAGACATGTAAAATAAGAAAAGGTTGGTTAGTTTCAAAGATGAGCGATTGACAAGTTTCAACATCTCTCTCAAAAACACAGCACTCAAGCAATTCAACAAAAAATTGGAATGCAAGCAAAAATCAAGGAGTTTGGAAGGGAAAAAGATAGCCACAAGTCCATAACATGGCTCAACAGGGTGTCGGGGTGCTAGGCAAGCCTACACATTTTGTGTACAAATTTGTGTATTCAAAATTTCAAACAAGACCTAACACTACCCCAAAGCCTCATTCAACCCTGTGCCACTTGGGGGGTTCCAATGGGCTGAGATGCCTGACATTTTGCATCGCACCATAGGCTTGAGAAATCAGACTATATCATGCGAAAATGCGACAGGTTTTGGTCCAGTTTTGTCGAGTATGATGAGTGATCACTGTGCAACCTAGTAAACTATCTAGATTTACAAAAACTAAGCAAAAACACACAGAAGCTACGCAACACAAAGTGTCAAACAACTATACAAGCAAGCATATGTGACGAATAGTCCATTGATAAAAGTGTTGTAACGCGCAATGATCGTCCGTGACAGTAGGACATATTGTTGTAACAAAATCACATTGTGAATTGAATAACGAACCATCACCTACAAGTCCTTTTAAGTTACAATTGATCTCTAGCCCTACCAATGAGGACAGCTACTATTCTGTACATATTCTGGACTGTTTAGGAACATTAATGCAGTGATACTTGGAAATTCTCAAAAGAAAAAATAATAAGCATTCTGTAATATTTTAATTATAATAAACTGAAAGTAACAAGCTAAAATTTGTCCGTAATATAATGATACATTCAACAAAAATAAAAACTTACAAATATTGTAACTCTGTGCAATTTCCTAGTTCTGGAGGTATGACTCCATATAAACTGTTGCCATGTAGAGCTCTATACAAAAAAGTTAAAGTTAGCAGAAAATAATTATTGTTTTAACAATAATGACAGATGATTTATTTTGTTTGGACAATACTAACAACAGCTTTAAGTAGCTTAGCTTCCCTATTTCTGGTGATATTGAACCAATCAACTTGTGATAGGCAAGTCTCCTGAAACAAATAGCACATTAAACCAGTTACATGCAGACACAACCTCAATATTCATAAATTAAGGAGGACTAAGAAACAAAATATGTCCAAGTGACCAACATCCAAAACTCCATCTATGACATACTCCACTACATACACAAGAAGAAACAAGACATTCACAGGAGCCTGTGTTGTAACTGTCTTCTGAATATAACTGTATTATCATGGCCCTTGGACGGCACTCCACCATGAATCAGGTTTGAAAATAACCAGACAAAATTTATCCCTTTGAGGTAAAAGATGGACAATCATTCATACTTGAGATTTGAGAAAGTATATAATGGTGTTTACACAAAGAGCTTCGCCAAGCAGTTAGAAGCTCCCCATTAAAGATACAAGCCTCTTCACTTGAAATGAAATTCTCGAGGAATACTAGTTTTAGGTGCACAACAAAAGATGCTAGATTCAACTACTAGTCAAGTATCAAAGGATAGAATTGTGTTTGTGATTAACTGACTTGACCAAAAATTGACTGACCAAACTGGAAGGATTTGCTAAAAATCTGCTAGAGTTGCTATGAAAGCAGTTGATATTGACACGACTGGCTTGGGAAGAGTGGGCAAAATGACTGATCCCACCCCAAAAAAGGCTCAGATTATGGATCAGACTCAACCAATTCAAATCCTAATCAGCGAAATCAGATTGAAAAAAAGCCTATCTTACTATAAGTTGGCAACATAATATCTTACTATAAGTTGGCAACATAATTCCAACATGCACTGAAGCACAAAAAACTGCACAGAGAAATTTCAACATATACTTACAGATAAATAATTCTCTTATTACTAGTGTCACATGTTACACCCTTCCAGTTACAAGGATCTGGATCTTCTTGTCTCCAATTGAGGAAAATACCATCTGAACCAACAATTGCTGTTTTGATGCTAAGCAGCACTTCACCTGTGCAAAAATTCAGATTAAAAGCTTCAGATAAAATAATAGAAGCAAATATTAGTAGTCTAAATGACAATATCATACCATCTGGACTTATTGCATTGCTCATATTCATCAAAAATAGCACAATTATGATGAATAGTAGCCTCTGAAATTGCATCAGAAATCGGCCCATTGAAGTGCCCGTCAAGCATAATGACACTGTTAAACAACTAAACAGCATTCATCTATTGCATCAAGCACATAATTACATTAAAAATAGTAACTTTTCATCAACTTGATGAAACTTACAGAACAGGTAAGAGACAGATTATAGAATTTTTGCATGAATAGCATTGTCACCAAGTCTGAGGCATCATGTTATAGAATTCAATAAATCATTGAATCTTTGAAAAAAAAGAAAAAAAACTAATTTCCACAACTTTTTATTCTTTTCAGGATAATAAAAGGGATATTCCCCACCATAAGAATCACCTGAGTCAGGTACCTGGACACCACCTCCACAAGGCTTAAAGATGAAGATGGAATAAACCACTAGGCCAGTGCCTGGTTGGTAAATTTCTAACTTCTGATGTTGACTTTGTGAATCACTTGTGCTAGAAGTTGACATGAAGCACAGTGACTGGTGTTTGACAGGCAACTCAAGCAAAACTACATCATCATCCTCTAAGCAAGGTTGAACCGACCCAGATCCTGCCTAGCAGTAAGGATTAATGTGGCGTCTTTAGGATAGGAATCACATAATTGATAAGCTTGATCTACCAGGAAGGAAGCATTTGATCTATCAATAGAGTGAGGAAACAGCCTGAAATGACAATTGGGTGGTAATAGGGATTCTCAACCTAGCAGGGTCATGACCTTCAGTCAAAAAGAGAGAGCGTGGGGAAGAGCATAAGATTTTAATTAGAACTTTAACAGGATTAAAATTAGATGAATATGAAACAGGAATCAGGATAGTCAAGTGAAACTGCATGCATAAGACAATTGGTCATTCAATTAGATCACTGATTCCATGATGAATGACATATAAATCCTGTAATCATCGCAAGATGAATGACATATAATTGTTAAAAGTTTAGCACCAAGACCGGGTTTATGCCTAAAGGAAATTAATTCCACAGCATATCAATGCTTCCCAAATAATACTGATTTTATCATTCTTCAACAAGATCGTTTCTTTGGGAAATATGCAATAAACAGATGGCATGCACGTATGAAATTCACACATGGCACACAAAACGTTTAGGAACTTAAACATAAATTATATAATGTAATCAGTGTAATAGTGCACAACTCTGCCACACCACTATTCAAATTCGGTACTACACGACTAAGTTGAGGATTTCAAAAGTAAATGACCAGATGTAATTGTTAGAGCACGAATTGGCTGCTATTGTTTGTCGTAATTGTTCGAGTAACTTGGACGCTGAGATCACCTTGCCCATCTAAAGCAGCATCAGATACATTTTCAATACGAATATTTGGTGAGAAAGATATTTATATAGTCGAAAAGAGCTTTCTTTCATGATAGCATAACATTAACAAGGAGCCCGATTCTTTCTTCACGAGATAAAGCAAGACAACATCTTTAGAACCAAGAAAATCAAACCAACAATGCAGCAAGACCGAATCTTTAGAAATTAGCACAGACAACAAACATCAGGAACAAAGAAAACCATAATCCCCGAATGAAGCAAGATAAAATCTTTCGAAATACCAGAGACAACAATCATCATGAACAAAGCAAACCAGAAGTCCAAGGAACGCTTACTTCCTGAAGATCCAATTCCACCAGAAGCAGCAAAGAAGGAGCTCGGGACAGCATCAGAGCTACCATAGATCTGCAGAGAAAGAAGAAAAACGGCACGGCAGACGGCTCCCCGGAGATCTACCAGAAATATGGTTGGGCCAGCGTAAGGAACCCAAATTGGGCTTCCCCCACCGGCGATCGGGGAAATTGAACGAAGGCGTCGGCGTCGGGGCTTCGGGAGGAGATGCCAACACCGGCGCTCCCTCGGCGATCGCCTATGTCGGCGGATGGAGAGGAGGGAGAGCAGTGGAGAGTGTGCCTGAAGCAG
This sequence comes from Musa beccarii, assembly GCA_024322285.1. Lineage (NCBI taxonomy): Eukaryota > Viridiplantae > Streptophyta > Magnoliopsida > Zingiberales > Musaceae > Musa > Musa beccarii. The sequence goes on from CM044399.1 coordinate 55,350,148, forward strand.
ACGGGTGGGGGTGATGTCATACTGGGTATTCCCTGTGCTGCGATGGAAAATGGCAGTGGACGGCAGATTATGTTCCCGCATAACAATTTTTCTATGCGTAAACGTCAATCCAGCCGTCCGTTCCGTACAATAATGTTATTCACTGTCGCAGGGAGAAAATTATATACAATAAAAAGATAATTTTATTTTTCTTATAAAACACTATTATCATAGGCAACATTATCTTTGGACTAGAGCGAGAAATTTAGGAATTAATAGATAAATTGGAAAGAAACTCTTTTTTTTTTTAACAAACAATGTATTGATGGCCCTGTATTTTTCTTCAAAGTACATTTAGGTGACAATTTAAAATAATATTTTGACTCATATGACAAGATTTAATCATAATATATATAACACTTTTCTAGTACAATATATTGATCATTTGTCTCTGTAAAATGTGGTACCAAGCATACTTCTGCAGTAAAGCTTTCATTGACAAGTGTAACATTGGCCAGGTCAGATTTTTATAATATTGTAGGTCTATTAATTATTCAGGTTTCTGATTTTTGGATAATTTATTTAAAAAGTTAATATGCTTTTACGAGATGACACCTCATGTTTGATTCTTATTAAGGGGTGTCTTTTTTTTTTACTTACTTATCAAAATACTTTCAATTATTAGGTTTAACTATATTTTTTAGGATTAAATTGATTTTTTTAATGAATGATACCAAATCAATTCAACTAAATCTTAATTATTTAATATATTTTTTAAAATTTATTTATATTATTAAATTTGTTATGACTTATTTTTTATTTTGTAAGGAAAAACCTAGCCGCTTGGCTACTTTTGTAAGTTCTTTTTGTAACAGGCGGCGCAGGAGCTTTAAAATTAACGAATCCCTTCCAACTAAGGATTGGAATTGGTGTTTCTTTTTGTAAGTTCATGTTGAGATTAAAGGTTTGATCTCATTTAGTCGACGCATTATATAGATAACATCCCACATCCCTTTCGAGTCAAGTGTTTCAATCGAAGGATATACATTCTTCCGTCGAGGCCATTCAGAAGATGGATAAGAACTAGCTAATCGACATGGATTTCATCCCAACTCCTCGGGGTGTGACCCGTACCTCCCATCATTTTATCTTGTTCCTTTTTTTCCAATCTTCCGTAGCCTTGTGATTGTGATTCTTCATAAACGTGAATCTACATTCTTTGAAGATAAAGGCGTCTCCTTTTTGGGCATGATGGCGGCCTCTTTAGCTCTAGCCATTATTCACAAGCCAACGCTCAAGGCATTGGGATCAGTTCGATTCAGCCACCATATTGGTGTCGACAAGTCGAAAAAAAACATACGATTATCGTAAGGGTGATGTCTTGCCCTTGAATGAGTGTAGAACTCGAGGAGCCAATTCCTGATAAGAAGCCCCCTACCTCTGCACTGGGACCTTCTGAGGGTCACCAAAAATCTAAGTCCCATTCGAGATAGAGAGGAGAAAAATCGAGGTTGGTGTTCGATTTATGTAAGGGCAAATCCTTGCCCTTTGTGGCTGTTCAAATAACCAACCTACAAGACTCGACCCCAAGAGCACCATTGCAGTCGAGGTGGGAAGGTTTACAAGAGGAGCAGAAGGTATAGAGTGATGGTGTGACCTCAGAGTACTACTATCACAAATCCTTATGTCTAAGGGTGGTGAAGCAAATCTATCATTCCCCTTTGCAGATTTTGATCGACACCTGCTTCACAACGAAGTACTAGCAAGTTAGTTTGTGGCTCCTCTAAATTCATTTTGCTCATCCGTTTATTTTTTATTTATAGCATCGTCAATACGTAATGATCTTCATCGATCGTGTACACAATGTTAACTCTGTTATCGACTAGCAAGCCCTCGTAATCGATGATCTTCGAAAAGAGATTGAGAGACTAAAAAAGGGTAAAGCCCCTACTGTTGTTACCGAGGCATAGGCTTGAAAGATCAAGCTAGTGCAACAACTTAAGGATGCCAAACTACTCCTTGTCGATCTCACCAGGTGGTTGAAGGAAATCCAGAGCAATAATTGGATCATGGAGGATGATTTGCTTTAGCACACTTAAGAATTGGATTCAATGAGGATGTATAACTTGAAGCTTTATGAGCATATTGCGATGGCCAATGAGTAGGCTCAGGAACTAAAGGATGTAATAGAGGCTAAAGACCCTTGATATTGAAATATCGAGCAAAGGCGATCACTGATTACAAGACATTGATCGGGTTCGAAAAGGGGCTAGAGAGGATGGGGTCATCTAATACTAATTTGGATACTAAATCATCTTGACGAATTTCAAAGTAAGGTATCCCAAGTTGGAGCTCGAGGAGGATTGATTCACTTATTACCTCGAGGATAAAAATATCTCGATGGCAACTGAGGTACCTTTTGATGACATCCTTGATCCGATCAAAGTAGAGTGTTTGGTGTCTTATCTCGATAAGAACAACGTAAAGCGAAACAAAGGGAGATAGATGCATCTACTTGTGGAAAAGATGATTGCTACCCCTCTTGAGTGAAAGCATAGTGAGTTAAGGGCGAGGCCTCCTTGCTCAGACATTTGTTAAGAGGGTTTATAGGTAGATATTCCTGCGATATCGAACCCTCCTTCTAGCGCCAAAATATTAGGAAAAAATATTATCGTCGTCTTAGTCAACCCCATATAGTTCGGGCTCGGATGTGTAAAATTGTCCAAGATGTCTTCACTGTAAGAACGTCGAGCTCTAGAGGTGTCACCTGCATAAAAATAAGATTGAGATAGATTTCTGTTCTTAGTGTTCCCTCCTTCTCTTTGTGAAAACTTGTAAGAGTGTGAACCTCTTGTAAAAGTTAGTAACTTGAGGTATAAGAATGTAAATGTTAATAGTTAAAGAAAGTTTTTTTTCTCTATTTTAGAGGTGACTTTTTATATTTAGTTGTAAAGGGCATGAACGAAGCTTATGATTGTCATAAATGATGAGAAGTTTCCTCATAAATGATGAGAAAGAAGATTATCATTATATTTTTCTTTAGAAATAATGAGAAGAAAGTTTATAATTGTCTTTCTCATCATAAATAGTGAGAAAAAAGTTTATGATTATCTTTCTCATTTTATCATAAATAAAAATTTATGATTATTTTTCTCATCATAAATGATGAGAAGGAAACTTCTGATCATCTTTCTCGCTCTTTCTCACTAGAAGAAAGCTTTTTGTTCTCTTCTAACATCATGTGGTGGTGAAATGGTAATATATTCTTTATCAAAAATCGAAAAGAGGATAAATTGGATATAGAAATGTGATGTGTGTTTCTATAATATATATATATATATATATATATATATATATATATATATATATATATATATATATATATGAAACATAACTTCTTTTATTTCATTTTGAAGCTTAATTTTCATTGTACTTTTAAACCCTAAACTCTTTATAAACTTCATTTTTCTTTTCACTAGAAATTCAAGTGCTTTTTTGTACAACTTAATTCAAAGAAATGAAAGAAAAAACTAAATTATTCAGAAGAAGAATGTTTCAAAAATCACTGTACATGTCAAAGATGCATCAAGATTTAATTGGGTCGTCTAGGGTTCTTCATCCAACATGATAATGCAAGGGATTATGCGTGCAGTGGAAGCATGAGCTTCCAGCACAAGTTAATTAGCTTGATTCATCATAAATCAGATTATTAATTACAGGAATTCAAGTTAAGCTTGATTTTTATAATGCTGGTGCATTTGCTTTCAACCTAAACACAGAGAGAGAGAACTCAATTTAACCACTGCATCTGAATGGGAAAGCATGAGAAGATCAAGGAGAAAAGGTTATATAAAAGAACTTATCTTGTAACTTATTATTGTATTATCATGACCCTCACTGACAAGATAATTGACTCATTAATTTTTTGAGTCAAAATCATTCATATAATATATTTAAACTCAAATTAATGATTATATACTCATCATGTTCTTACAATTCAACTTAAATTTTATTTTCATCAAGGGCTAACATAATACACCATTAAAAATCAGTATATTGTGCATGATGTTTAGTCTAATGGTAATTTTACTCCATGACATGTTTAACAGTAAATTAGATTTAATAAATTGGATTAATATAATATTAATCCATAATATTATATTGGATTATATTCCAACTCCTTGCTCCCAGTTTTGTTTCTCAGATCAAACAAGCATATTGTGGTCATAAATAATTGCCTATCCGATAGTAGATAGTATGTGTTGGCATCTTATCTTGTATTGGTTGATGCTGCCTTTGCTTTTTTGTTTTTTTTTTTTTATGGTGATTGAAGCATATTATTTATTCTGCAAAATACACTGCTTACTTGATCTTATAAGTAGTATTATGAGAGTAAAACAGTACTTATTATACAAAAAAAAAAGTAGTATTTACTTACCGCATGCTCTTTTGCAAGAGAGATTACTGTCATGAGCAATGTTGTAAGAAAATTATGGTCACATATGGAATAGTACGATATTTCTTATAAGAATATACATGTAAACATAAGGTTTGATCTCCATCAAAGTCATACAAGTTACGTAAATTGGATGTACCAGCGCTTAAGTAAACTTATTTAAATACAATTTAAGCTATTATATAAACATGGGACAAGCTAGTTAGCTATGTTTTAGATTTTTAGGATAAGAATTAGATTCCTCGACATGAAGTCAGTTAAATACAATGTAAGCTAATATATAAATGGTTTGGTACATTTTTGGACAAATTTTTTCAAAAAAAAAACCTTTAGTTTTAAAAATTTTCTACTGAGCATCCCAAAAAAATAACATAAAATATTATTTCTTTCATAAAAGATAATACTATCATTGTCTTCACCTTACCGGTCATCATTTTACCCTGATTGCTTGTGCATTCGCCCCATTACCCCCATACTTTGTGTCCATCGCTTAAGCTTCCACTCTAATATCCGATGCTTTTGCCTTGCACTATCATTGTCGCTTCCCCTCCCCTCTTCCTTTATTGTTATTATCATCTCACTCGTAAACTCCTCCATCACAATCAACAACAATAACAATTGAGATATTAAACAAAGGATGGAGATCCTCGTTGTCCCCTCTACCAATGTAATAACGAGAATGACATGGATGGATGACGGGCGACGAGGGTGGAGTTAGTGGGGTAGATGTGAATGTAGGAACAGTGGGACGAATGCACAATTAATCAATAATGCAACCAAAGACATAAATGAAGATGATCGAAAATGATAACCAATAATGTAGAAATAAGAAACGAAATCATCATTTAGGTAAAAAAAATATTATGTGAAATATTTTTAACATGCAAGTGCTTTGTGAAAATTTTAAAAACAATAGTTTATTTCGAAAATATCATATATTTTAAATATTTAAGATATTTTTTAAATTTCAATCTAATGACCTTCTTGACCATCTACCTTCCAAATTTGAAAGAGAGTGGAAACTGCTCGTCATAGAGGGGGCCCCACCGCTGCCTCCAACCACAGGGTAGGTGGATAGATCGGGTGGGAAGTTAAAAGGTGAACGTTACCTATTTTCTATTTTTATTGCGGCAGGAACTGACGTCGACACAACAGATTCGCCGCCAAATTTGGAAGCGTGGCGATTGGACCGTTGGGAATGTCCGAAATCGACGCCGGCTCGCCGCCGCCCGACAAGAAGAAGAACGATAGGGTCATTTAGATTACAACAGAGCGAACAGTGTCCACCGTCAAGATTCTTTGCGGGAATTATTATCGCTATAAGCAAGAAATCTGTGTCGCAAGAGGAGAGAGAGAGAGAGAGAGAAGCCCTCTCTTCTCTTCTGCGAAACGAAGAGAATCTGATTGCTTGTTCACCTTCCTCGAGAATTAACTGCTCCTAATCGAACTAATATGGATCCAGAGAAAAAAGAGGGGGTTCTTTACAAGCTCTATGCGGATCCCGACGTTGTTGCCCCTGCTCATGCAGCTAAGCCGCCGCTTCTGGGTTTGTAGCCGTAGTAGGAGAGGTACCATTTGACGAACTTCTTCAGGCCGACCTCCAGGTTGGTGGTCGGCTTGTAGCCCAGCTCGGCCTGAGCTAAGCTGATGTTGGCGTGGGTGAAGGGGACGTCCCCGTTGCCTGGCATCTCCACCACCTTCTTCTTCGCCTTCACCTTGAGGTGGCGCTCCAGGATGTTGACCAGCGCCGGCACTGTTACCGGCGAGGTGTTGCCTAGGTTGTAGATGCGGTACTGCGCCGGGCCGCGCTTCCGGCCCCCGCTCCCGGTGCTCTTCTCCGCGGTGTCGAGGGAGGCGACGCAGCCCTTGACGATGTCGTCGATGTAGGTGAAGTCGCGGGCGAGGTCCGCGCGGTCCTTGCCGCGGTACACCGTGATGGGCTTCCCCTGGAGGATGTTGCGGGTGAAGGAGAAGTAGGCCATGTCGGGGCGGCCCCAGGGACCGTAGACGGTGAAGAAGCGGAGGCCCGTGGTGGACAGGCCGTAGATGTGGTTGTAGGTGTGGGTGATCTCCTCGCCGGCCTTCTTCGTGGCGGCGTACAGGGAGGCCGGCCGGTCGGTTCGGTCCAGCTCCGAGAAGGGCACCTTCTCGTTGAGGCCGTAGACCGACGACGACGACGCCCACACCACCGCCGGCTGCGGGTCGGCGGACTTGCACACCTCGAGCAGGGTGACCAGCCCGGCGATGTTGCTGTGCACGTACGACGCCGGGTTCTCGATGGCGTAGCGCACGCCTGCCTGCGCTGCGAGGTGCATCACGTGGGTGAAAGGCACGAGGGCGAAGAGCCTGGCGAGGAGGCGGGTGTCGTTGATGTCGCCCTCCACCACGAACACGCCGTGGGACTGCAGCATCGCCTGTCGCGCCTTCTTCAGCGAAGGGTCGTAGTAATTGTTGAAGTTGTCGAGCCCGACCACGCCGTCGCCGCGCCTGCGGAGGGCGAGGGAGACGTGGGTCCCGACGAAGCCGGCGGCGCCGGTGACGAGCACGGACATGCCTCCGGGGCTGCTGGCGGCGGCCGATTCCCGGATCTGCTTCTCCCATTGCATCCCGCCCCACGAGGCGTTGAGATATCGGGAGGAGCTGTCGACGAAGCTCTGGAAGCTGAGGTAGGAGGCCGTGAGCGCGATCAGGAACAGCGCCCACAAGAACATGGTGCTGGTCGAGGCGAAGCAGCGGTGGAGCTGGCGATTGATGGTGTGCGCCCGCTCGATCTTCACCTTCCCCGGCGTCGATGGAAACAACTCCTCTTCCATCGATCTCATCTTCTTCTCCTCCTCTGTTTGTTTCTCTTCCAATCGAGGATGTACTCGGTTGTTCGACGAAATGTTTTGCTGCACCTGCCAAAGGATCGGGCGGAGGGGAAGATATAAATAGGAGATGGGGTCTCTTCTCTCCCTTCCTTCTTCCCCTCGCCCGTTCCCTTCCCTCTATATATTAATCACCTTGAGACGTTAACACGTTCTTTTAAATTGCGATCCATGGCGTGGACAAGTGAACCTATGTAATTGGCCGCCGAGGAATCGGGCCCACCGTCAACGCCTCTTCGTTGGCTATCCCCACTCGTTTAACCTTATCCCGTTTCTTGCGCGGGGCCCGACGTTCGTCCGGTGGAAGACAGCAACACCTCTCCGTTACACGGAGGCGTTAACTTGTCCCTCGGGAAGAAGCTGGAGACGCCGGGAGCACGCACGCCTGCTCGCCACGTGTCCGCGATAGAGGGGGGAGTAGCATAATTTGATATCATGGTCTAATCAACAGGGGACTTGCCTTAGTTGCGGACCAAGCAAGGCTCAAATTCGCAATGTATGCATGTTTCAGAAAAAAGACGCAGATTGTTATTATATAAAAACAAAATTGACTGTCAAGTTTCTCAGAACACATCCATGTCAGTGCGTGGTAAACCAAGATCCGATGTTCTCCGCGGAGTGATTTGCTGTGATATGGAACAAGTTTATGCTTGATGCAAGGAATCAGCACCAAATGTACTTGTTTTTTATAGACCACCGGGCACGGGAAGCTTAACAACAATCCAATGACAGGAGAAAACAAAAATGAAGTGAGGCTTTCTGTTTTCCTGTCGTCGTATGGTTCATCGTTCCTGCTTCGGAGACCCTAAGAAGAAGGAACAGTTTCAGTTGTTTTAGAAGCAGCAGATTGTTCTCCAGGAGATGGAGCTGCCAGAGATGGTCGAACATAGATTCTAGCTTTCTGCAGTATCTCAGCAACAACCCAGTGCTTTCTTTTGCTCAGTGGCCTTGAAGGATCCAATCTAACCTGGGAAGAAAAGATATTTCAATTTTTTTGCGAATGAGAAACCAAAATAACAACTGAGGCTACGAGTTCTTCTGCAATTATTTTCTGTACACACATATACTTTATGATACTTTCTTTGTAGTTTCTCAGAGCAGACAGAATGCCAGAACAGGTAAAACGAAGAGTTCCGCATCATAGTAATTGCAGTTTATTATGGTGATTTGAGAATAAAGAGAAAAAAAAAGGAACAGAAAGCATATGTTTTTACAACGAACACAATAGCTATGGCCTTGCTAATGGAGATGGAGTGGGAGGTACACAAAGTTTGTGTTCCCATTGATTGATTTCTCTTAACTATCACAACAAAGTCATTGCACTCTGTGTAATAAAATCTTTAATTATATTATGAGCATGCATATCTCTTTTTGTTGTTTCCAGCAAAGTTTTTTGGATCACCCTCTACGTCTCTTCACGTTTAATTTTAATCAACTCAAACATTTATCAGTCTCCTTAAAACATGTTCACAACATCACTCTTTTTCTTCTTCTTTTTTTACCAGGGAAAAATATTTCTTATTCTAACTTTTCTAGTAACTATATACGTCCCCTCAAGATTCTTATCTCATTTTCATTGATTCTTTTGTGTATATTGCTTCCTAATCGCTGATCACTCAGTTCCATAAAGCATGAGTCATATTATAATTGTTACGATGATCACAAAATTATTAATGTTTCCTGTCATTTCAGTCATCAGCTTTTACACTACGAATAATATATTCATTAGTCTCAAATGTAATATACTTCAAACTCTTCCTTAAGAGAACTTTTTACACATCCACTATAACTACCTTCTCATCTCCTTTCTTAGTTTTTTTTTTTTTTTTTTTTAATTACATTTAATACATCAGATCTTACTCCTACTTATTCATAGTATCTTTCTTGAAAGTGTTCTTATATTATAAATTGCTAGTCTAATCGTATAATTTTGTTATTCTAGAATACCTTCTTCACCCACAATAGTCCAAAATAATACTAAAACATTTACCTCTTTTGCACCACATTCTAGTGTCAATGTAATGAGTCGCTTTCTACCTTGCCAGTTGCATTTAGGGAAACATAGGTGAAGATGACTTGCATCATTTCAGGATAATGACAAAGCCTTATAATGGAAATGGTTAAGATTCATACTTGATTTCTGACAAAAGTATCAAGCTAGCTGTCAACTGCCTAATGCAACCCTTCAGCATTTTCATCCGATCTTGGGACAAACATATGGCAGTGCTATATGTCATAACTATGACAATTAAAAGATTAAGTTACCTTTTGAAGTTAAAAGATCCTCATCTTTTGTTGCAAAAAGTCCATTTTTCACCCGACATGGCAAGCACACTTAGTACTTTTACAGTATCAAGCAAGACCGGTACCAAAAAACAGATCGCAGTCAACAAGCAAAAGAAAAACTGTGGTTTACAGTTGCAAACTATGAAGAAAGAAACAGATTGATTGAAGGTCGAGAAAGCCTGAAGTATCCAACACCATATGATTATTGCATCTCTTAAGTAGTGCTCCATGTCAATGGTAGTATTAAAAGCCTATCTATCAAATCAATCCACTCAATCAACATGCAAAATTTTCCTAGTTCAAAAGAAATCCACTCTGACAAGCCTTTGAATAAAGGTTTTTCCACCAAATTCAAACTGAAACCTTTTGACAATGGTAGCCAACAAGTGTTTCACATAATCAAGAAGCATATCATGCTGGCTAGTTATCCAAGGAGCCCATCATGCCACCACAATGAAAAAATCAGCTTTAGAGGAAGTTGTGAAGCCATAGGAAAGCCACATATTCATTAGCTCGGGCAATATCGGCCCAATGTATGCTCAGTGGAATTTATTTGTTCATTAACAAATTATAATGTCAAACCGACTTGCTACGGTGCAGACTATAGAGTCTGTGTTGTTTCAATTTAAATTCTGATATTTGACAGAGATAAGATAGATTAGAGGCTGAGTTACAACAAGACCTTACCTTACAACTAAAAGGGGGTTCAACAATGCATAACAACAATAAACCCTAATAACTATCATATGTAGCTGTAGTTCGCAATCTTTCCTCACTACTGCACCGGCACAGAACCATGTTCTATCAAGTAAGCAAATGCATGAGCTATATGATAACTACAATTCCACAATCAGTTAATCGACAATTTTTTTTCCAAAGACGCATACTTGTGAACTCATTCATGCATTCGTACATTCAGAAGAACCAAATCATTGATTGGATTCTTCCAAATTATAATCTTTATCAAGGGGAAGTGTAAGTAATTCCACTATGTAACCTTACGAGAAACAGCGCCAACCTCAGCTCTATGCAACAGAAGCAAATGATAAAAGATGCCAAACGATCAGCCAATAGGCTATTTGACAGACAAGACGGCCCCTTTTTCTCAGAAAGTGCATTCACTTAAAATTGGTGGACGGCATCCGATCAAAAATCGAACACATCGATGAATTGAAATAGGGGAAAATAGCTCCTAAATCCAACATAACCAAGGGAATGAGCAAACTAGAGGGGGGATGTGGCGAGGGCTGACCCGGTCGCCGATGTTGCATTCGTTGCTCTCGTCGTGAGCCATGAACTTGCTGGTGCGCTTGACGTAGCGATTGTAAATCTTGTGGTGGAACAACCGATCCACCGCCACCACCACCGACTTCTGCATCTTGTTCGACACCACGATCCCCACCACCGTCTTCATTCTGGCGCTCTTCCGCCCCCGCTTCCGCCGCCTCCTATCGCAGATGCTAAACCCTAGAACACAACTGGACTGAGTTGCACCGCCTTAAACCCGAGTTTAGACTCGAGTCTCCTCCACAGAATAAAGCAAAACAAAATTACATATATATCCTCACATAATCAATATATTTATTTATTTATATTTATATATACAGACATACTTATGGATCATTATGAATTGACATACTTACCCTTATCATATATATATATTTATTAGGTGGTCAGTAATTCTAAAAACTTGATAAAGAAGATATATCTGAAATCAAAAGTGTCATACTGCCCAAATTCGTGGAATCAAACTCAAATGAGACGATATATATCACACAATTCTGAGATTGCTGGCCAACCTTCGTCAAAACCTTCACAGCTCTTCTTTCTCTCTGTAGCGAAGAGTATACAAGAGCAGCTGGATGAAGTACCAGATCTCAGCGCTGTCAAAGAAGGTAGTACCCATAAAAGGCTGTGCTTACTGCTCATTTCATACATCTAAAGGGCAAAAGGATGCAACCCATCGATTGCACCTCAGACTAACAAAGCCGTTCTTCTCAGCTTTGGCACTTGAGCAAGCGACCGGTGTCTAATTTTCGCATTCACCAGAGCTTGCCAGTGTCCTCAAAAGCTACATCCAGCTCACAAGAAAGAAAGAGAAGAGGAAATTTTGTCCCTTCTCTCCGCCTTGCTCCGTTCTAACATCCAAAACCTATACGTATATAGGCAACAGTGTTTGGGTGTTAATCTTGCAAATGGTCGGCAACCACAGCATCCGATCAACGATGGACATAGGAGAAGGAAAGCATAGCAAACGTTGCACACACAACACAACATGATGGCCATGAATCAACCAAGACAGCAGCAGCAGAAGCCATGGCAGGAGGAGGAGAAGCCAAAGCACCAGGGTTTGGCATCAAGAAGAGAAGACAACTACAAGGCAACAACATCTTGGTGATGTTGGAGGAAAGAAAGAAACGAGGAGAAGAGAGATCTGATTGAGCCACTTGCGCCAATATCACACACTACGCTTACACACACACACACGCGCACATCATAAAGAGGGAGCATTTCCTACACTTTTTCTGCATCATTGTGTTGCGCATCTTCGCCTTCAGCTGCACTGTCATGAGGCCTTCCTTCACCTGCCATCATCTCCTCCCCAGCCATACCTTCTCGGCCTTTGTCTTCTTGTCAGTGTATCAGAAGAAGGCCTCAGGAAGAAGAACGCAACAAACAATGCCAGTCTTCCTTGTTTCTCATCCTCCAATGCACCACGTAGTCCTCTTCTCATCTTTTCCCTCGCCACCACACCCTTCTCACCTCTAATGAAGCTAAGGAAAACATAAGGAAGAACGGAACAAGAGAGAACGAGCAGTAGGCTTCCATGTTTCACTCTTAAATGTGGGTGTACTTTCAGTACGGTGGACTCACTGCAGCGTATTAATGGCTCTGATTCTGCCGCTCCTTCGCCATGAACACACAACACATCCAAGCAAAACAAAACAGAGCAAAGAAGGGAAACGAGGCACATAAAAGACTGCGTGCAGTGCGTCCCATACCTCAGCCAGTGCGTAATGACCTAATTGCCTCGTTCTTGCTGTCGCCGTTGGCCGCAGAGCAAGGGGAGCCAAAAGGGCAGTTCGGGAACTCGGTGACCGATCAAACGTTGCTTCTATGAATTCTGCGTCTCGACGACGTATCTAGTTGAGCCTCAACAGAGCAGGAAGAGCACGAGAGAGAGAGAGAGAGACAGACAGATTGCTACTGCTGCTGCTGCTGCTGTTGCCTTCACTGTAGGATTCAGATCAAGGAAAGATGGTTCTCTACAGAACTTTTCCATCTTGAAACAGATATCTACCCAAACGATCTACAATATATTTGGTTGTATTTGTGATTGTTGCAATACATCAAGCAGCGATGATTCTTCAAGCAAACGAATTGAAGATGTTGCTTTACTTTATGCGTTTATGTTAGGAACCGAAGAGGATTGCTTGAGTTCGTAGCCTCGCATGCAAGAGATGGATTAAAAGCAGGGGAACAGTGAGCTTGCTTTCGAGCTTTCTCGCTTTGCGCCCCACTTACGAACTTTGTACCCTTTTGCGCGCTGCACTTAATGCGTTAGAGGACAAAAAGAAAGAGTAGCGTTTGCATTGTTGCATTGCATTCGATGATGATTGATGTGGTCTGGATGAGGAGATGATTTAGCCGAAAGGAGAAAAAGAGTTCAAACACACATCATAAAAGGTCGACTTGGTCTTCAATCATCACTTTGGACAACATCATTACGAGCGAAACTGATGGGAAACTTTATTTGCACATCCCAAAGCTTTGGATGTGGAACAGATGGAAGGCATGCCATCTCACTCCTCTTTTGGATTTGGTTGCTGCCTTACATCCCTTGCACTCTGCTTTGTTACAACTTGGAGAGCAGATCCAATCAACAAGGAAGGTGGCTCGGACTTGTTAGTTAGTTCTTCGAGGAACAGAGAGGTTTGATTCATTTTTTCTCCTTAAGAAATGTGTTTGTTCTTTTCCGGTAAGAAAGAGTTGCAAGTGATCACACAAGTTATTTTGGCCAAGTGTTATGCCAAGTACAGCCCTTGTGGTAGACTTGATCGCATGGACTCCACACGCGGTGACATTTATACAAACAGTATGAGGGAAAGATTGAAAGAACACAACGGAGGATCAACAGCGATGTATACTTAGCCAGCAGCGCTGGCGCAAAACAATCGGATCGCACCTTGGTTGCCTGTCTTGACTCCAATGGTGGAGAGCTTCACGAACGACGTAGCCCAGCTCGCGAAGAAGGCGTCCTGGCTTCGAGACAAGGCTTCCACCTTGCTCCTTGTTCTGGCATCCGCGACAAGGACGGAGTCGGATTGAAGCAGGCCCTTCTTGGCCAAGAGATTCCCGTAGTATTGGTTGTCGAACAAGGACGGAGTCACTGGATCGTTGCTGGTGGTGACCGAATCGCTTGCGCCGGCGGGGCACTTGCTGGCGAGCTGCATCGCGTAGTTCCTCTCCAGTGAAGCGTCGGCGGGCACCGTGGTCCCGTCCGAGCTCTGAATGAACCGATCGCTGAACGCGGTGCAGTGAGCTGAGCCGATGGTATGAGCACCTTGGAAGATGATTCGATGAGTGCAGTCGTGCTACCAGGTCTCGAGAGGGAAGGGCATGCTATGGGGGATTACCTGAGAGGATCACGAGGTCGTCCATGGACAATCCTTTCGAGGAGAAGCGCTGCGCCAGCTGGTCGACGGTGAAGGTGGTGTCCACCATGTTTGGCCTCACGCTTGCTGCCGAGGACACCGCTCCGTCCCTCCTTCCCAGCGGAACCTCTACCGATGGTCCTCCTGTCTATCACATTCCAACAATTTGGCCTCGAGCCATCAGTCGCCGAGCAGCAAGAAGGCGCAATTGTCGGCACGATGGATCATCGGAGATGTGGCTGTAAGATTTGGAGCAGCTGCAGCTGCAGCTTAGCTTACCAGTTCCACAGCATCCCTCGCAGCAAGAACCAGGATGTCAGCACAGGACACAGTTCCAGGGCACCAGAACTCGAGCAGCCTCTTGGCCGACTCCACCACGTAGAATCCACCGAGCGACTTGTTCGCCGGATCGCTCCTCTCCGTCCCATTCCCCTCCACCAACACGGAGCCATCGCAGCCCTGCACCCAGACGCAGCTCTCGTCAGATGCCACGTAGCCACGGCAGGCAGCTCCCGTCTACCACGGCGTGGTTGAGGACCTGGACGATGCAGTCATGGAAGAGGAGGCGGAGGAGTTTAGCGGGGACGGTGGAGTCGATCTCGTAAGCGGATCGAACGGTGTCCTTCACCAGTAGCTCCACCTCCGGGCAGGAGGAGGAGTAGAAGCCCGAGGAGAGCTGCGATGCAGCAGGCGCCGAGAGGAACGGCAGGAGGAGGAGGGCGAAGGTGGAAACAAGGATGACCGGGGGCAGCCTCACCAGTTTAGGCTCCATCAAAGCGGCTTAGCAGCTCAGCATTGCTCGGTCGGGTGTATTTATCGTGCAGCAGTGACAGTTAGGAGAAGAGAAATGGAAGCATGCATGCATGCACGCACTGCGGCGTGCGCCGCTTGAGATCAAAGCCAAAGCAGTGCCAATTCCGGACCTAATTTTGAGGCATTGAAACGGAGTACCCTTCGGTTTTGTTCATCATCCGAGTTCTTCTCTTTTGCTTTTTCTGGACTTGTGTGTTGTGCCAATGGTTACAAAAACTTACAATTATTGCAGGAGGAGAGTCGTATGTTTCAAATGAATCAGTTTGATGCAAGAAATCGACTGGATTCACTGGCTTCCTCTTTTCTGGCTGTAGTAAGATTGCATGCAGCAGCTCAACACCGACATGATTTGTGTTTTCCGGATACGATCGGTCACATCGTGGGCCACCATGGTACTTCGAGTAGATCTACTGGGAATGGGTGGAAGCAGTTAGCAACAGTTGGGCAACACGGATTTCTTTTATCTTCTGACAGATTGAGTACATCACTGCCGGTGTTTATGCTTCTCATGTTGATTCTTATTCTCATCATTTATATTTATATACATATATATAGGCTTGATATTTTAATTACATACGATTGTAAAAATATTTAAAATCCTGAATTGTTTGGGCTGTAGTGGTGAAAAAAGATGGTGGATGAAAGAGATGGATTGGGCAACGAATGAATGATGGATGGAGGGCTCGCCTCATTGATGCGCCACTCTATCGGTTATGCGATGCATTTATGAGAGAATTAAGAAGCAAAACTCCAACCACATTTGCTGGCCTAATTAAAATGGTTCGCCGGAGATCGATCTGTGGTGATCGAGACGTCTGAACCGTGTTCGTCTGCTTCGGACCGTACGCCGCTTAATGAGCTCGGCAGCAAGTTGATAAGTGGAAGACATGCGTAGCGGGTAATGATAGCATGTTACCATGAGATCGATTTTTAAGCTATGGAGATTGATTATTAATAATTTGGTGAGATTAAATATTTGAATGAAGAATAAGTGTTTTCAAAACAAAACAACACAAAAAAAAAAACCCTTCTTTTCTTTCATTGCAAAATTATTATAAACATCAATTGAGAGAACGGTACAAAACAAAGAAATATAATGGCTACAATTGTATGCACATGGATTCACAACACCATGTTTTTGGGTAAAAACTAAAAAGATTTTGATATAAATAAAAAAATACTAACGTTTACGGGTTCTATAAGAAAATTTTTTCAGGCTTCATGACAACTTAGCTATAATTTTGCTTGTTCAATAAAAGATAATATTACTTTTGACAACAACAGTACGTAAGCATAAAATCTATAATCATGATTTCTGTAATACGAAAAAACTTTTATGTTAAGATTGAAATCAAATAACAATAGATCGATTTTACGATGTGTATCTTTTGATGCCATCTAAAAAAGAAGAAAAAAAATCTCTGAAGAATCGGAGTGCCTTCTTTAGATCCAATGATGCCAGAGCAACTAAACTTTTCTCTTCCTATCTTTTCACAAGACCACTTAGGTCGATGACTCGAGAAGATTGAGAGAGAAATTTTAATCTCTCAACTGATGATACTTATATGTATATATAAGTTCCTAGAGGTTCTCTCTATTTATAAGCAAGAGCAGAGAGTCTAGAATAAGTTATTAGGGAAGTTTCTTCTATCAAGACATCCTCTAAGGAATCTTATTATAATATAATTTTTTTTCTTCTTCTATTAACCAATACTATTATAAGAATTCAATTAGTTCTATTATATATCTTATCTAACACAATCATTATTTTTAGATAATTGGACACATACAATTGATTGCCGATGCAAGTTGCATTTAATTGCCTTTAAATTGTAACAGCGTTGCAACCATAAGATACGATTTCATACAAGTCAGAGACATGATTTCACCAATGACTGCATGCAAAAATTCTCCAAATTTGTTCGTGCAAGTTTTTTTTGTTTACTGTAGCTTTAGTGAGATAAAAAAATTTGCAGTTTTAATGATGAATATTTTGGACATGAAGTAATAGAACAACACTATGTATATAGACTGCTTATTTATACATGGGGACATATCCAATTTCGTGTGATAGAACAACAACACTAAGTGCAGCACAGTGAAACAATTGATGCCCCCGTTTACCTGCAATGCTCGGATATCTCGTACTAAAAGCACCATCTCAACTAATGTTCTTTATAACGAAGTAAGGACAAGGAAGTCGCAGGGTCCCAACTATTTATGGGTCGACAACAACATAGCAGTACTAAAAGCACGGCATTTTTACCGTCGTTGTTGGTCACACACACTGTTCGATGCAACTTGGAACGTTGCATTGCTTACCATGCATGTTGTGGGGCAATCGATGGCCTGTAGACAAGTGCAGAACCATCTTGTTGTCACATAGGAAAAGTTAGATCTCGTTCCTGCATACGTACGCATAATAAATAAAGATATTTAAATTTAAAACTTATTAGTTATCATTTGTTGAACAATAACGCTAGCTAGATAATCAAAAGTTCATTAATGACCTCATAAGAATCACATCAACTAGACTCCAAGAAAAATTTCTCTTCTCCGAGCTTACAAACTGCTAAAACCATTCTCAAAATGTTAAATTTCCAGCACATTCATGTTCCCTACTTGCACATAAGAAGAGAGTTTGGCTTGGAATAACCTCTATACATATAGGCCCATGCTACCCTACATTGATAAAGTCCAAATGCAGGTTGAAGCTTTTCACCAATCAAGCTCCCTTCCATTCGATACAATTTCCAAATAAACATGGCAGCAGCAGCAGCATCCTCCAGTGGCATAGAGAGAGAATTTTATCCGGTGAAGACACATCAGAATTTAAGCCACTTCTTCTCTTTCTCCTTGTTGACAACAGCATTGGAGGCTGCAGCATGAGCAGCCTCGACATCTGCCAGAGCTTTCCTTGTTTCGTTAAGTTTTCTCATGGCTGCTTCATATACTGCCTTGTCCTTGCGGTTGCGGTTTACCATCTCCGCGAGCTTCTCAATTTTGTTCCTCAGCTCTTTCACCTCATCATCATACGCCACCAATGACCGCCTATCCTCCCTCCTGGCAGAGGCTTCACCGTTACCTGTTCCCTTTTTACTTCTATGGGTGGATACATATGCAACATCTTGCCCGGCAAGCTGGTTGTTTATGAAGTTGAAAACATCTGGGGCCTTCTCTTCTTCGGCTTTAGCAGCCCGAGCAGCATCCGCATGCCGCTTTTCACGCTTCCTCTTACCACCCCTGTTGCGCTTCTTGCCACGACCCACACTGTTTTCGTCATTCTCATTGGCTACGGCATGATCAAGAGATTGCTTTGGTGGAAGAACCTTCACCACAACCGGATCAAGCATTCCCTGGCCCGAGGCACCCAATCCCATTCCTTCACGATAACCCATGCTGGCCATCATTTTAGAAGCAATACCTCGGGTGTGATGCTCCCACTTCGCAAACACAGTGGTCTCTGTTTGGACACCTTTCTGTAATGTTGTAGCCTCCAAAAACCCTAGCCCTTGATGGCCAATTCCGCTGTCAGTATCCTCCTCTTCTTCACTGGATTCAGATCCGTCTGAGCTAAAGTCATCATCATTCTCCTCACCATCACTCATTTCAGCATATTCTGATATGGAGAGAGCATCACTCGAAAGCCTCACGGAGCTGCCATCATCCTGGAAAACAATTTGACCCACCCTGAGTTCATCATCCCATGACTCGAGCTCAGCTTTCCGCCATATGCCGGAATAGTTGCCAGCGGCTGCCCAAATACTGGACCCTACCAACGACTGCTTCCATACAGTGGGAATGTAATTCTTCAATGATGAGATAGGAACAATGAGTCCTGTCAATCATTTATATTAGAATTGCAGGCCATATTTGCTCCTTACATAAGTACATAAGCAAGAAGCATGAAAAGTGGTAGTCCATTCAGCCAAATATTAGAGACGACAGTCATACAAGTTCATTGCATAATGTTTTCCGATAAGTAACACACTATTGACAACCCAAAATTAGAAAGAAAAGGGACAAAGTAGGTTCCATATCTAATAGATGAGCCTAAAACAACATACCATGTGATAAGCGGCAGTTACTACCAAATCGACATCTTTGCTGTAGGAAGAACTTGCACATCTGCACTTGGGTGGGACTTATATTAGTAAACTGCTAGTGACCCGTAAGGAGTCTGTGTCTTCTATGCAACATATATGTATAAGAAGTGAAACACTGCAGAGATGGGTAGCAATCAAGGTTAAGCAAGGCGAACATTACACCGTAATTACAATGAAGGCTTCTAGTGGACATGATGCCACCAATGTTATCGCAAGTGAGTCAACAGGAGACCCTAGTTATTTTTTGCACACAGAGTTGTTGAGGAAGTTCAAGATCCATGGGAAGATTTTGCTACCAGTTGATCCATCTCTTGAATGGATCAAGTGATTCCAAATAATTTTTTGACTACAGCTTCTTGTTGAAATTTCCGGTTGGCCAGGCAAGCAGGTCGACAGTGAGGAGGGGGGTGGCAGAGGAAGAAAGTGAACATAGCCACTCAGAGGAGCAGACATGACAGCACAGATGTCTACAGATTAAATCCAAGAATTGCACATAAACATGCTATCTAACTCCAAAAAAGGATAACCTTACAACAGGTTAATGTCTATTCACTCATGCCGGAAGCTCATTTACAAGTTGACCAATAAGAATAAGCATAACAATTTACAACTTCCTACCTGAGTGTCTTGTGCTTAGAGACACATCCTAACGTCTTGTGCAAATGTATTGTGCTCAGCCTCGGAGGCATGTCCTATGTAATTATTGACAAATAGAAAACCACTTGCTAATTCCAAAGATGTGCTAGTCTAACAAATTGGAATAAGACCAAAAATAACCCAGTCCACTGTGGAAGTAATGAGCTAATTGAGATGATGGGAGCCAAATGAATACAACTGAAAATTGCTGGAACTGACTGCCCACACTGGGAAGGATGAGGATCTTCATCCAACATAAGTAATCAATATACAGAACCAGAGAGCTTCGAATCCTACTAGTTCAGCAGCTCACAAAAAAGTTTATTGCAAATCACCACTAAGGTGACTATCCCCAACAAGTCCTTATTTTGCCTCACACCTGAATTTCCATTAAGGACAATCTTGATGGATAATTTAGCATGCCATAAGAGGGTCATAAATTTGCTACCATTTAGACAATTCTCTTGAACTGAAATGAGTAGTATAATGAAGCAGAGTTCATCAAGAAATCAGTCAGATAGCCAAACTAATCATTCATAAAGGAAAAAAAGACACCCCCATGCAAAGAGGAGAGCAGTGGAATTTGTACACACCGTCATGCTTTCAGACGTAGGGGTCAGGAACGAAATTCTTGCAGAAGTAGGACTCCCCAGTTCAACTATCTGACCATTGTACCAGCGTCCATCTGTGTAACGAAATCTGCACTTCGAACCTACAGAGTAAGTTTCGGATTCCGATAGTTCTGATTTGTCCTGTCTAAGATCCAGAGGCTCCACTTTGACATCCTGACTTATAGACTCAGCCTCTTGCCCTGAAAATATCATATCAGCTTCCCTTAATAACCGTGATCGTTTCAAGTTAAGCAGCCCTTCCTCTGCATCCTTGATTGCCAAGATAAGCTCTTCATGAACCTTAAGGAAGAAAATTGTCAGTGCCAGATGCTCAACTTTTAGAGAATTATTGTTAGCTTTGGGGATACAACAATAGATGAAAACTAGGAATCAAGAACTTAAATGTCTCAGTCAAACATCATTCCAATAACTAAGTTAAAGAAAGAGGTCTTTTGACTTTCATTCGGGCCACAGCACAATATGATGATTGGTCTAGGTGGGGGGCCTAGCCTAGGTCGTACGATAAATCAAATTCAAGCACTAATCTACCAAGGATCCAAGTACAGAAACAGACTTTTTAAGGTATCAAACTTCAAGTTCATCCGAAGTGGTCTATTCATCACGGCAACTGAATAATTTCAATCATAGACAGAATGTTGTGTACTGAATAGTTTTATTTTCCCTTTTTTATTAGGTTTTCAGAGAAGGGACAGGTTAGCCCTTAAGCATGTAATCAGCTTACTTGTGATGGTACCCAAGACAAACCACATACGACATGATTAGATCACAAACACTTATGAAGAAGTAATTACTTGCAAGAAGAGATACATATATAATCCTTCTTACTTGTCGTGACACAAGAGTTGCATAGAAATTGGCAGGTGACGGTCCACTTTTGATCAATGGCATGTTAATAGTTTCCATGTCTATTTGGGTCATCAGAACCCTAAGCCACAAGACAAACGATCATTGGTATAAAACCTTGGGAACGACAACTACAGCAATTGGAAAACCAGTTGATTACTCATTCCTGATCGGTTTTAAGGTACCAGTTGCATTTCCATGGAATTCATTAGGTTATGGGCAAATAGAACTTTGGTGGTGGTGGTGGTGGTGGTGGTTACCAATTTGGGGAAAAAGGACAACTGCAACTGCAGAAGTCTTTATTTAAATGACAAGCTCGATTTTTTAACATGATCTGAAAAAGTAAGACAGGCTACCCATCAAAAAGACTAGTTTTCAAGGCCAAATACAGGATATTTTGTGTTTGATTTGATTTCACATCAGTTAGCAAACATATTTCGACCAAATAATCATTCAAAAAGGTTTTTGCTTTTTTGCTTCTTTGTTTTGGGAAGAGTTCTGAGGTTATAAATCACCTTCCACACTCAAACCCTACTACATTATCGGTTACTAAGAAGGGAGGAATCGGACTCAAAATGTCAAACCGCTACGACGAGAAACCTAATTCGGCGTAAAGATAAGAAACTGGAGCTTGGTGCATGCGAGAGAGGAAGGAAGGGAAGCAGGACTCCAGGTTCAGGCGCGTACCGAAAGAAGCTCGAGATTCGAAGGGTCGGCAGCGAGGGCTTCGTCGACGGCCGCCAGGGACTCCCTCTGCTCCGCCACCTGCTGCTCCAACTGCCGCTCGATGGACGCCTCGTCGTCGCCGTCTTCTCCCGCCATGGACGGGAAGCGAGGAAAGCCACGGAGACGAGGGTTTCCGAGATCGAGCGAACCGACCGGGTTGAAGAGGCGGTTCGAACGCGACAAGCTCTAAATTACGATCTTCTCGCAGTTCAGGCTCGAGATCGTGGCCGTCGGATCGATATTTGCCGGTCCAGATGCGATCAGTTCTCCCTTGATGGCCGGATCACTGGTTGCATTCCTCCACGATACATAATCGCGCAAACAGACCGACCTACCCGTTCGCTCACCCGACGAGTTATTTGATGGCTTGACTTCATCAAGTTTACTTGGCCCCGCCTTCTCCGCCAATCTTGAGGCAGGAGATGCGTTCTCGTTGCTTGCTTTCGGAGCAAGAAACGAAACGGCGGAGTATTATTTTAAGATATCATTTTTTTATTATTTTCTTTAGATATATAAATCAACAAGTCGATACATCAATAAAAAAATTAGTTTTGGATCAGAGATATTTAAAAATTAAAAACAATAATTTATGCATCATTTTAAAAAATATATATATATAAATCGATGAATGATTTGACATCTCAATGCCGTATTAGTCCAAAATCGACAACAATCTTCCTTTAATCTAAAATAATATTTTTATGAAGAATAAGTGATGGGCACAGATTTAATAACAATACTGTTACAGGAAAAAAAATTATTATAAAAAAAATGATATGGTTTACGACTACACAGACTAACGTATCAAAACCACATACAATGCCATCTCAACACCGCACGGTCAAATCTAACCTTATGGCGATGCCACCTGTACTTGGCGGGCATGTTAACGCTCCGTGGTTTCACTTTTTTTTAACCGACTAAACTACGACCCATGCCACGTGTTAAAAGCTACTTAAACATCGGAGACGTTGGGATTGAATTAGTACAACAGTAAATATCGATTGAGGGGGTGGTGGGGGGAATTAGTGCAACACTCCACGTTTGCACAAATAGTAAACATCGGAGACGTTGGGATTGAATTAGTACAACGGTAAATATCGATAGAGGGGTGGGGGGATTTTTAAAACATTTTTAAAAAGAGATAAAAATTGATTTCGATTATGCGTATTGAAGAGAGGTTAAGCTTGGAGACTCTTGTAAGTGAGAGAAACATAGGAAATAAGAAGGTTTGTAGTAAGGATAAATAATAAGAAATAAATATATACTAGATTTTTATAGTGATTCGGTCATGCGACTTACGTTCACTCTCGATTTGTCTTCTCTTGAGGTCACCAACTTTCTACTAATTGTCTTCCTTCCAACAAGCGAAGACAAAGTCTCTTACAGCACCTTTTCGTTTTGACAAGCTTAGGAGATAATCCTTATAATCACTCACACACTCTTCTCTTTTTGCTGAAAACGAATGAGAGCTAGAGTAGAGATTTCTAATGAGAATTCTACGATGTTTTCTTGTTTTCAAGGTTTATGTACTTGTATATTCAACCCAGGGATGGAATGAGTTTTTATAGGCTCCATTCAAACTTAGAGCTAAAAACCTTATTATCCTAGGTTTACCAGGTATTGGTGGAACCACCGCATATCACTGGCAGTACCATCGCCAGTTTAACCATGACACTAAGCGGTACCATCATCAGGTCTGACGATACTATCGACTGATACACTACCACGGTTAGTGTACTAGGCGATACCACCACCCAAACTCAGTTTTGAAGAGTAAACCTTCTTCTTGACGTGACTTGGGCACTATTTGGACCTTTTATCCGACCCAACATAGCCCTAATGTAGGCATGGTTGACCCATAACTAGGTTAAAGGGATTACCTCTCAAATCAACCCCTAATTATGTGCTAACTAAAAAATTAAAGACATTTTCAAAGTTCGACACATCAAGTCTTCTTCCGACGATCTTCCGATTAACCCTCGGATACCATTTTGGGGACTCCCGACAAGCTTCTGGACTTCACAATGATCTTAGCGAGTTCCGATGAGCTTCTTCTGTAAGCTCTGATCTTTCTCGGTGAGCTCCGCGAACTTCTAATGAACCTTCTAGCGAACTTCTGAAAACCCTTCGTCAAGCTCCCTACTCATTCTCGGCTAGTTCCGATAGCACTCATAATGAATCTTCAAACTTTTGTCAAACTCTCGAACTCTCAACGATTTCATCACATTTGACTTTGGCACTTTATTGTGCTTTATGTCTTCATCATTATCGTAGTTAATCCTACATACTAAGTAAATATTAACCTACTTCGATCTAGATAGTTATTACATGAATCAACCTTCTGTTGCTCGGCACATCATTGGTCGGTGCTTCGTTCAGTTCTTCGGCGCACCATCTTCTCTTGCGGCCTATTGGCCAATTAGTAGTTGACCGTCGCGATTCTGATCTCCTTGGTGCAATACCACACTTCTTGGCTCAATGCCCGATATCCGAGGCCTTCTGCCGATTGTCGACTGAACCTCCAGCTTGACATCCAATATCCTGACATAATTTCCTTTGGCGCAACGTCAATTTATTCTGTGTCAACTGTCTAATCCTGATCGAGTAGACCTGCGTGACTTAAAACATAATTAGATAATAAATCATAATCAATTAGTTTCATTATGAAAATCCAAGACTCAACGATAGATACATTATCATATATGTTTTGATGTAATTTTACAAAATTCAAAGGATGATGAAAAAGTTTGACTTAAAAACGACCAAGAAAAGAATCAGGTTGGATCCAAATCAACATCCAGCTGGAATAATGAAAAACTAACTTAATAAAACTCATCACTCAAAAATATAAAAATTAGAACTTACAACCATGAGAATATATTCTTCCAAGAACAACAATTAATGCTGTTTGATTTTAATTTTGAGATAAGGCACACCTTTAATGAGATTGGCAACATATATAGGAGTGTGAGTTTTGTAGCTATTCCTATTATATTTGTCTATCCACTCAAATTAGACTCCACAATATCTTAATCGGGTTTAAGACTTACTTAAATTGAAAATTAGATTCAAGTTTTTTTGTACTTGAATCGTTTGTCCAATTCTACCATGTAAGTTATCGTTAACAATAAATGTGCTGATTATTTTGTTTTCTCGCCTATATTTTATAATTGGTGTATGAAGTGGAGTTTAGGAGGCTAAATTTTATTGTCCATTGTTGAAGAATCATTGACTTTATAGCACTAAAGTCCAATTTCCTATTATTAATTTTTTTTTTCACCTACAATTATGTGATCCATGTTGTCTCAGAATTAAGAGATATCATCGAGGAAAGATATCATCTCTTAGATTAATTTTTTTCTTCTCAAAATATTTCTTATAATAGAAGGTAAGTAATCTAGATACGAATAAAGCAAAAGCTTCTTGAAAGATATTTACTATTGGTGCTACTACATTAAATTGCAATGGAAAAAATTATATTTAGCAATCATCAAAATAGCATGATCGTAAAAATAACATTTATAACAAAATATAAAATGTATTCAATCATTTGTAAATTAATCATCATAACATTGTACACGAATCATAACTCATAAATCGATATAAATCACTTCATAATAACATTTCTTATGCAATATATAAAACCGGCATGCATTGGTTCCATTCCATGATCAACTCCATATTAGGATGCGTCTAAATAACAGTTAAATAAATTAATTACTTCAACAATTTCGTTCACACAATTCACATTTTTCACATGACAAGTAAAGGGTAAAAAACACGGGTGGGTAGGGGCGCGAGGGGCCAACAAACCCAAGTCCGATCGTTGGCGGCGGCCAATTCGCCCACGTAAGCTGCGGCCCACATGCACGCCCAAACCCTAAACTTGGGTGCGAAACTGGGTGCGGGTTGGGCGTTGTTGGGCTTCCAGGTGATCAAGCGGGGGCGGGTTTGGTCGGAGGAAGCAGCTTCGCCCCTTCTTCCGGCGATCAACGATTGCCGACCTTAATTGCCCTTTTATCTCAAGAGTTTTCGGCATTTCTGCGCAGTGTCGGCTTGCTGTGTCTGGTCTTGATTCATGGAATCGTGAGTTGTCTGTGCCCATTTTGGTGGTTCTTCGTCATAAAAATCGTCTTTTGTTTCCCCTTTCTTGTACATCTCGTATCGTATTTGATCCGAGTACGAGTACCTGTCTCGCGGCATCGGAGCTACTGGTGCCAAGAACAGCTTCTTGATCCAAATGTCCTTTCTTTTTGTCTTATCTGTGTGTTCTCGGCCCTTATTGGAGAGCAACAAGGCAACCTTTCTCAGCAATTCCACGTGAAATCTAGGAGAAGCTTCAATTTCTCAGCAGATATCGCTGTTGAGTGAAGAAATCCGGTTCCTTTTTCACCGAATGACGCTTCCGGCGGCCTCTGGATCTTAACGTTCCCCAGTTTTAGCTTAATTTCATGGTTTGTGTAAGTTCGGATCTCGACAATGAGCCCCATTTGAGTGAGACCGGGAAAGAACCATAAAATACCCGAGTTTTAGGCGTTGAATCGTAGTTTTCTGAGGAAATCTCGACGAGGAGGAGGAGATATCGGCTCGCAGATGGTGGCTCCACTGTCTTCACAGGATTCCGAGGATACGGAGGTCATGGAAGAGAATATTGAGCTAGCTGGAGCTCAGATGAAGCGGAAGGAAGCTCCCGAGGAAGGATCCCGGGATTCCGGTGAAGGGTATCGGTTTTCGGATTGGTCTCCCTTGCGATGGTTCAGAATGCTGTCCGAGGAGATGCATTGGAGCTTTGTATTCGGCGTCATCGCAGTGTACGGTGTCAGCCAGGGGATGGGCGGCTCCATCTCGAGGGTTGCTACGGACTACTACTGGAAGGACGTTCAGATGGTGCAGCCTTCGGCGGCGCAAGTCTACCAGGGAATCACTTCGATTCCTTGGATCGTCAAGCCTCTCTGGGGTCTTCTTACTGATGTACTCCCCATGGCAGGGTATAGGAGGCGACCATACTTCATCTTATCAGGCAAGCTCATTCCTCCCTTCTCTTATTTGTTGAGCATATTATTTCTTGCTACTGAATTGTTTTGGAAGTGAATTTAACTGTGGGTTGCACCATCACTCTGCATCTTGCCAAGTTTCTTGTTTTGGTGACCTAAGATTGCAAAGGGTGCCATTAGTTGTCCACCGGTCGAGGATATCTTAGGTTTTCATGTAGGAATTGTGCAGCTGAGAAATAATGGATTTGATATTCTTTTTTGCCTTTTGTGATGTCTTGAGTTGCACATTTTGGCGGCGCTCGGTATCACAAAGCATTTTGACCATATGTTTATGTTTTCGGTAGGATCATCTGCATGCTTTCTCGCTTATCTTCTTCGCATCGGTGGCTCTTGACTTGTAGTCATTGGCTTCTTCATCCTGAAAGATAGCTCAGAAGGTAGTAGGCTTGAGTAATACGTAGAGATTGGATAACGGAGAAGTAATATAAGAAATATTAATCTAGATTTGTATTCTATCTAAAGTTAATTGAACTTTTAGCAATCACTTGATCCTAATTAAACGTGATCTTGCTATTGTAATTTGTACAAGCAGCTGCTGTGTTCCCTTTAAGACTTTATCATCAGCAACTCTTGCCTTTGAGATGCTATACGCAAGATAGAAACTTCTGGCTGTCGTCATAAGAAATATCTGAGTCCCAATTTGCTATTATTTGCCTATACTTAGAAAGGAAGCTATGATTCAAATCTTTTGCCTCTTACTGCATAGTCTCACATTAGTGATGTCGGCTGCCACTACTGAGGTGTATTTGGTTGCCCTTAATTGTACCACAGATGTCCAATTGCAAGCGACGAACAAAATACACTAGTGGAGATGCTTGTACAAGAGAATAACCCTGCATTTGTCATCTAGCCAAATCCTACAAACTCAACTACAGTTATTTTGGTTTCTGGTGGTTTTCCATGCAAGCGTTATAAAGTAAGGCCCTAATTAACAGAATTGCATTTAAATTGCAATGCAGCCCCAGTTTGCAGGCAACCAAATGCAACCTGCAATTGCAACCAAGTTGGGCTCTTTTTATAGTTAAATTGAAAGCACGAGCAACCAAATATGCCCTAAGTAGTTGTATACCAATCGTAGTGCTGATTGTTCATTAGACCTTTTATATTAGTTACACAAGTCTTTATTATGATTCTTGATATTACAATGGTATTTTTTGTTGTTTCTACTTCGGACTCTAAGTTTTCCTTTATTCCTGAAGTACCGAATATACAATATTGTCATCATTCTTATGTTCCAAATCTTGAAGTCGTGTCCGTATACTTGCTTTGTTTTTCTTGGCATTTTGTTTATTCTGCACCATCTTTATCTATGATCTTATTCGTTGATTCATAATTATGAACTTTTAAGACGTATCTTCTGCAGATACTGAATCGCGTGAACTGAGAATATCTCTGTGGAAAATGCAGGTCTTTTGGGAATTTTATCAATGCTTACTCTATCTCTCCATAGCAAACTCCATGTCATATTTGCTTTGCTGGCGATGACCACAGGAAGTGCAGGTGTGGCAATAGCAGATGTGACTGTCGATGCCTGTGTTGCACAAAACAGTATAAACCATCCTTCCCTTGCCGCTGATATGCAAAGCTTGTGTGGATTAAGTTCATCTATTGGAAGACTTTTGGGTTTTTCCATTAGTGGCCTCCTAGTTCATGCAATTGGTTCTCAGGTTAGCTTCTTAGAATATCCAAATCAAGCTTCTTCTTTTTTTTTCCATATTAATTCCTTGTCACTCGCTACCATGATAATAGCAATACCTGCATCCGAGGATCCAACTTGCATCTTGATCCTGGATAACAAATCTGAAGCTTCACTGTGAAAAACATTTTCTCCCTTCCGAGTTTTACTTTAACTGATTGTTTCACATTCTTTTATTCTAAAGGGCGTGCTTGGATTGTTAAGCATCCCTTCGGTGCTTGTACTCTCAGTTGGCATAATGCTAAAGGAGATGCATATACCAAACTTTGCTTACGGAGAGGTTAGATTTGGTTAATGGAATATGAGAGTAAGTTACAGTTTCGGCTTTGATTGTTTTATTTCATACTTATACATTATCCTCTGATATCAGGTCTTTCAAAAGTTGCAGCAAGCCATCCGAACAATGCGGACAACTTTACAATGTCCTTATGTGTGGAGACCTTGTGTATACATGTACATGTCTCTTGCCTTAAGCTTGAATATTGAAGAAGGAATGTTCTATTGGTACACAGATAAAAAGCCAGGCCCATCTTTCTCTCAGGTATTTATGCTCCTTTGACCGTGAGAACACCACTGGTTCTACTCTTGAAGCATATGTGATCTCCATTTTCATGCAGGAAACAATAGGCTTCATCTTTTCCATTGGCTCTGTGGGTTCTCTTCTTGGAGTGCTACTATATCAAAACATTCTGAAGGACTATCCGTTCCGTGGATTGCTTTTTTGGAGTCAGCTGATTTCTGGTATCGCTGGAATGCTGGACTTAGTTATGGTACTTCGTTTGAACTTGAAGTTTGGGTTACCTGATTATTTCTTTGCTGTGATTGATGAGAGTGTCTCACGAATGGTTGGCCAATTCAAGTGGATGCCACTTCTTGTGTTGAGTTCCAAGCTTTGCCCTCGTGGCATTGAAGGCACCTTCTTTGCCCTGCTCATGTCCATCGATAATGTTGGCTTACTCACATCGTCTTGGGCTGGTGGTCTACTGCTTCATCTTCTAAAGGTTACACGAACAGAGTTCAGTAATCTTTGGGCTGCCATACTGATTAGGAACATAATGCGAATTGTACCTTTAGTTCTTCTATTTTTAGTACCGAAAAGTGATCAAAATTCTACTCTTCTTCCTGCCGACATGCTTGATGGAGATGATAATATGGAAGTTCTTGAAGAAGACATCGATGATATCGAAGACATCGATTATATCGAAGATATCGAGCTGGTTTCACTTGTCAGCAAAACTTGACATCAAAGTGCAAGAAGTTATGACAAAATCCACAAGCTGTTGTAAGTTTGGTTTCACTCGGGGCTTCTTCATTTATGGCTTGCTTGAGCCAATGGTTCCATTAATTTGATTCAAAGAAGGTCAAGATGTTTGATGCTTGAGTCGTTTCCATACAGTAAAAATAGACGGCACCTCCAAAGCCAAGACAGTTTGCATGTTCAGTATTAATTTCTCTTACTAGAAATTAAGATCCAAAAATGAGTCTTGTGGGGTCTTTGTTCTTGAAACACATGTTGCATTCAATGTGGAACATAATGCATGACCCAGGGATCCGATGCCATTTCATGCAATTCCTTTTTCCTTGTTGGTATCATCAAAGTGCTGGGGAATAGCTGTTGTAAATAGCAATGCCATTTCTGTTTATTGAGCACTGCAAGGTTCAAGAATCATTCAGACTTTGTGCAATGGTGATTGATTGATTGATTGAT
Source organism: Musa beccarii (assembly GCA_024322285.1). NCBI lineage: Eukaryota > Viridiplantae > Streptophyta > Magnoliopsida > Zingiberales > Musaceae > Musa > Musa beccarii. The sequence goes on from CM044399.1 coordinate 55,380,608, forward strand.
TGTGTCAAAGCTATTAGATGTATGTATATATGTTGATTAATATAATGAATATAAAATTTATATTTGAGAAAAGTAAAAATATACAAAGATAATAAAATAGTTCAAATCTCTCCCTTTTCAAGGATGAGAAAACCCATAAATTGCAAACTGCATACAATTGAAGGCTGCTATAGTTATAATTGGGTGCCAAACAAATAAATTGAAGTGATGGGAAACGGAATAATTGTTTTGCGATTGCCATGTTAAGCAAAATTAATGACACAATAATCTTTTACCATTATTGTGATCACTGCTTGTTGAACACAGGATCCAAGAGATGAGTTTAAGCTGACATGTGAAATAGGATGCAGCTGTTGGCACATCTTCATCGTTCTAGAGAGAAGGTCAAGCAAGGATCCAACAAACATGAAGGCTTCGCCCACCACCACCTAATCTTGAATCCTATTTGCCCAACCTTTTCATATCTTAGAATAAGACAGCATCCTTCAATGCTCTGCATAATGGCTAAGGTAAGAAGCATCGATGCAATGAAAAAATAATTTGGATCGATGGTGACGATATCATAGCCTTCAGAAGATTGGAAAAGATTGATTCGTCATCAAGTGTCGGCAACATGTCGGTGGCATGTCACCTAACGGTTGATCACATGTTGTTTATGGGTTGGTTATATAGACTACATCCGTTAGGCTTCGATGACCATTAATTACATCGTTCACATCATTTTTATGGTACCATTACTCAATCAAGCTTGATAAATCAATTAATATATAATGATTTGATGTGATCAAGTAGTCGAATTAATCGCTTTTGAAAAAAAATAAAAATGAAAAAAAAATCGTAAAAACAAAATTCAATCCCAATCACATCGGGTCAGTTGAACTCGACTCGGGTCCGACTCGCGCGTGAATCGGCCGCTTGATGTGTCATGATGATCATCCACGTCAGCACTCGCGGTCCCACCGTCATCGCGGCCAACTCGGCGCATGTTCGGAGAACGGCGATGGGACGCAAACGAACCGTCGACGTACGTGGACGTCAACCATCGTGCGAGTGAAGTTGGAACTCAACGGGTGCGGCCTTCGGGTCACCGTCCCCACCAAGTCCCAAGTCGTTCGACGCCCGATCTTGCCAACGACTTTCGCAACGAAATCCTCGAGGTCTGCTTCTGGCGCGCCATCTCGCTTATCGGGACACGAGTCGTTGCTTGGGTCCGGGAGAATTGCCTCGTCCGCACGAAATATCTTTTTTATCCTCATCTTGGTTATATAATGGCCGATCGGATCCCCGCTTCAAGGCAGCTCTCCCACCACAGCTGTTCCCTTCTCCCCCCATCTCTCTCGCGTCTTCTCGCCGCTTCTTGCGAGGTACAGTTTGCCCCCCTTTTTCTATCGATCCGAGGGAGATCTCGGTTTGATTCTTTGGAAATTCGATCTCTCGTCTTCCTTCTTTTTCACCGTTTTCGATCAATTTTTTGCTCATTTTTTAACTGAAAAATCGGGTTTTTAGGGTAGCATTGGTCTTCTTTAGGTTTTGTTAAGATCAGAAATTTAGGGATTTAACAAGCGGAGAGATCATTCTCTTTTGTCGGTGCGAATCGAACGGCTCTGATATCTCGATCCCGTCAACCACTGTGTTCGATGCTGCAGTTGGTAGCTTGAGGACGGCGGGGGAGCGATGATGGTGATCAACGTGCGGGGGTCGACGATGGTGCGGCCGGCGGAGCCGACGCAGCGGCGGCGGCTGTGGAACTCGAACCTGGATCTGGTGGTGCCGCGGTTCCACACGCCGAGCGTGTACTTCTACCGGCCGGACGGGTCGGCGGGCTTCTTCGACGCGGCGGTGATGCGGCAGGCGCTGGCCCGGGCGCTGGTGCCCTTCTACCCGATGGCCGGGCGGTTGGCCAGGGACGAGGACGGCCGGATCGAGATCGACTGCAATGGCGAGGGGGTGCTCTTCGTGGAGGCCGACACCGACGCGGCGGTGGACGACTTCGGCGACTTCGCGCCCACCATGGAGCTGAAGCAGCTGATCCCCAAGGTGGACTACACCGACGACATCGCCGCGTTCCCGCTTCTGGTCCTCCAGGTGAGCTTACCGCTATCCATGTACACCTCTCATGATTTACTAATCAATTTATATACATCATATTAATTGATATTTATTAGTTGACTTTCGACTTTAATAAAAATCAATAGTTTTCTATAACTCCATTTTTCCAAAAAATGTTAAATTCTTAACTAAAGTTTGCTATTACTAATAAAAGTTTTTAGTAACAAATATATAAATTGTTAGACTACTTAAATAAGTTTTATATCAAACAGAGGGGTGTAAAATCCCCTGAAATAGTCTATCATTGTAGGTTCAAGATGGTCAGGTAAGAAGTCAATTTAGGTAGGGTTGGGTTTGAAAATGTCAGAGATGGTGGTGCCTTTGAGACCTAAGAGACAGAAATCTAGAAAGCCATGACTACAAGAAATCTCATGAAAAATACTCACAGTAATTGGAAAATCTGTATGTCATTCTTGTTGTTGAAGTAGAAATATTTTTGCCTCAAGTACATGAATCTTTGTTTTTCCTTGTTTATGGATAAGGTTGAGGCACAAACATTATAGCATTATCCACCTGCTGACCTTTTTCCATGTACTACTTTGGAATATTATTTATAGTTGGGCTGTCATCATCCCATCCACATTCGAGGTTGACAGTCTTGGAATCGATAAAGTGTGATCCACATGCAATCTATGTTGACTTTCCTGTGGAAACGTGAATTATGGTTAGGCTGTCAACATGATCCCCATCCAGGGTTGGCAATCTTGCAATTGCGGGCATGTTGAATTGCCTGCTGCCATCTGTCATGCCCATAACTTCCGTACGAAGTCTTGTAAGATATGTGAAGAAAAATTAAGGTTCACATCAACAAAGAACAAAAAAAGAAAAAAAAAGAAAAAAAAGAAAAGAAAATGTCATAGAATTAAACGGCGGAAATTATAGAATTCGATATAGTAGAATGAGCTACAGCACGTCTCTTCGTGGTTTTCTTTGCTCTGCTTCATGTCGACGATGGCCGTGAGTGGAACGGTGTGATGTAGTAGTTTGTTACGGATGCAGGTGACGTACTTCAAGTGCGGCGGCGTGTCGCTGGGCGTGGGAATGCAGCACCACGTCGCTGACGGCTTCTCCGGCCTCCACTTCATCAACTCCTGGTCAGACATCGCCCGCGGCGTCGGTGTGCGCGTGCAGCCCTTCATCGACCGCACCCGCCTCCGCGCGCGCGACCCGCCCGCTCCATCCTTCCCCCACGTCGAGTACCAGCCTCCCCCTCCCCTGAAGACTGCCCCCTCCACAGCGCCGACCTCGCCCCCCTCGGTCAACCCGGCCAAGCTGGGGTCCGTCGCCGTCAGCATCTTCAAGCTCACCCGAGCCCAGCTGAACCTCCTCAAGGCGAAGGCGCCCCCGGGCGGCACCTACAGCACGTACGCCCTCCTCGCCGCCCATGTGTGGCGGTGCGCGTGCGTGGCCCGTGACCTCCCGCCCGACCAGCCGACCAAGATGTACATCGCGACCGACGGTCGGCAACGGCTGGTGCCGCCGCCCCCCGAGGGCTACTTCGGGAACGTGATATTCACGGCCACGCCGATCGCAGCAGCCGGGGACGTGGCGGCGGCGGGCGGTGGGCCGGCCCCGACCGCGAGGACGATCCAGGAGGCGCTGGCGAGGATGGACGACGCATACGTGCGATCGGCGCTGGACTACCTGGAGATGCAGCCGGACCTGGCGGCGCTGGTGCGGGGCGCCCACACGTTCCGGTGCCCCAACATCGGGCTTACCAGCTGGGCGCGCCTGCCCATCCACGACGCCGACTTCGGGTGGGGGCGACCGGTGTTCATGGGCCCCGGCGGCATCGCCTACGAGGGCCTCGCCTTCGTGCTGCCCAGCCCCACAGCGGACGGCAGTCTCTCCGTGGCCATCTCCCTGCAGCCCGACCACATGCTCGAGTTCCGGAAGCTCATCTACGACATCTGAACGCCGGCAAACTCAAACGGGGGGAACTTTTGCTCCGGGCATGTTCGCTATTACAGACTCGATCACCATAGTATCTATAACGATCTTTACCCACACCTGACTCAACTTGGGTGATTTAGTTAATCCTTTTTTTAAATTTTATATAACATATATTAATATCTAATGTTGATTGATGTTATAATCAGTACTCAACATTGCTATGCTTTTAACGTTGCGGTATACAACTTTCGATGTGGATTTCCATTTTAGATCCGACAAGGTCTACGGATCGGGTAACACTCCTGGGTCGATCCGATCGTGTGGTCCTTGACCGTTCATCCATGTGATGTTATTTCGGATCCCAGCTCGGATCCGACATGATCCGGACTCGGAGCCGTATCCCTTCCGTTCGCTTCTCTTCACTCGCCCTGCTTTCTCTTGGGCGGGAAACTGAATCCCTTTCGCGACCTCATTCGCCGTCTTCCCTTGCTCAGACTTCTCCGCTCCCCCAAGCAAATCTTGAATCCGGAGGCGGTCGAAGAAACCCCATTCGCCGTCTTCCCTTTCTTCTTAGTTTCTTGGGCAGCCGATGGAGAGGATATACGTGGCGGTGAGGGCGAGGCCGCTCTCCTCGGAGGAGTCCAAGAGCAGCCCCTGGAGGATCTCCGGCAACTCTATCTACCTCCCCAGCCAGTCCACCAAGTTCGAATTCGGTCGGTATCGCCTCCCGTACCCCTCCTCTTCTTGGTTTTATGCGGACAGTGTCTCTTTCCTTGAAACCCTAACCTCCGCGACTGCCTGCTTGGTTGCTTGACGGCGTGGCAGACAGGATCTTCGGGGAAGACTGCAAGACGGTCGACGTCTACGAGGCTCGCACTAAAGAGATCGTTGCATCTGCCGTTACCGGGTTTAATGGTGCGGCAAAATCCCTGGTCACGCTTTGTTATTCCATCTTTAGTTCTCTGTGATCGTGTTTTAGATTTCTTTTCTGGTGAATGTTGGTTCATGTTAATACGCATACCATGCGGGGTTCAGTTCGCGGGTTCAACATATGTTTGATTCTACTCTCTGTGACCCTATCAGGTACAGTTTTCGCATACGGACAAACTAATAGTGGTAAGACGCATACCATGCGGGGTTCAGTTGCCGAGCCTGGAATTATTCCTCTTGCTGTACATGATTTATTCCTGAGTATCCAAGAGGTAACTGTCAATCTTCCTCTCTATTTTTTGTATATGATTTTCGTGTTCCTTGATTCGCGTTACATGTTTGCATAAATATGCATCATCCTATGTATATTAGTGGATTGATTTTGCTTCCCCTTCTACCTTCCTGATGGTAGTAACAAGGTTCTCATTTCGAAGCAGATTTTGCTGCAGGTGCATTTTCTGTTCTTCCTATATTGCCAAGTAAGATGAAAATAGAAGTTCATGAGACATCATAATTTTATTATCAAATTTCCTACTTAATCCGTGAAGTGCTCCTTTAAGGATCCGGCTTTTTATTTGTCAAGTTTAGGAATTTTATTTGCTCATCATAAGGTCAAAAGGAAATTCAATTCTTAGTGTTATAATTTTTTTCAGTCCTCTGCATCAGATTCGACCCTCATTATTGGCCAAAATTTGTGATACAACATTGTGAACTTTATTGGTGTTTCTTTGTGGAATTGCTCTTAATTTGTCAAAAATGTTTGAGCTCGTAACATTCTTCACATTATCTGACTTTGATTTTGTGTATGTATATTGTCAATTTTACTTTTTTTGGTTAATCACATAGAGACACTGAAGCTGGTAACAGTGCTGGCTAAGTCATTAATGCCCAACCTGATTTTCATTTTTGACATCTTCTAAATTAGCTTTCATGTAGTCTGGCTTTTGTGTCAACAATCTTCAGACCTTTGTGCTTTGAAACTTATCTTCTTGATTTCTTATATAGAACTGAAGTGAGTTCTTGTTTACAATGAAAGTAACATAAAGCATCAACCTTATCTTGTGCATCACCATACCAGGTGATACGAAGGATAGTTGTTTAGTTAAGATTAGTGATTCATTTTTCTGAAATTTAGTTGCATTATTAGGATATGGATAGAGAATTCCTTGTTCGCATGTCTTACATGGAAATATATAATGAGGAAATCAATGATTTGTTGGCTCCAGAGCATCGCAAATTGCAAATTCATGAGAGCCTTGAGGTATTGTTAACTAAATTACTCTCCCTCATTTGATTGATTTGTTTGTTTTCCATTTCTTTTTTCTTCTCATCTGTAATCATGTTTGTGAAGAGAGGTATATATGTTGCTGGATTGAGAGAAGAAATCGTTACCTGTGCTGAACAGGTCCTTGATTTGATGGAGTTTGGAGAATGTAATAATTCCTTTGATTCTTGCTTCATTTTGTGCAGATTGATTTTTTTAAAAGTATTTGAAACTATTAGAAGAATGAACTTGTTCTTTATGTTATATTGCAGCTCATCGCCATATTGGAGAGACAAACATGAATCTTCACAGCAGTAGGTCTCATACTATATTTCGCATGGTACATTTATCATTTGGTTTGTTTTGATATATGAAAATTTGTTTGCCATCTCTTTTATACACTTTTGATTGCACATACAGATTGTTGAGAGTAGAGAAAGAATTGAAGATGGGAACATGGTTGATTCATGTGATGCAGTTCGTGTATCAGTTCTTGTATGCAAAATTTGCCAAAATCCTTTACCACAACATGTCCTATTTGCTTATTGTCATATTTTCTTCTTTTCCTTTTCTTGCTTCAGTAATTCTCTTAGTCATCTGCTTTCTGATATTATTAGAATTTTTTAAATTTTTGTAGAATTTAGTGGACTTAGCTGGCTCGGAACGTGCAGCCAAGACAGGTGCAGAAGGTATGCGTCTGAAAGAGGGTTCTCATATTAACAAGAGCCTAATGACACTTGGTACTGTTATAAAAAAACTAAGTGAAGGTGCAGAGGGCCAAGGGTGAGTTGTTATTCTTTGCTGTATGGTTATTGCTTTCATATATAGGTAGATACTGATCCCTACTGTTAAAGTGTTGTAGGATTCATGTTCCATATCGGGACAGTAAGCTCACTCGAATCTTACAACCTGCACTTGGAGGTAATGCAAATACTGCAATTATCTGCAACATCACACTGGCACAGGTGATCCGCTATTTTGCAACATTAGTTTTTAAAACTGCCGTAGTTTTAGTCTTATAAATTACTTTGTACTCGGACCTTTTAAGCTTTTGTCTTAGTATCTACTCAACTACATTTAACAGTCCTATCTCACTCAGTATTATCTGATGGTAGACCAATTTGTTAAATTACTGTATTCTATGCATAATGCAGTAAAAATATTGGCCACACCAAAGGGCTTATAATTATCTCTTACGTGGTTTAATGGATATAATGAAGAAAAGCGAGAGCATGATTCTGAACATGAATGGATGTATTTAAGAATTTTTATGATACACAACTTATACAATGAGCCTATTTTTGAAAATTAATTTGAATGATATCAAACATGCAATTAGAAGTTGCAATGGTGGTATTAAGTTGGTTGAAGAGAGAGAAAGTTTCTAGAATGAATTGAAGAATGGGAGTTTCCAATCTAAAATTTATTGGGCACGAAGATGTAGTAAATATATTCGACAACACTTTTTGTAACAATAGTATTTTCTTCATCATATTGCTTAACTTATTTATGAAGAGGAGAATGGTAATATAGTTACTTTAATAGTAAAAAGGAATGACTAGAGATGGTTGTCATTTCCCTTGAAGATCTTAAGTTTATTCACTCAAATTCATTGACATCACCAAATTAATTAAGTCACTTTTGGCTTGTTCTTGTGAAATAGGTAAAAGTGTAAGTTTGGTGTCAATCATAATTACATGTCTGGTACACCCATAACATTGATTTTGAGCATACTTCATCTTTGTCTCAAGAGTTGAGGCACATAAACACTTTCTTGTTATAGTATTTGCTCTACTAAGTGGGTTGGATATATTTATGGGATGTTTTTGGGGTTTATAATTAATAAATTAATGAGGATGTGTCAATAAAGGAGGGCAAGGTCGATGAGCATCATATGCATCTAAGTGTGAATTGATTTTTAGCATACTTCCTCTTTGTCTCAAGAGTTGAGGCACATAATCACTTTCTTGTTATACTTGTCAATACTGGTATATCATGTGACAGTACATCGGTACATGCCAACAATTCCATAACTTAGTTTAAAAATTAGCCAAAATTTAAATTAAATGAGAATAAAGTATATCAAGTCATAAATGAATAAAAATCCTGGGCTATAAGGATTAAGAATTGAAATTCTTTTCTTTATCGATCCATGGAACTTTATGGCATGGTCCTCCATCGAAGATTGCTTTCATTGATCTTGTATCAATGTTGGATTAGATGCAAACTCTAAGATTTGAGCAAGATAAACTATCGAGATAACATTAATATATGCTTGCTTTTATCACCATACTCAATGAAGGACTCTATGGCCTAGTGAATCGATGTCCTCGATCCTTTGATGTTTCTGTTGATTTGGTAAGTTTGTCGGATCGAAACTTTAAATTGCTCACGTGCTCCCACAACATATTATACTTTTGAACCATGCGCCATCGATGCATCAATGTGGCAATAAGCAACACATCCTAAGGGCTTCTTGGGTGGTATGTAGGGATGAAGAGGTTGGAGTGCACCGGAATTGTGGCTATCTTCACTATTAGCTCCTCTGTAGCATAAGAATGATTAAAATTGAAAAAAATAACAACTATCACCGTAGATCCATTGGCCATGAGATCCTTAATATTATAAAAGCTTCAGAATATAAAGGTTGTGAGTTGTGAATATGACGAGCTCCTACTAGTGTCGACTTCATAGAGTTTCAACTTTTTTCTTATCAAGTTTTGATTGGAAGGTTCTTCTTATCTCTATATGAATCCTGGTGTATTTTACGATATTGGAAAATCCACCAGCTATATGTTGCTTAAGACTGGTTATTCCTTCACCTTGATAGATGTAGTGTGTTGTGATACCTAATCGTTGCCATGGGGTCATTTTCATGCAAAAAAATTGTCAATAGAATAAGTTACTTCTAGTTACCCCTAATTTAATTTTAATCTATGTCAAAGAAGCCCCAAATTAGCTCTAGTTAGCATTTCATCCAATGTTAATGCAAGAATAAACCCTTAGTGAACCAATAATTTCATAATCAGGCAACAATAAAAATGTTATGATTAACCTTAGATTATCCTTAATAACCCCTAAATGGGTTTAAAAGCAAGAAAATGACCCTAATTAGCTCTAGTTAGTCTTTAATTGCATTAAATGCAAGAATCAACACTTAGTCCACCAATAATTTCATAATCAAACAGCAAAAAGCATCCGATAATTAGCCCTAAAGACCCCTAGTTGAGTCGAAATGTAAGAGAAAGATCTTAATTTCATCTTAATTTAATTGTGATTATTCTTAATCATGCAATAATAAGCTTCTAATTAGCTATAATACATGTAGAATGAGCTATTAAATCATTGAACAAGTTGAAACATGCTGTAATATACTTCAATTCCTTAATTACCAGTTATCAGACCTTAATCATGTTTAATCTACCTAACCATATATTAGTCAGCCTCTAATTACACATTAATCATGATAGGATACTCTTGTTAATCATGCTAATTTCTATTAAATACCTTTAGTTAGGTCTTTAGTTCCTAATCAACCAAGATTTATCAATATTCTTTATGATAAAAATAAAACATAGCAAGTAGATAAATACCTTCAATTGAAAATAAATTTCATTGTGATTTGCGTTAGAATTTTTTTTATCCAAAACGACCTCCACTAGTCACCAAGCAGGATGATTAAACATATTTAAGTCTCTAAGTTGAGAGAAAGAGTGAGAATAAGAGTGAGTGAGAGTGTGTGAAAGAGGGGGTAAGGAGGGGCTTTTATAAGCCCAAAGGGCTCCCAATGACCATTGGGGACTGAAATGGTAAATTTCAGCTCAGTACTGGTTGAAGCAGTTAGGTAATGGCCAAATTTCAACTGTACTGGGTGGTATGTGAGGTGTATCAACAGCTATGCCTCACAAATCCAGTGTGTCAGACTGGTATGTCCATGTTTGAAACTGCATGTTTTAGTTGGGATAAGGCACTGTGTTGATCCTGTCAAGTGATAAGTGCTAACATGAGATTGATGTTAAAAGAATAAGCTCAAATCACTTGACTGTAAGAACATTGGTGCATGAAGGTGTGAGGTGCTTTTGCAGTAATACATACTGCAGCTTTGTGCGACCATTTAATGAGTGAAATTATGAAACGTAAATGTGGTTTGCATATTTATGGGCAATAGATATGCAAAAATTACTAAAAAAGTATACAAAAATGATTATCGTTGGATGAACTTACAGTACCTTAGATGGGTAGGGACAGGTTAGTGTGTCATGAAGTACTTTTTCCCATGCAAGTGTAAGAGGTGAAGCAATTTTTACAATGTTTTAAAGAATTTATGGAGATATTGGCATGTGCAACAGTGGATGAAGCATGCCAGCTCCATACTAAGGAGGGGTTTAACATGTGGTGAATGAATTAAAATATAGGGAGGCAAACTTCAAGCCTACTGTGAGATATTTATTATTTGGAGGGTGCTTGACATGAGGATATCCATCAAATAGAATGGCTGAGAAACAGGTTTAGATCATACTCAATGCCTGCTGTAAATTTGGAAAGAATTGTCATGAATTTTATTGTTGTCCAATGGAGCTTTTCTGGTACATATAAACATTGGCGAAGCCTAATTTAATTGGGTCAGTTACGAATACGTTTTTGACATAAATCAAATCAATGTTGTTGACCTAATTCTTGACTTCGTATTGCATTGGAAGCAAATACAGATTGGTTTATCTTGTATCACTTTCATCTGGTAATGGAATCAGGTTAATGTGCAAAAGATATATAGGCATTGGTGATATAACAAGGCCACCATGCCAAAACATACACATTTAATATGATCATCTTCTTATAACATGACATATATGACCCATCATTTACACACTTCTTTTAGACTTTCATTTGATTCTTGTACAAACTAAGATGACCCATGGAAAGAGACTTTCATTTATGAAAATATTGTAATTCCATAAAATTATATCTAATGACACTTATAAAACTCTCCAGATTATAATCTTGATCACTTGAAAACTTCCTAAACTCAATGAATCCTGAATATGACTATTTAGCATTAGTGGACTCAAAATAGGACCCTACAATACTATAAAAGAAGAAATTATAGTGATGAAGTTTGGACAAATATGTTCGAAATATAGCAATTCAAATATAGACTGCAATTTGACTCATTTTAGCTTAATTAAGATCTAAATAGATTCACCTGGGACTCAGCTGCAGTTTGTTCTGTGTGATGCACATAAGATTTATCAACACATATTAAACATCATAGCTCAGATAACTTTTCTTTTCATTTGCTTTTCTAGGTTGTCTCCATTATGTGGCAGCTTTCTTTATTAATAGGATTCCCTTTGTGGCAGGTTCATGCAGATGAGACAAAAAGCAGTCTTCAGTTTTCAAGCCGAGCATTGCGTGTCACCAATTGTGCATGCGTAAATGAGGTCTCTTTCTTACTGAATTTTCTATCTCTCTGTTATCCTAGGTTTTATATAGTGCTTATAGATTTAGCTTTTTGTATTCTCTTAAGATAACTTTCTTTTCTTCAGTCTGAAGAATTCTGAAGGATGATACGTACTCTTTTTTGCTACAAATTTTAGCAAAATAGTAAAAACATGAGGCCACACCTGACACATTTCAAAGACAATGCTTAAAATTAAAACAATAAATTAACAAATCCATAATAGAATAGTGTTAGGTCTTATACAGAGAATATCATGATAACCACAACCACCATTGTCTGCTTGACTGGTGCTCTATTTCTATAGCCAAAAGTTTTAATTGTTTCTTACTTTCTTACTGCTATCCGATTTAAGAGAGAAGTCCTAATGCAACCTTTACCACATGTTTTCTTTCTCACGTCCCTTCCTATTTGCATCTGCTTTGACTTTCACACAAATTATTTTTGGTGTGTATACTGCTCTTAGGTTCCTTTACTATTTATATTTTATTTATGAGGGAAAAAAATTGACTTATAAATCTGCAAAAAAATCATGGATGAGAGAAGTTTAAAGAATTCGATCAAATGTCTCTTTATTCCTCTTAATTTAATAATTCTTGCAGCCAGTTGCTTCTTTTGTTTTGCAAACTACATTAAATCTGTTCACGTCTATTTCACAAATTTTCTTTGTCTTGCTAGTAATGTGTGTGAAACTATTGGTTGCTTGTCCTTGTCCCACTTCATTGACAGATCTTAACGGATGCTGCCTTGTTAAGACGTCAAAGGAAAGAAATCGAAGAACTTCGGTCAAAACTCCTGGTTGGTTTTTATTGGTGATATTATCATTTTATATATGTAGTTTACTTGATTCAACTACATCCTCTTTTTCCCTTTTTTTTTGGGGTGTTGTAGAGTTCTCACTCAGAGCATTGGGAGGAAGAAATCCTGAACCTGCGAAACACGCTGTTACAGGTTCATTTCAGTCCCCATCTTTCCTATTTGATACTCAGGTTTGCTTTTGGACTTATTATATATATATGAGACACATGGCTTTTAGAGTGAGCTCGAGAAGGAGAGAATACAATTAGAGTTAGAAGAGGAAAAGAAAGCTAAAGCTCATCGTGAGAAGAGATTGTTGGAGCAAGCACAGAAAATTGCTAACCTTAGCTCATTGGTATTATGTTCTGAAAGGGAAGATAAGAGTACATATCTCAGTAAGGTTAGTACTTCTCTGCTCTTTGAATATCGAAGTACATTTTGTTGTTACATAATTTGAGAACATGGTTATAATATCAAAGCACAATATCATTCTGTGATTCAAATCCATTGAACATGGTTTTCTTTTGTATATCATTCTTTATTCAGCTGTGCTGACTCTTCTTTATTTCGCTTCTTAGATTAATTTTGTGATTTATTTACTGAATGCTTTTCTTGGAAAAGCTATAGAGATATCTGCTTACTGGTAGAGGATCAATGAAAAGCAGTACAAGCTGGGTTATTATTATTCTAGGTTGCCTCTTTTTTCAAATCATGAAGTTTGTGTGCAATTAATATTTGCCATAATTGTTTTACCATATAACAATTTTATGCTTGCATTTATCTATAGCAGTCATTTGAACTTTCATGTTTTGTCTAATTTTGCTTCAGCATATCTTGCTTTAGACATTTTCACTAGATGCTGGGAAGAAAAAGATATTGCTTGTACTATATGTAGAGGAATTATACTGAAGTGATCAACATTTATATTGCCCGAGAAAAGAACTGTCAGGTTGAAACATAGAGGGGAAGATAAATATGCTCACACCAGTCTCTCTTATTTTTGTTCTTATGATTATGAAAGTTCAGGCATCAATCAACAGGCTTTATAATTGTTAATTTAAGGGAAAACACAGGTTTTGTAGCCATGAGGTAACTAATCTGAAGCTGGCAAGTTCAGTGCAAGGTTAAACTTGCAGGCATATGCTTAACTAATACATGGACTGAATTTGAAAGGAAGGATTAAGATTTTAATGCTAGTTCTTGTCCATTAAATTGTTTGGAGGCATGATATAACTATAAGTTGCCACTCTATATACACATCACGCTTATTGTATGTACATGTTTGACTATGGTGTGGCCTGGAATGATTACCAATGGGCTTGTAAATTCTGGGAATCTGGATTGATGTCACAATGTTTTGGTTTCTCATTGCAGTAGGGGGGCTCTTCCAAACTGTCATTTGTTGTGGATCTAGTTGATTTTGTAGATGAGCTATCTTTCATATTATTTGGTTATGAACTTCTCTTGACCTCTTGAGAAATTTCTATAAGAAATATCATTAACTAGCTTGAAAAGCTCTTCTAGGTGCCTTTACTCTTTGCTTATGGTTTCTGATAGAACAAAATTTTACAGTTGAATTTCCAGATGTATTTTGAGAAGATTCAATTACCGAATCTTGGTTTACTAAATTGCAAGATTTTTCACTCTATTCATTTCATATTATTTAGTTTTAGAGAATGATTTCTCAGGTGAGATGGATCTTCTTTGAAGGGATTGACTTTCCACTGAAACATTTTTCATTTATCAAGCATTAGATATTATTGCTTATTTTAGCTACAGTTTAGCTGCTTAATTCTATTGGTATCTTGTTAAATTTCTTTTCTTTATTCTTTGTTTATGTTTTCTGTATGATGTCATACTTGTTCCATCTAGTTAAATATCTCACATAGATATTCGTTTTCATTTATAGAATAAAAGAAGGGTGACATGGTGCCCAGTACCTTCTTCTCGTAAATGTATGGATGAGGTAAACCTTGAACTTGATCCCACTAGCGTAGCTCTAAGATCATGTTTATCAAGTCAAAGTCTTGTGGTATATGCTGATAAGGTAAAACTTGATTCGATCCCTCTTATGTAGCCCTTCAATCATGTTTATGAAGTCATTTATGTTTACAGTTTAAAGTTGTGGTATACTATTACTGCTTTAATTAGAGATTGGTATGTCTGTATAAACCCAATACCAAAAATTTTGACTAATAAATATTATTTGAAATCTTTTAGTGTATATTAGATTGAATCTGGTACTGAATTGGTATTTTAAAATCTTAGTTATTCTTCTCTTTTCAATCAAACTCAAATGATGTTATTTGGTGGTATTTGAGAAGAATCATGGCCTATGAAATACCTTGGATCCTATGTCCTTTTTGGATGATATCAGGGTCTTGTTTCACAAGTTGAGAAAAATATTTTGATCAATTCTTCGAGGACAAGGTTTCTAGCCCTGAAGTGTTAGGTGGATCAGTATTCAGAGATCTGTTGACAGTTGAGAAAATTCCTACCCCTATGGGTTCAGGTTCTTAATATTAAATATGGTCATCTGAAACTTCATTGACTTTGGCTATAGCAGTTCTTTGACATTGGCTTCATTGCTGGTTGTGCTGATTTCCTCAAGTAGTTGTGCTGTTTTCCTCTAGAGAGAAGAAAATTATGAGTGATTTCCCTGATACAGTTTCCTTGTTCTTCTGTCACAAATGGAGATATATGCCAACAGATTACAATGTTGGTTTCTTTTGTTTCTGTCACCTGGTGCAAAGTGTTGATTGAGTTTGTTATTAGTTTTTGCATGATTAGAAGGTTGATTAAACTACATATCTTTAGAATCTAAGTCCTGAACCTGGAACAGCATCTTATATTGAAGAGATCATATTTTTGCTTTTGTAATATATATGACGTTTATCCGATTACTTCACAGGTCCTCCCCACACCTCTGTGCTCTCTCTCAATCCTACTGTTTTGACTACTCTCCTTTTTTACGTCAGATGATTATCTGCAACTATCTGTTGCAAAGCTGATCGGGATATCTATCTAATGCATATAGTATTGTAGAAGAGGAACTCTCTTTTCCCTATACTATACAATTGCAATCATATTGACTTTCATGTTAAATAAACTGTTTACCATCTGATCTCTTATGCCCTGCAAATAATTGTGTATCAACATGCTAGCTCATTGATTTATGATGAGCTAAAATGTAAATTGATTGACCATCAACACTACAAATTCAGGTACATGTTCCAGATTCAGCAGCTAGTAAGCACACCAGGCATGATTCTGATATTGGTTTACCAATTCCTTTTGAAGAATTAATGCAAGAAATTGAAACTTCTGTGGGTAACATGAATCATGATGCCTTCATGACTGATAATATGGAGAACAGTTGTGATGTCAAGGACTTAACTTTTCCTGATGCACATGCGTTGTTGCATGTTACAGATAGGAGAAAAATCCATTCCAAAACCACTGGCTCTTTTCGGGTATTGATGTGCTTCTATGTTGCTTATTTTGACCTAATGATATGGTAGTTAATATCATATATTATTTCAGTCAGGCAGTGAATCAGCAGAAGACAATAGCTTTTATGAAGACCAGATCATAGAATATTATCCTGTAGGTTCTCGTTCTCCAAGCTTGTTACTACATATTTTGTGTCTGTTTTTACTGAAGAATATTATCATTTCTTTTCAGAAGAATGTTCTGGAGATTGAATCTGGAAGCATACATAATAAGTTTTCTGATAACACTCCTAGGTGTGCAAGCACTATCTCATCTAATGGTGAAATAAATAGTAGGTCTTGTGGGCGTAAAAGCTTGACCGAGAGGGAGTCAGAGGCAATTATTGTCATCAAACAACTCCAGGATCAGGTCCTTTATTAGTCATGCATGTAATATATCTTTATTTTAAACTGAAATCACTAGGGTATATGTAAATTAATGCAGATACAAGCACTAGAATTTGAGAAGGCTACTGTTCAGAGGAACTTGGATGATGTTCTTGATATGGCAACTGAACAGAATGCTTCTTTCAAGGAGACGTATGAAAAGGTAAATTGGCGAATACATTTGGAATCCATCTTTTATGTTGCTCTGATCTTTCCAGTTGACAATGGTTTGGTCAAAGTGCCTCTTAGAGAAATATGTCACTGCTCTATTTTTGTGCATCTAGGCAATCATGCTTTGATTATAACTTGGCCTAATGTTGGATTGTAACCAACGGGTCATATATTGTCCTGTCTTGTCACCAATCAGAGATTATACTAGGCCTAGTGGTGAATAAAAACATTTCATCTTGATACATGGATCCTTTCTATGATTCTTGTGCATGCAATTTAAGCATCAACTAGCTTTAAGAAAATTTTTGTTCTGTTTTGTATCTTGCAATCAAGCTTTTATATTTCGACGAATGTGTTGTATCCTGCAACCATGCTATTGCCTCTCTCTTAGGGAACAGAATCAGTTCATAAAATGAACTTTTTTTTTTGAACAATGACATTGCCTTTTTGCATCCTGGAATATCGATTTTCCCATGAACTTGCTCTTATGACATCCCAAAGTACCTTGGAATTCGTGGTATCCATTGGGTTGTTGGTTCACCTGCCACTAGACCAGAGATTGTTGTGAATCAGGCACTCGTGTGATAGACCAGGCCATGCATTCAGGTACCTAAAACACCAAAAACATCCAAGTAAGCCTTACGGTGACGACAAGCTAATTCCTTTCTATCTGTTTAGCATTTTCGACAACATACAACATTACAACATAATGAAGCACCATGTTTTTTGGAGATCCAATTCTATGGGATTAAATTTTCTTGTGTAAGATAGAACTGACTAAAGAATCAAGTTTTAGTTTCTTTATTAGCCTTTAGGATTGCTTAGGTACACTATAAAGATAGTGACTTACAGGAGGCAAACTGTTTAAAGACTTTATCATGCAGAATGGTCCAATACTCCCAGACAGCTGGTGTGCAGATGGACATAGACTGACATTATGAGTCAGGCTGATTTGAGTTGATTCACAGGATTCCTTTTGGGATTTCAGGCTGATTCCTCGATACCTAAAACTTCTCTTTTGCCTAGTATATTTCTTTCCCTAGAATGTTTAGGCGTCCAATTTCTTTGAAATATTGTGTATCTGTTGCATCTTTATCTTTTGAGTACATTATTAAGTTGACGGTGCCTAATTGCTAGTCGAAATAAAAGCACAGTAACATAATATGGGTTTAGGCTCAATGAAAAATTTGAGGTTGATGAGGTTACATGTTTACATTGGGTTGATGTGTTGTCAAAAGGGAAACCTGTCATTTATGTGTAAATTCCTCTCTTCTGATATGCATATTGAACTAAATAACAGGCTTTGTTATGTTGCATTCTTCTTTTAAAAATTTAATCTTAGTTTTTTTTGTCTGACAGATATTTTTGCTAAATTTTGTTACAAAATGCTTTAGTTACATTTACTTGGAAGATTTATATTTGAAATCTAAGATAGTAAAAATTGACAATAGGTTCGTGTTTTTCCAAGAATCATAGAAATAGGTGGCAACATCTTTTTTTTCTCTCAGTGGTGATTGGGCTATGCCACAACCATTCACTCTTCTTCGAGTAATTTATGATATGAATAACAAATTTGAAAGTAAATGCTAATTTCTAGAGGCATGAAGATAAACAAAAAATTTATTGTTATAAAAAATTCTCTCATTCTCCATGATATTTTAACCCTCCCCCTTGAAAGAAAGGCAGTTTAATTGGTTTTTTGTGTTACTTCAAACCTTCTTCACTTCTTCCTTTGTTCTTTTTCACTACCTTCATTGCTGGAGACTTCTGTAAGAGAGACTTCTTTCCCCAATACTTCTCTCAAAACAAAAAAGGTGCTGGCTTCATGGGCTATTCCACAATCAGATTTCAGTAACAAAATAACTGCGAGGTTCTTAAAATTCTTTGAATGTATATTTCTGTTGAGTTTTGCTATCTCATATTAATTTGTTACATAGTAGCTTAAAAGATTTGTGATGCCTAAAAATATGACAATAAAAAACATGCAAATTTGTAGTTGTCCAAGTGAGTACAAGAATAACAACTACAAGCCATAAAGTCTGGGGTTGGCCACATGGATCTTTCTTCATCGAACTTTATGATGGAATATCTCAAATACAATTAGGAGTAAAATTTCTTTTTATCATTTACAGTAAAGTCTTCTAGGTCTCTATCTACTTCTTTGTACACCATCAATTCTGTTTTGACTTATAATGCCTAACTACAATATCTTTAGGTTTTCTTTAAACCAAGGTTCGTAATTGTGTGTATCTTACTGCACCGATTGGTATATATCTGTGTATCGAGTGTCAGTAGGTCCCAAGTTGAAATGAAAATCTAAAAAGGCTGAAAAACAAAATAATAGAGACTGCTTGTCACTGGGTAATGCCAACCGTGCACCAGCCATACCAAGCAAACCATGGTTCGTAATTTCATGTACCGTTCAGGGTTTGGGCTGGTATGGTACCGATTCATACTGATGTATCTAGTGTTGATACATATCAAGTTTTGAAAAAAAAACCCTAAAAAGATTGAAAAAATAAAAAATAAAAATTGTTTGGTACTAAGCCTTTACTGATGTACTACTCGATTTATACTGGCCTGTGTACCAATAACCTGTAGGACTACAAAATATCATCTTGTGCCATTCTAGACGGTATTCCAAACCTTGCTTTGAGCATATTTTATTCTCTGGTGGTGCTACAGGTAATTTTTCTTGAATGAAAACAATTTTTATTTTTTTGTTTGAGTAATTTGCACATTCGCCTCAGCAGGTTCATCTACATTAATTTTTTTGTACATGATATTTCTTAGCCACCCATCAATTCCATCCATCAGGCATGCTTAACATTACAGCTATCATTAAATCTTTCTCTTCATGTAAGTGGCACTTCATGATTGCACAAAACCTTTAGTGTGCTTTCTATTTTAATCACCTAGCATTTGCTGTATGAATAATGACTTCATCAATTTTTCTTCTTGTTGAATGGTAGATTGTAGCTAAAACTGTTGTTTATATGAACTTTTTGTTCCTTCTTTTTATTGCACCTTTAGTTGTTTCATTACTGCTAAATTTTCATTTTACATATTCAATTTATGATCTATTTAATCTAAAATTAATTGATATGAATTTGGTTATATGCATGTAAAATATAGATATTCTGAAAAGGCAGATTGAACTACTGATTCTCTTGATGTCAACAAAATACAGTAATATTATCTAATGATAAATAACTGTTGATGGATTTTGTAATATTTTAAAAGAAAATCCTTGATAGCAGTTTATCAAATCATTTCTCTTGAATGAAAAAATCAAATCAATAACAATTTTAAACAGTGTGGTTAGAGTTTAGTTTTTTATGCTGTGATCTACTTTGGTTTGATCCTGTTTAACTATTAAGTTGAGACCGATGACGTATGTGTGAATAACGTATCACTGCTAATCATTTGGGCGCATTTTGGAAAATTGCATTGATACAATTATTAAGGAAAATAGTCTATTTACATCGATTATCATCATTGGTTTTTTGATTTGACTGTAGTTACATCAAGAGGTTTTACTTGCACGTGAGGAGGCTAGAATATCTCATGAACGACTTTATCCAGCGGTATGGATGAAACAGTTTCAGTAACACCTTACGAGATGCAATTTATTTGGAATATTTCTGGTCTCATTCCAGTTCTTCAGCTTGTTCTATTGTGTTTTTTGTTTTGGGGATGTAAATGTAGTTCAATATATCCAGTTTAAATACTGAACAGGATAGATGTATCTACTTTTTTGATTGAATCAAGCTATGTTGGCATGTTTCAGGAAGTTAAGTTTGACTTATCTGTTAGGATGTCAATGGAAGTCCAAGACTTAACTGTACAAGTCGAACATTCCAAGAACTTTGTGGACAATACTGTGTCTATAATTAAAGATATATTCAACAACTATTCTGTCTTAGCGGATATATTTCTGGTAAGATTCTTGCTGTTTTTTCATAGCATTCTTAATTTGATATATGTATTTTTTTTGTGTTTCTTTTTCGTGTATGTGCTGAAATGTGAGAAGTAATATCAATTAGCAGGTATTATTTCTGAAATCTTTTAAGTGACATACAATAATTACTGGTTACTTTTTTATTAATATGGTTCAAATCATTGGGAATTTTGTAAGGAAAAAGGAGAGATTATTTGAAAAAAATTTCCCAGTAGGGTAACTCTGATGGTTTGTAGTGGTGATAACAGAGTTGAGGTGTTAACTTACCATGGTTAGCTTTACCGGTCCATACTGGTATGCCGATCAGTTGGCGATACAACATGTACCGAGCTATACCGTGCCATACCAGGTGTACCGACACATGGCACATGGGACATTGATGTACCATCTATATCGGTCTCTTGTCGTGCCGGTACATATCACCCATATTGAGCGGTATGCTTCAGTGCAATGAACCTTGTAAGTTACTACCATTTGTGACAGCATTTCTCTTTCCCAAATTAACTTTTCTAGCCTTTGGCTTCAGTTTCTATGGATGCCAATAATCTGAGTATAATGTAGTTTAGATGAGTAAACCTAACTGCGTTCCATTTTTTTGTTTTTGTTGCATCCAGTGACTGGTTGCTTTAACCTTTGTTTCTTTAACTGTAATTTTTTATGCCTCATACCTTATTCTGTTGGTAAGCAGTCCATTCTTTGCCCGCAATTCTCTTGTTGCATTGTTTATATGCCAGGAACTCAAGTCATTTGCTCAGGAAGATATTTCTCAGCTCAAATCTATAAACACTGGGCTTAGTCAAATGCAAAGATGTATTGTGAAGAGAAGTTATGAACTTGAGCAAGAAAATGTTAGTTTCTAGAATTATATTTTTAGTACAACTTTGCATTTTGAAATTGAAAGCTTACTGTGGATGCTATGATGTACTTCAACTGTAGAATATTCTCCACAAGCAATCTGTTGATCATCAGAGTCTAGTTCAGCAGCTTATGGCTGATTTGAGTAATCAGGAGAAAGCTATACATGTAAGTCTTTGTTTTGTCATCATCCTCAATCTTCCATTAAGAATATTGCTGAAACTTGTCAATTGTGGTAGGAGCTTGGTCTTCAACATGATCTGGAGAAGGATGAACTCCTGTCTCAAGTCCTTAGTCTTAAAAAAGAAGTATCATGCTTGTCATCCTCTTCCTTAATCAGAGAAAAGGAAACCATGAGAAAGGAACTTGATAAATTGAAGGCAAAGTTGAAAGATACAGATTCCAAGCTTAAGAATGCTGTTCAGGACAAGATAAAACTTGAGGTTTTCAGTTTTAAAGCTGAATTGTTTTTATTTATCCTTGTCATTGATTTGCTTGTTCTGTGGCCTATTTGACCAACAAATGAAACTTTTCAAAATTCTGTTTAGAGTGAAAAAGCTCAGGCTGAGCGGGAGATAAAACGCTTACAAAGTCAAAATGTTGTTCTAGAACGTGATATGTGGAAGCGTGATTCACTCACTGTTAGGAGGCATGAACCCAAATTAGGTGATTTTAGCCGACAAAAGAGTGTCAATGTGGTTGAGCAAACTCTTCAGGTGAACTCTTCTATATGAGATTATCTTAGTTCTTTTTAGTGTCGTATAGGTCTTAGATCCTCTCTATAGGAAACTTCTCTTCTTATTTTCTTGTTAACTTGAAATTGCTACTGGATCTCAATGTCTTTAGCATGTAATTTAGGTTGTTAAAATCATGATGGATCAAATTTAAATGTATTCATTGCTTCAACATGAATGCTATCATTCTAAACTTGTTAATGATTTGTGAATGTTTTTTCACAACTCATGAGAGTTAATTTGTTTTGTTGCACTAAAGGTACTAACTCCTAGAATATTGTGCCAGCTTGTTTTGTTGTTGCAGCTCAAAGTCCTGTAATTCACCAATTACATGAGTAAATTGTTTCCAGGCTATCTCTTGATGATATGTTGTTGTGTCATGAATAGGCAATTGATCTAACTGTACAGTCGATCTGTTTCATACATGCGCACCAATCATGAAGAAGTGGTTTCACCAACGAATTACGGTTAGAAGAGTGAGAACTTTGTCCATGTGCATTTGATTTCCGTTTTAAATTCTCCTCCCAATTAATGAATAAGTTCGCCACCACTTTTGAAGGAGGAAATGATTAATTTGGCCTTAGAATGAATATATTTACAAATTAATAGTTTAAACTTCCAGTGGTGGCAAAAGATCCCAAAAAGTTGAGACATTATGACTTGTTGTTGTTATACTTAAAATTGATTTTCTTTTGTTTACACCAAGGTTTCAGTTTTGGATATCAAACTCATGCCCCTCCATGACAAGAGTGTTATCTGTTTGGTCCAGTCCAGTGTACGAACACATCTGAATGTACGTACAAAGGAGGACAAGGAGAAAGATAGGATAGGAGGTGGCAGCAAAGATTAAGCGGAGGAGAACCATCGGTGTGCTACGTTGGTTATGAATAAAAGAGGAGACAAGTTAGGGCTAAGAATGAAATGGAAATTAAGGATCTGACCAGGTCCATTACCGAGCTTGGACCAGTTGGTAAGTTCTATATTGCATGTGGACTACTCAAAATTGGGTGGTTCACATGCCAATTAATACCTTGGACGGTTGGGCTGGTAAATGCCAGCTGGTTGGTATCGGTCTAGGCCAACTAGCATTCATTGGTTTTATACTAATTCATATGCTCTTTTGAATAGTTAATATGAATTGCATGTGCATAATGCATATTGCATCCATCTTTGGAACATTGCCTGTACATTGTGGCCTGCCTTATATTTTTTTGATTCTAAGCAATCACCACTTTTGTCCTCCAAGCCTCTTTTCAATGAGCTATAAACTGTTGACTAGACCCACATAATTCCCTCTTGTGTACCTTTATATTGATTCAGAAATAGTGGATCTCAGATTTCATTGCATTTTTGCTATCCGAGAACTGCATTGTACCATTAAAGGTTATCTCTACTGTGTGGATGATGGGCTCTTGCTTCCTGTCAGTGTTCTTCTGCTGACTTTATAAATACCTCTGCATTTATCTACATGGCTTCTGTTCACAAAGAACTTGTTGGTTACCATATTACAACAGCAAGTCTCGTTGATCAATAATGCTCCCAGGTGCATTTTATCAAAATAGTTGACAGAATATAGTGGCTACACTTTACATGCTTCTAAGTGTACATGAATTGTCTGATAAGAGTTATTTTTTTTATATTGATTGCCTCCATTTGTTTGGTGGGTTGTCAATAGAAGTCCTTACCTTTTAAACCAGTCTTTGATTTTTCATTGCATCAACCTTACTAGTCTGTTGTTTTGGTTTTCCCTTTTGTGCATTTAGGAAGACTACCAAAAGCTTGAGCTCCATGCTTTTGACATGGAAGCTGAGATGTCTTCTCTGAAGGAGGCTTTGATAAGTGCATTTGGTGAAAAAGAAGAAGTGCTTGCCAGGAATGAATTTTTAAATTCAGAAGTAGAGGCTCTATCTGACAAATTGCTTATTGCAGATTCTGAGATAAAGTCACTGGAGGAGGAGGTTGCAGCCATGGTGTGCCCAACTTTAAAACATTTTTGTGGAAAGATTTGTCTTCTTGACCTTTTCTTCATCTGCTATTCTCTGCAAATATTTGATATAATTTACTGCTGCAGGCAGAGAGATTGGTCGAGTCTGAATCATTTTCTAAAGAATTGGAATCCTCCATCAATTCTCTTTCAAGAGAAAAAGAAGAGATGGGATTGGTAATCAATTTTCTGTAAGTTAGGTTTGCATCATAATGTTAATATATGATTAAAATGAATCTAAAATCTTTTGTTCAATTTGTATGCAGCAATTTACTGATGCCCTTCTTGAGATGGAGGCAGAAAAATCATTATGGTCAGTTAAGGAGAAAGCTTTATTTGAGGCCAATGCGAAAATGAAAATACAGAATAATGAGATACTTAAGTTATCTGAAGATTTGCTAGAGGTATTATCTGGTATAGAAGTGATACCATAGTTCTTTTGGACCTTTATTATCCTATCCTACTATGTGCTTTCACATGTTAATGATAGCACTTAACGTTTAATGTTATTTCTTTCTAGAACAATTAGGAAAAAGTGATCTTTGTTTAAAGTGAAGACTTACAGAAGGGATGTATTAGTTCACTTGTTTAAAACAACTAGATAGCAAAATTGGTATGCAGAACCTAAAATCTATTACAGAAAGGAATGTATTAGTTCACTTGTTTAAAATAACTAGATAGCAGAATTGGTATGCAGAACCTACAATTTAGAGGCTTGATTGTAAAATACAAGTTGCCTATTTATGGTTGTTGATTGTGTTTTGCATATGAACAACTTGCTTAAAATGTTCCTCTTGCAGCAAAAGATTGCTGGTCAGCCTACCATCCTTAGGGACTAATGCAGAAAACAAACTAAATGCTTCAAGTTTGATAGCATATGATAATTATATGAGCCTATTTTGGTTCATTAGCTGGAACAATTCGTGGCACAATTGTTTTGCAGGCTTCTTTTTTAGCAGAGATTTGTCATATGTGTGAAAGATCATCAAAAGCATTTGACCAAGATTTTGCTTGTCTTTGGATTCAGAAGACTGAAACTAGGGTGATTTAGTTGAGTGGCAATTTGGACTGTAACAAATCAATTAGCAAAATGTGGATGAATGTCCATTCTAGTTTTCTGGAGATATCATTTGCTGATATACTAGACATAGAGGAAGTTGGACCTAGTGCTGCTGCCATGGTGTTGTTTGCTTAACCATATATTGCAAGGGGTTGTCAGCAAAAGGTTGAATTCCTTTATGCACCTTCCAAACAAAGAACGGCTGTTCAAGTACCTCTTTCTAGCACCTAGTATAATGTTTGAAAGTGATCATCTAAATTTTGTTGACAACCATGAATATTTGTGATGGCTTAAGCTAATTGATTCCTTGTTGGAGTCTGATTTTGTCAGAATTGCCATATGCATTATCTGATTACCCCATATTTATTTTCTGAAGATGTTTAAAAATGTATGTTAGTCCAATTGATTGGTAAAAGTCATCTTCCATGGGATGTCTAGAAGCTCTTTGCATGATAACGACATGATTGCCTGTAGTTACTATACTAAATTCTTTTACTGAAGTACTTGTTTGAAACATATGTTCTAAATATATTGATTGGGAGTGTCTTTTTTTTTTGCATCAATGTTATTCATGCCTTCTGTGTAGGGATGGCTCCTAGCAACCGATTGGATGTGTACTGGTCGCCACATATGATGTTAGCATGCTAAAAAAGAGAAATTCTTGGTTGTATGTAAATATGACACTAAAGCACCTTCACATGGTTAAATGTCCATTGTGTGTGAAAAAATTATCATGCTATTTAACACATTTTCTAAATCATCTTTTTGATCAGAAACATGGATTCTCATTTTATATTATGGGGACATCACTAATACCTTTCTAGCATGATACTATTCAATTATTTTGCCTATCAGCACAACAATGTGTTGGCTGGCTCATGCCAGAATTGGTGGTGCCATTTGTTGGTACCTTGCGCACAAATTGGCACATTGCATATGACAACTTGCTGGTATTAAATGCTTCAACTCATGTTGATCATCATGATAATCCATGATCTGGAGAACTTAATGGTTTAAACACAGGAACTAATTTTATTGTATAATAAATATTGATTTATTATTAAAAAGTGCCTTTTTAGAGTCATAATCAAACTAGTTTCACTATTTTAAGTTTTTGAATATTTGTGCTGTATATGCATTTGGTTCGATTGGCTTCTTATGCCTATTATAATCATTCTGATCCTTGTTTTTCTATCTTTTAACGGAGTTGTTTGCTTGACTAAAGCAGAATAGATAATATTCTCGTATAATTGAATGTGAGTTGCTTTTCTGTGACAGACAAAGCGTGACATGGATTCATATAGAGAACAATGTAAGGAACTAAGGGAGAGGTTGATTTTTGTTGAGGAAAACGCACAAGAAGAGAAAGAATGCAGGTTAGTTTGCTTCTAACTTTTGAAAGAATCAAGCCGATTTTGGTTGGTCATATCAACATGGCAATTTCACTATAATCACATGCATATATATGTTGTCTTTACATTGCTGATAGGGGCAAGGAAACTTAGTGGCAGTCTATTTGTAGTTGGAGGTAACTGCTCTTGCTTGCCTAAGAATTTGAAAGAAAGGACCATTGTTGCCATATGGCACAATTTTTGTTTGTTCTCCGAGTGTTCAAGCAAAGGATTGCCGTTTCGCATACTGGACCATATTAGCCCCGGTCAGATTGCTATTTATGGATCGGTACCGGTGTGTACCAACACATGGTGCATCGTACCAATGTTTTGAAGAAGAAAAAGGAGAGGATGACATAGTGGAGGAAGAGAAGGAAGAAGGAAGAGGAAGGAAGAAATGTGGTGGTGGAGGAAGAGGAGAAAGATAAAGGAAAAAGAGGAAGCGGCAAAGGAAGAGGAGTAATGCAAGGATGCGGTGGAGGATGATTAGGAGGAAGTGTATCTTCACACGATGGGTGGCAATGGGCAGTTGTAAGAGGAGAAACAAGGGCTAGCTCACATTCGGGCCTAAGAGGGCTCAAAACGTGAGCACTGATGTTTGTTTTGTATTTTTTTTTTGATATTTCGGACTGGACGGTTCATGCCCAAACTAGTATATATCATCATTTCGTATCGATGTAGGTGAAATGTCAAACAATGGTGCTAGTTGTATTTCATATTTTTGGATAATTAAATAAAATAACTAATTGATTTGTTGTAAATACACATTTCACAAATTATCTTTTAAGATTTGATCTTCAAGCTGAAATTATGCTTTTCTTGTCCAATAATTAATATTTCTGAGCCATGCACATCAACAATGAGATAAGTTTTCATGAATTTTCTTGTTGAAACCATTTTGCATTCTATTCCTAAAAGTTTCAATCCTGACTTGTGAATCAGAACATTTATGAAAAATAGAAAATTTTATGATGGCCTGATTGGAGTTTGGCAAGGAACAATTTGATGTGCTTGCCCTACCATGATAGTAAATTGTTGCATTGGCAGAAAATGGTGTTTCCAGCATGACTAGTATAACGCCATTATTCTGAAATACTTGTCTTTACCTCCAGAGAGCGTATGGCTAATTATGATAACTTGTTTTGTTGGTGGTGATTAGTAGGCAGGTAGGCAAAAATGGAAAATCAGTAAGTTCACTTTGAAAATCTAAATTTGGTGAGCATAAATTGGAGAGAATAGCTTTAATTACTGCAAAAGTAACATAATTGCAATTTGCAACTGCTAGTTTATCTACTTGGTGGACATTGTAATACCCTGGTTGAGTCCCATATTAGAAATAATAAATAATTTGTTTTTAAAGATCTAATAGGTATATTACATTAAATTGGATCGAAGCATTTTAGATTAGCAATTAGACTCAACAAGTTGATGAGTATGTTATCTTTGAAGTCATATTGTAACAAATAATGTTATCTAGTATTGAATATGATGAGATGTTCGAGAAAGAAATGACTACCATGGATAGGGTCGCAAATCATGTCATGGAGTCATCATTTGGCTAGGTCTTCTACTAGGTTTTGATTCTGTGTTATGTTCAATTAACGAGGATATTTCAGGTAGAGAAGATTGTGCTGTCCCCAATTTAGTTCAAAGATTTAATTTAGTCTATATGAGCTTCATGTACTAACATTAACTTGGTTTAGTATTTTGAGTTAGTATTGCAGGCTGAACAAGTTTTTAGTTACCCATCAAGTCAGGTCATGGTAAATCTTTCAAGCTTCATGTTCATGTCACTGAGGATTGGATTATGAAGAAAAGTCAGAAACAAAGAAAAGGTTGAGCGTTAAGGAAATGTAGTTGTTGAATTTCAGGAACAAGATTGCATTAGTCATTGTTGTACCATGACCAAATCAGATTGGATGAAGGAATATATTGTTTTTGCCTATTTGTCTGAGGTAGACATTTAGGATTGTAGATGATATAAATGTGATACAAAAGGAGAGGCATGATTGTCCAAATATGCTCTTTACTAAATAAACAGAAACGGATAGTAATTTTTAATCCTAGAGTGGAGAAACTAGGATAGAAGTGTCATAGAAAGAAAAATATAGAATAAAAATTGAAAGAAATACCCCCAGGAGAGCGAAAAGAGAAATCAAAGTTCACCAGACCTAAAGAAGCACCAATTTTTTTCATTAAAAATTCATCATGTGTTCTTCATTCACTCAAAACAAGTCATGCTAAAATAAACGGACTAACTCTTTTGAAAGGAAAATAAATAAATTTATATTATTAAAATGTCACCAGGTCTTCAATTTTGTGTTTTACATTATTTGTGCTTTTGATGTGGTTTTCTTCCTTTATGACTCTTGAGTACAAGAAACTTAGACACATTCTAAAAGTGTACAATTTTGTCTTGATAAGATCACAAATTCTGGTCATTTTATAACTGAATAACAATTAAAGTAGACTTCAATTATTGTCTTCTAAAGTAGATGTAAAAATTTATTGTGAAAATAAAAAATACTTTGGCCTCATCAGCATTTAACATATGCCAAAAACAGAAAAAAGATATTTGACCTAATATTTGTCAAGTTACCAATATCACAGGTTGACATTATTCAAGTTTCATGGTTAACATTGTTTTTAAAGTTGTTACCTTTGGTACTTCTATAAGTTCTATTGTTCGTGAAAAGTCTTGGTCACAGTAAATATTCAATTATACTTGTTTGTTGAATCAATTAGATTTCTTAGTGAAGTTCATGAGTATTCAGCAAAGTTGTGAACTGCTTTCTTATACTTTGTCCTGTGAAATTTTTCTTGTACAGCATGGCAAAATCTTTGGAAATCACTCAACTAAGGAATGAGCTTAAGCAAAACATGGCTGACATTGTCGAATGGAATGATGTGAGTTCCACGCTTTTCAAATTGAGTCTTTTCAAGTTTGCAAGCACCATTACCATTTGAAAGAGAGAGCCAATGATATTGAACAACCGGGTGAAGTCAAGCTTTGAGGCACTATCATCAGAATGCCAACAAACTTCTGAAATATTGCCAAAATTGTGGGAATATTTGATCTTCCTTTCTAGAGAAGGGAATGATCCATCTTCTCGGGTCATGAATGGTGATAAAGAATTGATATGTTAACTTTATAGTTTATACAAAGGTTTTCAATTTCGATGTGTACTGTCCGGTACGGGCGGTATGGTCCGGTCCACGAGGATACCGGTATGCGGACCGCCCTCTACTGGGCAGTACGAGTGTTTTGGTTGGTATCGAGGTGTACCGACCGGTATCATGGTTTACCGATCAGTACCGCCTTAGATTTCGACCATCATCGAGATGTATCAATCGGTATACCCTAGCGTGGTACGTGAAGGTATTTTTAAGATTTTATGGTGTATCATCGGTATACCCTAGCATACCAACGGTACATACCGGTACATACCGTACCGAGCAAACCTCGAAACTCCGGTATGGTACGAAATTTCAATCCTTGGTTTATACCATGTAACATTTATAACCCATACCAAGTAGCTTACAATTTCTTTTTCATTGTGAATAACCTACTAAGAAGAGCTAAGGTGGGGTTGGCATTGTTCTTTTTTTTTCATATTTAAGAAATACAAAATAAAAAATGACATGGCAACAACAATCCATAATTTCCTAACTATCTACGGTGGAGCACATGATCTTTTGTTGCCGTTGAGTCTAGTGAAAAGTTATATCCTTACTCAAATTAATTAAGAGTATCTAAATCTTTGTGTAGTTTCTAGTAGTCATATATCACTAATACTAATTATCTTACCCTTTTTAATTAAAACATCTATTGGTCTCCTTAGGACATGTTTATACCATTTTAAATAATCTTTTCTCATTCTATGTTATGTTGAATTTACACCTAATTATTCACAAATGAAACAAAATAAAAAAATATATTTTTATTTTTATTAAAAATTTTGTTTGGTGAGTATCACTAAATGGTTATATTTTATGGTTTCTCTTGAAATTTTTTTTGCCTGTCAGAAACATTTGGTGTTTTAATATGCAATTCGTCTGTAAAAATAATTAGAAAGTTTCTACTTCTGAAATTTAAAAAAATTATAATAACTTTTAAAAACTACTAATAAAAATAAGGATAATGTACATGGTTGTTTCAAGTTTATAAAATATTTTTGGTTTTTTAAACAGAATAAAACAAACGATAAGTGATGCCAAAGCAGCCTGAGTTTGTGGCTGCTTATCCTATGCTTGCTTATGCTTAAAACTTTGTGATGCTTTACATAATGTTGCCTTGTCTGGCAGAATCTTAAAGATCAGCTCCTCATGGTGACAAAAGGAAGAGATGATTTGCTTTCTCAAGTTGGAGAGCTAAAGACAGCTTTATTTGAATCAGAGGTCCAAAAGAAACAATCCCATGACATGATAAGCCCCCTTACCTTTTAGCATGGGACATGGACTCTTTTTGAGTACTCATGCAACTTTACCTGCTTTCTCTGCAGATATCGAAGGCGAAAACTAATTCAGATGAGCTGGCTAAAAGGATCTCCAATATGGAAGTCAAGATGCGTAGTGTAAGTTAAACATGAATTTTTTTTTGTTTTTGGTTTTAGTAGTCACATACAAAAGAACAGCTAGATTCATGTGGATGTATCTGTCAATTTTGTTTCTTGTATTATCAATAAAGATAAAAGAGGACTTAAGCTTTTAGGTGGTTATCAGTCACCTTTTGATGATTGTGCATACAGGATAATTTAAGCTTCAACAAGGAGAGAACAAAGCTCAGGATGCAGCTTCGCTCACTGCAGGCGGCATTAGATGCTTACCGTGGTCGATACACAGAGGTGGTGGATGAGATGACTCTCATGGACAAAAAATACGAAGAAGCATCAACCAAACTAAAGAAGCAACTTGCTCAATATGGAGTTGAAATACTTAGCTTGAAGAAGCAGCTTGCCTCAAAAGAATGAGCTCGGTCAGACTCCAAGCAGCACAGGGTTCCTATCCATTTCAAATGTAGAGACATTTGCATGGTGA
Source organism: Musa beccarii (assembly GCA_024322285.1). Lineage (NCBI taxonomy): Eukaryota > Viridiplantae > Streptophyta > Magnoliopsida > Zingiberales > Musaceae > Musa > Musa beccarii. Next base: position 55,412,131 of record CM044399.1, read on the forward strand.
ATGCGACGGTTTATTCATTTTGTACCTGATCAGCTATCTGGATTCAGAAGAATCATATTTAGGAGGATCCTGCATGTAGATTCACTTTGTTATCTTGCATATGGATTCACTTCGATTGAACTCATATTACCTTGTTAAGCAAGTAAAGAGTTGCAGAGTAAGACTGCAACTTCCTGTAAAATTCTCTGGTCATGAATGGCGAGGAAAAATTAATCTGCCCTCAAGGCAGATAGTTGCACGAGCAAGTATAATGTGGTGCAGAATAATAATTGGTTGACAATGGTTTATGTTGGAATCCATCTTTTATGTTGCTCTGATATTTCTGGTTGACAATGGTTTGGTTACAGTGCCTCTTAGAGGAATATGTCACTGCTTTTTTTTCTTTTTTTGTGTTTTTGTGCATATAGGCAATCATGCTTTGATTATAACTTGGCGACCTTTCTATGATTCTTGTGCATGCTATTTAAGCATCAACCAGCTTTAAGAGATTTTTTTGTTCTGTTTTGTATCTTGCAATCAAGCTTTTATTATTACCAAGATTCCAAGAACGTGTTGTATCCTGCAGCCATGCTATTGCTTTTTCTCTTAGGGAACAGAATCAGTTCATGAAATAAACCCTTTTTTTTTTCTTACTAACAATGACATTGTCTTTTTGCATCCTGGAAAATTGATTTTTCCCATGAACTTAGCTCTTATGTCATTCCAAAGTACCTTGGAATTCGTGGTATCCATTAGGTTGTTGTGGATCAGGCACTCCTAACACATCGATTGCTAGCAGGGTCGATGCCTCGGGAGCGTCCTGTGACCAGCACAAGAGCTTGTCTCGTCAATGAACCACACGCAACCCACCTCGCCTATGTCGTAGGGGGGTCGACCCTAGTGACGCAAGCAAGCGGGGGCACCGTGAATCAAATCTCAAATTGCTATTAGCACCTGTTCAATGACCCCGAGCTATCCCTCCCGGGAAGCATCCCAGGGTTTCGATCGTCTCGCCCAAAGGGTTTCTTGATCTGGCCAAACAAGTGCAAGCCTTGGCGGGGATGATGCAAATAGTCGCCTCGCTCATCCCACAACTCGCGCGGCTAACAGGCTTCTGTCGCTGAGCCTGTTTACGCTCATCTTGGAGCCGCCCAACGTCCCTCCAACCGACCCGGCTCCACAGAGCAGACGCAAGAAGGGAAAGGAGAGCAGCTCAGGGGCCCGGGGACAATCCCTGAGTGCAGCATTCTCGGCCTCCACCAGGTCGCCTCACCATTTCCTGAGCCTGACACCATGTCATTTGACTTAGCTAACGACTCAATCAGAGCCTAGTTGTCCTCGGTGAATTGATGCTTGGCGAGTTTCGCAAGTCCAGAGGCGAGGTTAGGGAGGACCCCTTAGGAGTATCCCCTTTCGCTCAAGAAATCCAAGACAAGCCCTTCCCCCTCAATTTTAGACTCCCAGCTCTGGAGACGTATGATGGCAGTTCCGACTCGACGGAGCATGTCGTCACTTTTCGAGCTTAGGTGGCCCTCTACGGCACCTCCGACGCCTTGATGTGTAGAGCGTTTCCCACCATGCTCAGGGGCTAGCTCGGATGTGGTTCAGCCGGCTCCAACTAGCTTCGATCTCCTCCTTCAACCAACTCGCAAAAGGACTCGAGCATAATTTCTTGGTCAGCATGCAGCCGAAACCTTCCATGGCCACGCTCCTTGAGTTGACCCAAGGTGATGGTGAAACGCTTTCACAATACATTGCGTGCATAGCCATGGAGATTTGGGGAATGCTCGAGGCCCATGCTTCTCTAATCATGCTAGCATTCCTGATGGGATTGCACCCCTTCAAGTTTTTTTGGTCATTGATCGAAAGACCATCAGCAACCATCTCGGATATGTTCCAGCACGCTAACCAGTATGTCACCATCGAAACTCTAATGGCAGGTAAATGTGAGGACAACAAGAGGCCTCGGACGGACTAGGCCCGGGGGATGGCCCGAGGCCAGCGATAGAACCATTCCGAAGAAGGCTAGACCGACCCAAGCCATCACACCCGAGGCTCCCCTTGAACACTTCTCGCATTGAGATCTTCCTTCAAATCAAGGAGAACAGACTCCTGCGAGAGCTCAACACATTGAAAACTTCTCACAAAGATCGATCTAAATATTGTATGTTCCACCGAGACTACGACCAGGACACAAAAAACTGTTGCGACCTTTAGAACCAGATTGAGGAGTTGATCCGACGAGGGCATCTTGAGCGTTTCCTCGAAAAATCAGGAGAGTCATCTCCACGACCCGGGGCCTAGTCGAAAAGTAGATCGACGTTATTGTCGGTGGACCAGCCTCCGAAGGCAACAGCACCACGGCTCGAAAAGCATATGCGCGAAGCACTGTGGAGAAGCGCTCGAGACCAAGGCCCGGAGTGGATATCACATTTGGGACAAGAGGTGGAACTCTCAGACCATGATGACGCCTTGGTGGTCTTGGTCCGCATTGTCAATACAAATGTAAAAAGGGTGATGATCAACATAGGGAACTCCGCCAACATGTTATATATGGACGCCTTCAAGAAGCTCGACCTTACCCCGATGACGTCGGCACTCATTGGATTCACAGGAGACTCGATCTCCCCTCTCGGGACTGCTTCCCTTCTAGTTACTATAAGAGATGAACCAACGACCAAGATAGTCATGGTCACATTCATAGTGGTCAACCTACCCTCGGCATACAATGTAATCCTCGGGTGCCCAACTCTTAACAAGCTAAGAGCGGTGGTCTCTACCTATTATCGGGCTATGAAATTCCTAACCTCGGCGGGGGTCGAAGTGCCCAAAGTGACCCAAGAGAATCTAGACAATGCCGCTTGACAGTCATATCCATATCGAAGAAGCCACGACCCGAGCAACCTCACGTCGACCCTCGGGACGATCCTAAAACTCCGTCGCACCCACAACCAACGGAACAATATGCCGAAGTCCCCTCGAGGAGCAACCATCCTAACCAAGTTGTCAGAGTCAGGACAACACTTCAGAGGCCGACTAGGTCCAACTTATAGATTTCCTAAAAAAAATGCTGATGTTTTCGCATGGTCCTCAAAGGACATGCCGAGAATCATCTCAGAAGTCGGACAACATCACCTCAATATCCACCCCGAGGCTCGGCCGGTGAAATTAAAACTGAGGAGGTTTGCCCCAGACCGACAACAAGCAATCAGCAACAAGGTGGACCATCAGCTCAATGTCAAGTTTATAATCGAGGTGAAATATCCTCGGTGGCTATCAAACGAAGTCCTTGTCAAGAAGCATAATGGAAACTGGAGGATGTGTGTTGACTACACCAATCTTAATCGGGCATGCCCTAAGGATTGCTACCCTCTCCCGAAGATAGACCAATTGTTTGACGTCATTGCAGGGCATGAGCTTCTCATATTTATTGATGCATTCTCAGGCTACAACTAAATTCAAATGGCACCATAGGATCAAGAGTACACCACCTTCATCACCGACAAAGGGATCTATTGCTATATGCTCATGCCCTTCGGCCTAAAGAACTCTAGTGCCACCTACCAAAGGATGGTCAATGAAGTATTCAAATATCAACTTAGAAGGAATATGGAGGTATACGTCAATGACATGATCGTCAAAAGCAAGTCGGCAGCAACACACCTAACCGACCTGGCCGAGACTTTTTGGAGCCTCCAACGATTCAACATGCACCTCAACCCTGTAAAGTGTGCCTTCAAAGTCTGCTCAGGGAAGTTCCTCGACTTCGTCATCCATCAGAGGGGGATATACGCCAACTCAGAAAAGGTTCAGGCCATAATGGAAATGCAATCTCCACGCTTGGTCAAAGAAGTATAACGCCTTACTAGAAAGCTAGCAGCACTCGGGAGGTTCATGTCACACTCTGGAGACAAATGCCTCCCTTTCTTCTGAGCCCTACGTTGAGCCGACAACTTCGAATGGACTCCGTGATGCAAAGAAGCCTTCAACAAGCTGAAGATGCATCTCTGACAACTATCTTAGCTCATCTTGCCTCGCTCGGGTGAAATCCTAAGTCTCTACTTGGCGACCTCAGAACAAGTGATCAGCTCGGTGCTAGTACGGGAGGATCAAACAACGCAGCAGGTCATCTACATCACTAGTCATATCCTCGCTAGGCCCGAAGAACGTTACCCACCGATAGAGAAGTTGGCGTTAGCATTAATAATGATGGCCCGAAAGCTATGATCCTTCTTCTAACCAACCCCTATGCCAAATCCTCTCCAAGTTTGATGTTTCGGGTCAAATGCTCAAGTGGTCGATCGAGCTCGGGGAATTCAACATCCAATATGCTCCCCGAACGACGATAAAAGCCCAGGTATTGGCTGACTTTATTTCTGAACTGACCCCTGAATGGTGTTCTGTTGAGCAAGGGTCGGATGGGCGAGCTTGGGCCTTATACGTGGATGGGTCCACCACGTCGGGAGGAGCAGGAGTAGGACTAATCCTCAAGGGCCCAAACAAAAAAACTTATGAACACATGCTTCGGCTGGAGTTTAAAGCCACCAACAATGAGGTCGAATATGAGACGCTATTGTCGAGGTTGTGCCTTGTCCTTGACATACATGTGGAGAACCTAGAGGCCTTCATCGACTCACAATTAGTGGTAGGCCACACCAATGGGACCTACGAAGCCCAGGGATGAACTGACCACTTCTACCTTAGAGCTCTTCGAGGTTGACTCGATGACCTCGGGAACAAACCGAACTCGAAGATGATGAGGAAGAAGACATCCCGACCTTAAGTGGGGCACAAGAAAGGAATAGTCCGAGACAAGAAATGGGGACCAAAGGGGAATGCAATGCCCTCCCCACACATAGGAAGAGGCTTATTAGGGGAAAACCCCACCGCCACTAAGGCAACGTTTGGGCTCCCCGAGGTAGGAATGATGGCAACATTTATTGAGGCACTCCTCGCCATGCACGCCACCCCTCGGTTCCTACCAAGTCATGCGTGCTAGCAAAAAATTCCTGCCAAAAGTCAAGCGCGATGAGGACCACTTGCCAGATGCATGTGATATCAGCTTCCCACCAGACGTGCATGCCATCAGATTCCCCACCAAGATTCATGGGATGACGGAGGATTTCCCCAAGGAACGTCTCGACCTAGTCTTTACCCAAGTTAACCATCTCGAATGGCACTATAGGATCAAGAGTACACCACCTTGTGCGGATCTATTGCTCGAAGTTGCCTAAAGGCTCTGGGCACCTACCATCTTGTGCCGAAGTATTGGATCGGCTTAGGCACCAATCCGGAGGTATAAGTCGCTTGAGTTGACCAAAGCAGTCGGGCATTAGTCCATCTTGTGCCCGAGTTAACCAGCTCAAGCACCAATCCAACAGTGTGCTCGAGTTGGTCGGCTTGGGCACCGATCCATCACGTGGAGAAGTTGATCGGCTCGGGCATCAATCCGTCTTGTGCCCGAGTTGACCGACTTGGGCACCAATCCAGTCTGTGCCCGAGTTAACCGGCTCGGGCACTAGTCCATCCCATGCTTGAGTTAACCGGCTCGAGCACTAGTCCACCTTGTGCCCGAGTTAGCCAACTCGGCGCACCAATCCAGTCTATGTTCGAGTTGACCGGCTCGGGCACTAGTCCATCACGTGCCCGAGTTAACCGGCTTGGGCACCGGTCCATCTTGTGCCTTAGTTGACTGGCTCGGGCACTAGTCCATCTTATGCACATGTTAGCCGACTCGGTGCACCAATCTAGACTGTGCTCGAGTTGACCAGCTTGGGCACCAGTCCATCTTGTACCTGAGTTGACCGACTTGAGTACCAGTCCATCTTGTGCCCGAGTTAGCTTGCTCGACGCACCAATCAAGTTTGTGCCTGAGTTGACCGACTCAGGCACCAGTCCACCTTGTACCCGAGTTGACCAGCTTGGACATCGACCCATCATGTGCCTGAGTTGACCAGCTCGGGCACTAGTCCATCATGAGTCCGAATTGATCAGTTCGATGCACTAACCCAATATGTGCCGAACGGACCAACTCGGTATGACGAGAAATGGGGCCTAGTCACAACGCTCGACACAGACGACATAAGGGAAAAACCCGACACTAAGACAAGCGACACCTAGGTGCATCATCATAGCTTAGCCCTTTGTCACTCAAGCAGCAACACAACAAAATGGCCCATCAACTCCCGCATAACAAACAACACAACCAATGAGAAAAAACCAGACACGGACTAAAAAAAAACATCACTCCACCACTGACTTGATCTTCGGAGGGGTCAAGTCGGAGATCAAACCCGACTCCGACCATTGTGCAGGTATTCGGCATTTGAGGAGCTACGTAGACGCAATCGTCATGGGTCGAGACGGGAAATATTCGGAGGCATCGGCGATTGAACCAGGCTGTACCGACACGTCCATTGGCGGCTACGTTATCATGCAGAATGGTCCAATACTCCCAAACAGCTGGTGTGCAGATGGACATAGACTGAAAGTATGAGTCAGGTTGATTTGAGTTGATTCACAGGATTCCTTTTGGGATTTCAGGCCGATTCCCCAATACCTAAAACTTTATATTTGTTGCCTAGGATACAAAATTGATCTCAAGTTGTTAGTCTAGAACAAACACAAATGCTTCAACGCTATTTGGTAGACATATTTAATATAGTTTCCCTGGAAGATCTATGATTTTTGTATACATTTCTTTCCCTAGAACGTTTAGGCGTCCAATTTCTTTGAAATATTGTGTATCTGTTGCATCTTTGTCTTTTGAGTACATTATAACGTCGACGGTGCCTAATTGGTAGTGGAAATAGAAGCACAGTAACATAATATGTTGCTTTTTTTTTAAAATTTAATCTTAGTTTGTTTTTTTTTTGTCTGACTGATATTTTTGCTAAATTTTGTTATAAAGTGCTTTAGTTACATTTACTTGGAAGATTTATCTTTGAAATCTAAGATAGTAAGGATTGACAACTAGTTCGAGTTTTTCCAATTATCATAGAAATAGGTGGCAACTTCCTTTTTTTTTTTTCTCAGTGGTGATTGGGCAAGTCCACAACCATTCACTCTTCTTCAAGTAATCTATGATATGAATGAAAAATTTAAAAGTAAATGCAAATTCCTAGAGTCATGAAGATAAAAAAAATTATTGTTATAAAAAAATTATTGGTATGGTTCCGTTTCATACCCATGTATCTAGTGTTGGTACCTATCATGTTTTGGAAAAAAAAACCCTAAAAAGATTAAAAATATATATATTTGGTACTAAACCTTTATCGATGTGCTATTCTATTTATAATATTTAATTTTATTTATCATAATGTTATTGGTTTTATTGATGAAAGATACAGGGACAATATGTGCATAAATAACACGAAAATGATAGATAAAAAAATAATTTTAATGATGATAGCAAATGATGGTACCATGGGTGATTATTGCGGTAGCGATCGATGACAACAACACGATGGTTGGCCTTGTCGATATTGATCCGAACATCAACAATGAGAAGGAAGAGGAGGTAGAGTAGTGAGACATCTACGCCAACATCGGAGGAGGAACAGGAAGAAGATGAGACATCTGCATCGTATTACTCTGTCACCTTTTCCTCCCTTGACATTGCTCTACCATCTTTTCCTCCCTCGACATTGCTCTGCATTTGTATCTGTATTGGAGGAGGAAAAAGATGCTAGTGAGGCATTTGCATTGTCGACAACGAAGAGAAAGGCAAAGTAGTGCAGCGCCATTCATGCACTTAACGTTATATGTTGTATCTTTCATTAGTAAAATCGACGATGTTATGATAAACGAGATTAAATTTTTTAAGTCTAGGGCATGAGATGCTAAAGAGATCTAATTACATGAGATAATTTATAATTAATATGTCACACCACCGATGACATCATTATTTTCCATCATTTTTATGCCATTTGTGCTATCACATGATATGTATCTTCTGACGGTAAAACCCGATGACATTAGAGTAAATATGATTAAATATTTTATTTTTATAATTATAGAGATTTTAATATAATTTTTTTAAAAAAATCTAGGAATCAAAATGATAAATATATATAACTATATAAAGGGATAATACATAATTAGCCGGCGGCACGAGATGCGCTCATCACGTGCTTCGCATGCTTTTGGTTTACGGGCGGGTCGGTGACGCTCGACGGACGGCCGCCCAAGGCCCTATTCCGCCCACACTCTCCATCCCATTCATCCTCATCCCTCCCCTCCGAACCCCAAACCGACGCAGAGAGAAGGAAAAAGGTTGGGTCATCTCCCGATCCTCTCTATTTGTTCTTCTTTTTTGTCTATTTTTGGTAGGATTTGATCCAAGTTCTCAAGGACGAAGCATATGGTTCCACCTGCTCCCGCTGCTCGAAAAGGGTTTGGAGTTGATGTTTGTCTTTGAGCCTACAAGAAGAATCATTTATAAGCCATCGATTATCCTCGGATGGTGCCTGCCTGCGTTTAGTTCTTGCGCGAGGAAGGTTTGTTCTAAACTTAGGGTTCCTTTTTTTATGCGTTGCTGTGTCTTGGAATGCGAGAATCGGACCTCCTTTGTTTTCTCTATGTATCCCTCCATCTTTCGGCTTCGACTGTGGTCTACTATGATGGAGCTCAGTGCAATTAGTTATCGAGGCACATTGGCATTCGAAATGTAAGCCTTTTCTTGATCCGGCGCTTAGGTTGATTGTCTGGTGTTTGTCCGGCATGGGAAGTGTTCTGCTCTTCTTCCTCAATTTGAATGCTCGTGTTTTCGTATTTTGAAATGCTTGCGATGGTTTGTCTCGTAGTTCCATTGCTACATGACGAATAGCTAGTGGTGTATCTTCTGGTCGTAATTGTTTCTCTGCGTCTCATACTGCATAGAGTTCTTGGGAATATATATACACGGATTCGTATAAGCTGATCTTACTGGTTCCTGTTGCTTCTTGTGCATGTCTAGTGAGGAGGAGGAAAGGGGGCATCAGCATAAAGCTTGCCGTATCAAATGGTGGACATTTGGTGGTCATTGTTAGGGGCTGCGGTTCCAGCTCTTGTGGTAGGGCAAGCCATTAGAGCAAAGAGAAAAAATGGCGAAGAGCAAAGGTTCAAGGGTGCTCAAGGGCATGAAAAGAACTCGGATGAAATCTTCGCATGTGACAGAGTCTGTACCTCTAAGAGAATGCTCAAGAAGGTCGGTGCATTATCAGAGAATCCACCTCAGGATACATGTGTTACTGTTTGTGGTGTTTCTGAACTCGATGCTTGTGCTGACGCTTGTGCGCGGAGCGTTTGTGTTATCCAACACCAAGTGCCTAATTGGAACGACGTTTGCCTTAAAAGGTGCCAAAGCGAATGCCTTAGGCTCTTGGCAACTCTGAAGTAAGTACTAGAGCAAAACCTTCGTTCTCGGTGGTGATATGAATAGTTCTCACACAAATGTTGTCAGCCATTTAGATACGGCTTCTTCTTTATGTGTTTTTCTTAAAGAAACATCATTTTGTTGATTTTTTATCATTGTTGGTCATGGTTAGTTTTTGCAATTGGCTACTGTTTGTTATATTGTTGGACCTTTTTTTGTTATTCTATAACATTCATTGTCGCAACTTGTGGTCGTAATTATAGTTCTTCTGTAACAATTACTTGTACATTAGATAACTATAATATATAGATCTACCACGGAGCACCATCACATTTATAATTGCAATCAGGATAATAGTTGACACACAACACCGGAGTGCTCCTATGGAAAACACCAAAGATGACGTGTACTCCAGGAACATTTGTTTTAACATTGGTTAGATCATGTGCTTTTTTTTAATATTAGATTAAGGTAGAATTACGATCAGATAGTTGTGCATGAAGCTAATCGTTCTTTTGTAACAAAAATTTATTTGAAGTGAAATAAGGTTGTCACACATGCACTTTGCCAGAGTTAGTTCTTGTGCTTGTTCTACCAGTAGTGGCTTGCCGGAAATTAGTTCTTGCAACTGTTGTTCATTGACTACTAGAAGTAAACATTTATTTTGCAGCCATGGTAGATATTCATAACAATGACTGTTAGCATAACCCTTCAAGTTTATCCTTTCTGCATTAGGTATAACATTCACATAATGGCTGTGCAAATCTATCCAGGGTTGGCTTTTCTTACATATTGTTATGCATAATTATGACTGCTTGGTAAGTCGGTACGCAAGAAACCATTTGTATAAATGCTTTCCTTTTTCTCAATTTTGTTATTTGTTCTCATTTTGATGATTTTGTGTTATAGATGAAGAGTCCCTCCTTCAAAATTCTCTTGTTGGTGATTGTTGTGTTAAAATCTCATAGGCAGTTCCTCAGATTTCACCAGTTTCCTGTAAATTAATCATAAAGTGCTACTGTCCTCTCTCTCTTTTTGCTGCTGTGATTGTTTTACCCTCTTTTGCAATCAAGTGTTGCTTTAGTCAATTGTCTACACTTTCCAGTGTGATAACACATGTTATGACCTTCTACATTGTAGGATTCTCTGTTCCGTCATCTAACTTATGTTCTTGGCGTAGCATTTAGATAAAATGATTATGAAATTACGTCGATACTTTCACATTTTACGGGTGACGTCATCTCTCTCTCTCTTTTTTTTTTACCATTGTATAGCTTTCAATTCACTCTTCACCATCAAATTGAATGTGAATAACCCATTCTTCTCTCTTTGAAATAAGTGGCACTTCCAATTTTGTGCACAATTTTGTTTTCTTCATATTATCAAATCTTTAGAGTAAGCAATTTTCTACAGGGAATTATTGAACTCAATTGCTTGTTGTCGTTAATCCATAGTTTTTCATTGAGATCTAGGATTCAAATTACAAAAGTGATTGATTTCTAGGTTTTGTCATCAACCTAATTGATTGCTTCCAATTGTATAAATCAATAATTCGAACTTTACTCAAAGGTAGGGCATTTTTCATTGATATGCAACCTTTTATATCATAAACAATGGTGTTTTCAATATAATCTCTTTCAGATGTAAAATATATCTCTACTCACTACTCTATAATGTATGAGACAAATATATGCATTTCGATTAGGATCATGTTTTATTATTACGATTCTACTATATATGTCTTCTTCGTTCTATCGAAAATTGATTTTACGAATAAACGAGGTTGGAATTAATCGACCAAATTTTTAAAAAAAAATTATTGAGAGTGTCATTATTCATCCATAAACTTCATTTTGTGGGCTTTAACTAGAATTAGTACAAGGGTTACTATTAGACTAAAAATGTCAGTACTTTGTTTAGGGTGCTAATTAATCTTCTAAATAAACCCCAAAAGTTCTAATTAAAATTTGAGAGTGATGTAACAAGCAGAGTCTAATGGATGCGGCCTTGGGGATGGCATCCACGCTCACCCTCTCAAAATAAGCTTCAGCCCAGATCACAAGAAAGGCTTAATGCACGGGCCTCTTTTTATTGTGCCCTTCTCATATTATGCTGGAAAGCATCGATGGAAGAGAAGATGCAAGTTTCTCCTGCGCAGCGTGAGACTTCAGCTGCCAAGGGATTAAAATACACGAGCTCTTCGTTCTCCACTCGCTGTTCTACTGATTCCAATGGGTAAGGCTGTTTGTTTCCTGGGCTGCAATGATTAAATGCAGCAGAAACTGGGATCGGTGGAGTTAAAACTCTATCGAGATGAATCCATGCTTCCCAAGGATGCCCAAACCACACATCTATCCTGCTTTCGCTACACGTAGATCTAATAATGAGGAGCGGGGGCGGGGGTGGTCCTCGGGAAGCTCTCATGATCGCTCAACAAAACCCTCACAGGAAAAGGGCAAGCTCCCATGTTGCTTTACATGCTTGTTCATTTCAATATTCACCTGCAGGTGGGTGATCTCCATGATTGCTCATGATTCCGGCAATCTAGTACTCGGTTGAAACTTTGGGCACCTGAGCCTCTCGTGGCAGGAGCACAACCGGTGGCCATGCTATTTAATGGAGGAGGCCACTTGCCTGCTGCCACACAGCTTTCAATCTTCATCGATGCAAGCTGCTCGTGGTAGGTTTGGTTGGTCGCTGCTCGGGCTTCAGTAACACCTTTGATTAAAGCAGCACAGCAGAAGACCACTTTAATCCTTGTTGCTCTGCCCCCCCACAGTTCCGGTGAGGTAATCCACTCCACTCACGAGCTGGCCTGCCTTCTTTTCGTTTTCTAGGTGAGGATCCAGCCAACTCCGGGGGGTGCAGCAGAGGGATCAAGCGACAGTGACCGGATTAATCATGCTCGGAGAGCGGCAGAGACTGCCTGCGCCATGGGTCCGATCGGGACAGCAGTACTGATATCGGCAGCTGAGGAATGGAATGCGAATGCAATCTTTGCAGCTCGAGTCTTTTTATCGAATGGAATGCGACCGGTTTCATCTCCTTGAAGCCACCGGCGATGCTGCGTCCCATTGCGCCTGATGAGGAAGGAGAAGGGTCGCCTGCTGTAAAAGCAAGCGCGCTTGCAGGAGGAGGAAGTCAACAATTAGGTGGGATGGTTCGATCACACCAAGTTCGTGTGAGGCAAATCTCCATGTGGTTGCTGATATATTTTGGGGACCTACTGATCTTATTTTGCAGCCATCCTTTTCCACAGTACGAATGTTCACAGTTCTTCCAAATGATTTATAATATAATCATTGTTTTCAATCAAATTAAGACTCGACGCCCGCTAAACATGCCATGATCGGCTATTGGACGTATTACCATCATCAAATCAAAAACTATTCTCGGTACGATATGTCTTTATCGAAGAAGATGTACTGAATTCAATCGACTCATTATTAGATATATTTTCTGCTAGCATAAAATTTATAACCATGCTATGCGGAATAACTTTAATGTCAAAATCTAAATTCAAATAACAATAGATTCAAACAATGTTACGATGCGTACCTTTCGTTGTTTTTCAGAGAAATAAACTTTATCTGATCTACAAGCACATTATTGTCAGATTTGAAATATCAATATATAAGGAAAATTAGACTCACATTCTTCTCTCTTCCTATTCTTTCACAAGACCACATAGATTGATGGTTAGAGAGATTGAGAGAAAGACTGTAGTAAAAAAATTGAAAGAGAAATTATAATATCTCAACTGTAATCTCTTATTTCTTCTCCTCCTCCTCAGATTCTTATATCCTCGTCTCTATTGTATCCCTAAAGGTTCTGTTTATTTATAGACGAGAGCAGAGAGTCTAAGATAAGTTATTAGGAGATTTTCTCCCATCAAGGACATCTCCTAAGGAATCTTATTATAATTGGATTTCCTTCCTATATAACCAATAATCATAATCAGAATCTAATCATATTTTTAATATATCTTACATAATTAAATATGATTATGTAATCTAATAATTTCTACATAATATCTTACGAGAACATACAAGAATAATAATGAGATAAACATACATTTTTCATTCTCAAATTGAAATAAAACATGAGATACAGGATATTTTAGATCGTAAGGTTGAAATCTTCTCCCATCAGGTTCTAAATGTGATGGATTGATACTCAAAATCGACAATATCACCGCTATCTTTACTTCATCGTTTCATCCGACATGATTGTTTTAAGGTTCGGTCATTCTTCCTCTTCTCGAGAGTCATCTTGTTATCCGGTGGATGCAAGCAAGCAAGCTTCCGGCTTGGCGAGATAGGACGGCAGCTCCCATTGTTTATTACTAAGACGGGGCCAAGGTTGGAGGCTGAGAGAGCCAGAGAGAAGCGAAGAAAGCTTTTTACTGATGTAACAACTCATCGGACAGAGAACAAACAACACGTCAATCTCTTCCCAGGCATAAAGAAACAACACTTCAATCTTCTTCTTCTTCTTCTCTCCTGGTTCAAAAGGAGGATGGAGATCATCGGGTGGGAGACCCCAAAAGCCGGTCGAACGGTGAAAGCAAAGAGGCTTTGTCTTGATGTAACAGCTCGATGCATCCGCTTGTGGCGATCCAGAATGGGGCTCGGTGGTCCTCCGGACCGAGCTGGTGATGCGAGCGAGAATTGTCTGTCACCTTCCATGAGTGTGCACTACTCCTCCTCGAGTTACATTACACTCTTCGACACGCTTCGCTTTTGCCAATCTTTTAGATCTTTCATCTTTCCAAGAAGGATCAATGCACGATGCCTCTTCCGGCCAAATGAATTGTTGCATCGAGATTCTGACGAAAAAAGGGTGATAAGAAATAGAGAACAAGGAAAGAAAAAAAAAATCCAACTTGGTTCTTTCGATTTTTTAATTCTTCTACGTATCCTGCTACTGGTTTCACAGTTTCTTTTGATTCTAATCTACATACATTGTTGTACTTTATATTATATGTTGGAAACATGATGGAAGAGAGAGAAAGAATCCCCACATCAACATTATAAAACAACTGAAGCAATGAAGCAAAGAATCTGAAGTCTCTGTGGCTCCTCCTGCTCGCCGGATCTGACTCGGCACACTCGTAAGAGAAGGCTGCATCATTTTTTACAGGGGTTAGGACTGGCATTTGCAGTCGTATCTAAGATTACATCTCCTAAGCATCGTCTTCGACGGCAGCATCCGGAGATGGCATCGAGGACGAGGATGGTGGTCCAGACGCATAGCATTGTCACTGCCCCACATCCACAACCGCATTGGCATGAGAAGTACAGACAACCTCGAGCATGTCCTCCACCAGCTGATGCTGCCCAGATGTGCAATAGTGCTGCTGAAAAGGGATGTTTTGGACTGTGGAATTGGACCACCTGCTCCCGAATGCTCCCTCATGGCCTCCGATGGCTCCAAAACCAGTGACTGTGCCGTCTGTTTCCCTGCTTCCTTCGTGTTGGGTGACTTTGAAAGAACACTCTTCTGTGCACTCGCACCCACCACCATCATCTGCACATACCGCTTGTTCTAGGCCTCAGTGCAGCTGCAGAGAGAGAGAGATGAGCGTGGACCAAGCATGTGATCGTGACAGTGCGTTCCATAGCAAAATCCAATATAGGATTTGGTTCTTTTAGAGTGGATCGTACATCCCCACAGTTGAGGTCTTGTTGGTGCGTGTCGACATGTATCTAGTTTAGTATGTTCTATTGTCTAGTGAGATGGATATAGTTCCTTCGCCTCCTGCCCTACCGATGAGATATCGTAGCTCACTGTGCAGGATCATACTTGCTTGTGGGGAGAGACGAAACTGGAGTCACATCTAATCCTAATGTCTTTATGCAGCCATTCAATGCCCGTCGCACCCAAAGTCTATGGGTTGATGTGCTTCGCCAAGGCTCGGCGACTGTGCATTCAATGCCGGTGGCCGGCACACACATCGGCCCGTTGTTCTCTGTCGAGGTAGAACATCACGCTTTCAATCAAGCATTTAAACCAATTAATTTCCACCCCAAATGGAGCGAAGCATGAGTTCTTGCAGTTAATGACAGACCAGAATGAAGTTTTTCTTTGGCTCAGATTCCTCCCGGGATGGAAATCAAATTGCTGGCGGATGTTTGATTTCAGGCACGCAGTCGGTCGTCCTCTTTCAGAAAATTCTGATCTGAAGACTGTAAAAGTAAATCTTTTGCTTTTTACCTCCACAAGAAAAGTAACTTTATTTTTTGTCCTCATCGGAGAAGGCCTTTGTGAGTTGGTATCATTCCTGGCGTACCGATGAATGGCACTAAAAGACAGTCTTTGTTTCCCCAGAAGCAAAAGAAGAGAGTGAGACGAGGTGCAGTTAACATGGAACGACGACTGCAACTTCTTTTGCTCCGAAAACACCACTTGCTAAAGACAAATAAAGTATTTTCTCAGACCGCAAGAAAGAAGAAGAAAAGCTTCTCATGAGGAATCAAGGCCTCATTCCTACGTTCTACCTCCATCGATACGTACACAGAGGCCTGATTCCCACAGCATGCTTTTTAATTTTATGCTCGTCATCTGTTGCGTGATGTATGATCGTTGCTGGGTCGGGCGAGTAGGAATAAACAAGCATCAACGAGAGAGGGAGGGGGGTGTGGAAAGAGGATTCGTTCTGCCATTCTCGTCAACGATCAAATGATATGCCCAGAAGAATTGTTTAGCAAAAGTCACGATGAGAATGAATGATCCGTGCTTGACGTCGATGGTCGATCACCGAGCGGTCTGCATGCTTCGCACCGTAGATGAAGAACGAGTGTGGAAGTAAGCATGCGCTGCAGCGTCCCAAAGAGTCTTAGAACGAGTGATTCTTCCACCATGTTGCGATCCATCGATCGATGCACGCAGAGAGGCTCACCTCGATTCGATGATCCAAGAAACATTGCCTGCAAATGACATGGCGACTCGGCCTCCATCCATCTCCGATGTCAACGCCTTTCTCTTTCTGTGGTTCAGACGTTGTGATCTTCCCTGTCGGTAGCGTATGTGACGGAATGGCTCCTCTCCCGCTGCAAGCAACCTCGACGATGGCTCGCCAAATATGCAGCCACACACGATCAGGAACACCCATCACTCCTAAGACACCAATGCAGTGGAGCTGGAAAAAAAAAAAGCTTTTTAACATCTCGTTATTGATGATTCACAGAGACAAAGATTTTGATCGGATACGATGTTCATTCCAGTTGCAAATGAAGTCGATGCTCGACTTATTAGATTATAATTTACGAGAGACACCTTTTTCATGATCGCAAGAGTGTTCCCTCTCTTTTGATTCCTGCAATCAGCAACCATGATTGGAGCTTACATCGATCACGTTGGGCTCACAAACGGTGGTCCAAACCCAGTCAAAGTATTAACCCATCGATTAAAAGAATGCAGAGTGGTCATTTCATTTGGGTGGCCTGCTTTGACCTCATGGAAAGATACGAACAAAAGCCGTAGGCAGGGGAAGAGTAGGATGCTGCAGGGAATGCCAGAATCATAACTTCTGACAGGGACTTGCCGAGAATAATATTTATGGTTCAACCTTGGATGAAGGATATGTTTGTGATGCCAAAAAACAAAAAAAAAAGAAGCATGTGTTCAAGGGACTTACTTCCATGGCATTTGACAGGGATTTGGCAAGAAGCTATTTACGCTCACCATGTCATAGAAAGACAAAATTAGTGATGGAAAAAAGATTGGTAATGGTGGGAGCCCACTCAATCACTCACTCTCTTGACTTTTGTGGCAGCACTTTATCTTTTTCCTAATTCTTTCTTCAAGGTTTGGGTTCTGACACTTGGAAAACGATGCATTGTGCTCGATGGTTTGGAATATTTGCATCACTGGTTTTAATGTTGCGTGTTTAATGCATCGGGGCAGCTAATTGTTTGATCATCTTTACATAATAAACATGTTATGTCGGATATGAATGATGAGATTGTTCAGGTCATTATCTTAGGGTGTCTACTTTCATGCATAATCCAACAGATATCTACTTCTTCTTCTTACCAACCTCATTAAGATTGTATCATTTTTCCAAGAGTCCTTGATAACTTACTTTATCAATGATGAGAGGGTAGAATCACAAGGAAATTTTAGATTTTGATCTAATACTTCTCTGTCCAACGATTTGATTAAAGGTTGGAGGAGTATGTTGACCTTGGCATTGTGTGTATTAACGAGTGGTGTTTGCCGAATTGGACCCGACAAAGTGCCCGAGTGGTGGTGGGTGGTGAATGCTTCTTCCATGAGCCGAAGGATCAACCCAGGAATGATGAAGAGTCCACGAGGAGTCATATCTCGCCCAAGCAAGCAATCTATCTATCTATTAAATGCCCAGTTGACAACATAGCAGTGACTTCCTATGGGTGGCTGCCCCTCTTCTCTTTGGTATTCAATACAATGCTGCATGCAACGAGTCCTCCACTTCCCATCATGTTTTAGTATCCACGGAGAGAGAGAGAGAGAGAGAGAGAGAGAGAGAGAGAGAGAGAGAGAGATTGCTCTGCTTGGGGACTGAGCAGCGCCGCACCACAGAAAGCGACGCCAGCTCGCTTAGCCTCGCATGGAGGTGGCCGCAGTGGCTGCGCAGCGCCCAAAGTCTTTATTATTCTTCCTTTCGGAAGCTCCCAGTGATAATAATAATGGAGAGAGAGAGAGAGAGACGGAGGGAGGAGATGGATGCAGTATTATACCCAACGCCAATAAAGACGACAAAGAAAGATATGTGTAAGCATGAATGAATACACAACGCCGGTGAGAGAGAGAGAGAGAGAGAGGAGAGAGAGAGAGAGAGCGAGCGAAGGCCGTGAAGTTCTGATAAAGAGAGGAAGCAAGGAGAGAGAGAGAGAGTGGGAGAGGGAGAGGGAGAGGGAGGAGAAGGACGTAGATAAGACTCGTAATCATCGTCACCAGTACACGACACGCCATTGTTTCCTCTTCCCAATATACTCGCTTGCTGTTTCGCTCCCGCTTCCTGTTTGCCTTCTTTTAAGAAGCCCACCAACACCACTTACTACTGCAGCAACAGCAAAGACAACATCAGCATCATCATCATCATCATCACTTGGAGAGAGCATAGGTGCGGCGGCGACTTCCAGGAGGATTAATTCACCAACTCCCGTGTCGAGGAGAGAGGGAGAGAGACAGAGAGGCGTAGGGTGGATAGGCGGGAGGATCGGGAGGAGGACGAGGGGAGGGAGTAGTGCTATAGGCTTTAAAGAGCGGGAGGCGCGAGGAGGTTGGCGGAGTAAATACGCCGTGGGCGGGTAAGCTTGCGAGGGAGGGAAAGGAGGAGGGAGGAGAGCTCCGGGTGGTTTGACTCTGCCGGTTGTAGAGATGAAGTTCATGAAGCTGGGATCCAAGCCGGACGCCTTCCAATCGGACGGGGGCAACATCAGGTTCGGCCTTTCTCTTGCTTCGTCCTCGGTCTTCCCTTTGAAATCGTTTCTCGGTCTCGATCCTGCGATTTCTCTCCCGCGGCGCGATCCATTTTCTTGTGGGCTTGTTTGTTCATCTTCTCGATTGGTGTTTTGCGATGGTCTTTGGGATGTCAGCCGAATTCTTCGGGACGACGAGGTCGCTGTAACTCTCCGCAGCACCTCGAAACTCCGAAGAAGACGATCTTTCGTACTCGTCTTTAACGCTCTGCCTTGCTACTACCGGAATCAAGTCGATCACTCCCCGAGAGACTTTGGTCGCGCATGGTTCCTCCTCGTCCTCTATGTTCTGCTACTTTTGGACCGATCACTACGGGGTTTTGGGGTGGGGGGAGCTAATTGGTTCGCCACCGAAGAGGGAGGAGGTGAAGGGGTGAGACTCTGCCACGCACTGTTTCGTGTAAGCAGAGAAGTGGAGTTGCCTCCTTGTTGCCGTCTTGCATGAAGAGAGGACTTGGAACGACACCTGGTTCAAGTTAACAGTAGAACAATGGTTCTAATGCTTCATGGACAATGATGACGATGATGATGCAGGAACAAGTGCTCCACATTTTGCCCGACTTCCATGTGGGGGATGGAAGAGGGTGATTCGTTTCAGAGGGAGGAATCCAACGCAAAGCAGGTGCCCGAGACCCCGAGTCCTAATCAAGCTTGGGCTTCCTGCTGGGGTTGGGCTGCATCCCACTTGGGTTTGCTGGTATACACCTTTTTTTTTGGTGTCGTACAGGTCTCACCACATCAATGACTTCTCTTTCATGCCTTCCTCTATGTATCTGTGAGAAGAGAAAGTTTAATTGCTCTAAAACTGCGGGATGTTAGAGCTGTTCTAGGAAGCTGCTGCGCTTGTCTTGATAGTCACATTTAGGCAGACTTTGGTCAACCTTTCTCATGGTGTTTGCTCTCGGAAGTAGTAACATTATCCAGAGGGCACTCTTTGTGAGCCTAACAGTAGTGAAATTTATCACAGGAACTGATACAGATCTGGAGTTGCATGGTGGGTGAAGCTGTAGAGAAGCTCTGCATTCCATAATCTTTCATGTATATAATAATCATTTGTCGATGATCTATGGTAGAAAGGCAACCACTTTTGATCAGATCAGATACATAGATCCAAGCTTTATAAGAATGAGCAGAGTTTTACTTTTGGAATTTGACATGGAATGAACGTGCTTACGAGCAATAAGAGTATCGTAATATATGTTTCTACCTGGAATAAAAGTAGATTGTTCCTAATGGGCAAGAGTGGCCATCCTGACCTTGCTGTGGTTGCCGTCTTATGCAACTTCTTTGAATTGTTCACTAAAGCAAATTTGTGGAAAGGCAAATCTACAGTTCTTTTTTGCTCTTTCAGAGCAGTGTTCATGCTCTTGGTGCTGCATGATCCAGCTCTGGCGAGGAGCTTGTTGTTAGAACCCATGCTGTTTATGCTAGTACCTGTTGACATTTTGTTGATTTTAGAAACAATAAAAAACCCCACACTAGTGATGCAACACTATAATGCATTTATGTCCAGTCGACAAGAATTTTATTCGGAGTGTCGGACTTTTCTATGATAAGATGTGAATATGATCAAGGATTGAGAGCAACAAGTTTTGTCGCCTTTTTAACTGAATGATGGAAGAGCTTTCAATAACCTTGAAACCAATGGCTTTCTGTGGATGATGACATGCCTAAATGATAATAAAACTTTGTGAAATATGATTCCATTCGAGAAATGGAAAAGATTCATAGCAAGCTTATTCACAGGGAATGCATTCAGAGTCAACCGACTTTTGGCATGTGTTCCATTTTTAATGACAAGATATTAGCTATCATATTCCTACTCTGTGTGGGTGAACATTGTGAGTGTAGGTTTCATAAAATGGTCTTGCACATTATGCTGCCATTATTTGGAAATTTGATATATGTATGATGATCTATTAAGGTGATGGAGGCTCCAGTTCTTCCATGCGATTGGGTTGTAGTAAAGGACTCATGTTTGAACCCCCAAAATATAGTTTGCTAATGAGCTTAAAGAGGGGCTGAAGCAGTTTTTATCTCATTGTGTGAACAACATAAGAACATAAACTAGTTTCCGTTCTTTTCTCACTGCATGAATCAAATGAATTTACAAAGATGTAGGAGGATTTTGTTATGTTTCATAATTTGACTTTTTTTTTTGCCTCACAGGCTGATTGTTTTGTTTATTTTGATTAGATCTTCATATGATATTTCTTGTCTGAGATAATATTGGTACAAGGTTTGCGACTGATGATCAACTGATGCAGGTTTGTGGTGTCTGAGCTACCTACGGATGTCAGTGTTCGTATCGGTGAAGTGCGATTTTATTTACACAAGGTCAACACCTGTCCATAATTTAGTAAAATAAACAAATTTCTTTTGTACTAGTTACCATTTGGTCTATGGAAAGGACAAAGTACTTTATATTTCAAGTACTTGTGGTTCATTTCCATGACATAATGATTGTAAAATTCTATACTTATTATAATGCCATGTAATCTTGAGATTGACTCGGTATCATGCTCAAGTGTTTTGAATTTTTTGATGCAGTTCCCTCTTCTATCCAAGAGCAACAGATTACAAGGGTTAATTCTCAGGGTTGGTGAGGACAGCACAAATGAAATCTTCTTGCATGACTTTCCTGGTGGACCAAAAGCCTTTGAGGTTTGTGCCAAATTTTGCTACGGAATGATCGTGACGCTCAATGCCTACAATGTGGTTGCTGCTCGGTGTGCTGCGGAATATCTAGAGATGACCGAGGATGTCGAGAAAGGGAATCTGATCTATAAAATCGAGGTTTTTCTGAACTCGAGTGTGTTACGGAGTTGGAAAGATTCCATTATCGTTCTACAAGCCACAAAGTCTTTGTTACCGTGGTCCGAGGAGCTGAAGGTGGCTGCAAGATGCGTAGACTGCATTGCTTCTAAGACATCTGTCGATCCAACTAACATCAACTGGTCATATACCTACAACAGGAAATTAGCAGCTTCGGATGAGATAGTTGAAATCCAACAAAGGATGCATACAGTTCCTAATGATTGGTGGGTCGAAGATTTATGTGAGCTGGATGTTGATCTTTACAAGCGAGTGATGGTTGCTGTGAAATCCAAGGGAAGGATGTCCTCGGACATGATAGGAGAGGCCCTTAAGGCCTATGCGGTGAGATGGTTGCCCGATTCTTATGATGCCTTGGTTGCTGATGACTACATGAAAAGGAACAGGACTCTGGTGGAAACCATCGTCTCTCTGTTGCCCCCCGATAAGTGTTCTGGATGTTCATGCAGGTTTCTCCTGAAATTATTGAAAGTGGTGATCTTGGTTGGAGCGGGTGACACGTTGAAGGAAGAACTGATAAATCGCATTAGTATGCAGTTCCACAAAGCTTCCGTTAAGGATCTGCTGATTCCAGCAAAATCGGGTGGTGATACAATATATGATGTACATCTGGTGCAAATTCTAGTTGGGAAATTTATGGTGCATGTTGGTAGAAGTCATGATATAAACTTTGTTGATAAAAGTGAAAGCAGATTTGTGGAAATTAATACAGAGGACAAAACTTTGCTGCCTCTGGGAAAACTGGTTGATGGTTATCTTGCTGAAATAGCGAGTGATCCAAATTTGTCGATTTCTAGCTTTGTTGATCTTATCAAGTCGATTCCCGATGCAGCAAGACCAGGTCATGATGGATTATACATGGCCATCGATATCTATTTGAAGGTATTTTTATCATACACTCGCTAGCTTTCTTTTAATTTTGCACCTTACATGCTGTTTATGTATTATTCCTTCACTTGAATTCCAACACATATTACTTGCCATTGCTAATTGATTCCTTTAAGCAGGTCTAGATTGTATTGAAAAATCTATTTGATTTTTTTCCTTCACAGAGAATTATGTTAAATTTCTGACTTGACTATATTTTTCACTTGATCATAAAAAAACTCTGATGCTCTTTACGTATATATTTCCATCATTTATTCCTGAAACAAATACCTGTTACAGATTCAATTTGTGAATTCAAACTCAAAGCATCTGCTTTGATTGTTTTTGAACATAGAATTCTATCCTCGCGGTCATCTCTTTTCCATGGTAGCAGCACTTGACAACTTATTCAGTTATTCACAAGAGTTGCTCTCGGCTGATTAACTGGTCAATTTTACAAGTTTTTCCTGCTTACATGCCATGTTCTCTCAAGATCAATGCTGAATTCCTTGACCTGTGAAAATATCAGGAGCATCCAAACTTATCGAAAGCCGAAAAAAAGAGGATTTGTGGCCTGATGGATGTAAAGAAGCTCTCCGCGGAAGCTAGCATTCACGCAGCACAAAACGAGCTTCTGCCTCTCCGAGTGGTTGTTCAGGTCCTCTTCTTTGAGCGGTTGAAGGCATCAACGGGTGTGTCAGCCCCAACCAGTGATGCTCCACGTGATGCTTCGATGTCCCGAGCAACCTTGGAAGAAGACTGGGAGGGGAGGGCATCCGAGCATCATAACAGTCTAAAGCAGCAGCTAGGCAGTTTGAAGATAAAGGGGGACAAGTGCCGAAACAGTGATGAAATGAAGTGCAGGAGCACGAAGGAAAAGAGCAGTGGCTTGTTGCTACCATCAAGGTCGAGGAGGATCTTCGACAAGTTGTGGGTCGGGAAGGGACAGGGAGAGACGATTAAAAGTTCCGAGACATCAGGGAGCTCACAAAGCCCACCGATCTGTGTGAAACCCGGAGAGGCCAAGTCCTCTGGTTCTTCAAGGCGCATGAGATACTCAATTTCATAAGATGAAGTTTCTTCTGTGGAGGTTTCATTGTAAAGGAAAAGTGTGTTTCAGCTGCTTAGCCTGATAGATGCATTTTGCTAGTGTCCTTTTTTTTTTTCTTACTATCAGGGGGACTGACTATAAGCAGAAAAAAGATCTGCTTTGTATCATCTGTCTTCCTCCTTTTTTTTCTCACTGCCTTGTTTGATGATATTTGAAGAACTGTATTAGACTGTTAAGATTGTGTAAATTGAGGATCCAAGATGGGGTTAGATGATGCATATATAACTCTAACCTTGGGTCTTTGCATTCAAATGTATCTTTGTTTTTCTAAACTCAGATGCGTTGCATTCACTTTATATGCATCTTAAAATGCCTTTATGGCAGTCCCAATGTTTTCATGAGGAATGCAGATATCATCTTCCTATATGAAGCTCTCAAGAATCTGAACAAGTGCACAATATGATGACTTTCCATAAAGATGATATCATCAAATATTGAATAGATTGTGGGGGATTTTAATGGAGGATTTTTTATGTGCAAAATAAACCTAAAAAACGATATGCTTCAAGAAAGCACTAGTTGATCCCCCTGGACACTGTTCATTACCAAAATAAAACGGCTATAGCAGCTCAAATAGTAGGACTACTGTTGGGTCAAGAAAATAACACCACACACATCAATGCACGAAGATAATTACTAATTTAATTTCAAAAAAGAAAAAAGTAACCTAATGAGGTCATCGATAAAGCATATTGGAACAACAATTCCTCAAACTAGAGACAATGGTACGGTCGAAGTGATAGACTTACAGAGGTCAGAACATGATCGATCATCACAGAATCACCCTGCAATCGTGACCACCCTGCAAACTCAACAGTAGATTGAATACACCAAGATGCCGTAATGGTTTACATTTGTTTGAAATGTCAACAATAGATTAAAAAACATGTAGAGCACAAAATATGAATGTTGTTTTTCATGAATAAAGTGAAGATCTAATCAAACTAGTTTAATTGTATCATCATCTTGCAAGGAAGTACAACAATTTTAGTGATTGCATCATACTATGGTACCTAAAACCTAAATAAGAAAAGTTTTTTTTTTCTTCACATTTCTTAAAATAAAAAAAAATCTACACATGCTGTCTAGGCTACTTCTGCAGGCTTTGCAAACTAATGATAATGAGGAGATAAACTATAAAAGATGTTAAACAGGAACATTATGCATTATATGGCCATCATCAATCCAACTAGCGCTAGACAAGAGAGAGATGCTACTAATAGAGAAAAAGCAGGAACTCTAAGACACAAGTCAAATGGCAAAGGCATCAGGCAGCTAAAAAAAAAAAAACTCAAAAGAAAGTCAAAATACAAGAGGATGCTATAAAGTTTGGAAATGAACAACCTGGGAGTTAAAACAATAATCTTAGAATCCCTGGCACTGAGGTTGGAATTGTATTTGCCATGCTGATTCAAAAAGTTGACCTTAAAAGAACCATAAGAACCATAGAAACAAGTGCTCCTGATGAATATACAGACTGAGCAAACTCAATCACCACAAGAGAAAGGTTAATCCAAAAGATATTAATAAAAAAGATGTATAAAAAAAAAATTGAGGATGCATCATGATGATAGATCAAAGATACAATTGCTGAAGGACAAGAGTAACATTAATACAAAGATTTGGTAACCATAATAAAAGTGGTGACTGACTCGGTGACAAAAAGTGGCTCTATGAAGGGCATAAGAGCTGCAACAAATCAAGTATATAATAATTTCACAAGAAAAACCGAGTACAAAGACAATCTAGGACATGAAAGAAGCTCCACGATAGCTACAATCTTCTAGTTCTTTCTGAGAAGCTTTATTCTGAACTACTTTCCTGGAAAATCTTAAATAAGCATTTATATTTTTTTATATTTGATAATAATTAGTAAAGATTTGTGAAAGCACTTATTTTAGAATGTATTCCATCCAGAGGGCATCAATCATATTCCCAAAGTTCAATTTAAACCTGGGCAAAAGCTAGTATTTCTATTGTTTTAACTGAAATTTCATAAAATTTATGGTTCTTGAAAAGCATTTACAGATTTAGCAACTATTTTTTCTTTGATATAATGACTTTCAAAGTGGTAAAAGGACTTCAATTAAACATTGCCAACCATACAAAACAGGGAAAAAATTAATGGCTAATAAACTGCAGATGAAAAAAAAAAACATGATATCCAAACATAATGAAGAGTGTGACAAACAGTAAAGGTAGAGATTATTTACCAAATATGGTAAAGATCAAAGGATCAAAACAACTCCTTTACATGTTACAAAATGATGCATAAATCCAGGCAAAATAGCATAAAGATTGGAAACAACTTAAAACTATTGACAAACAGCATGAGTGTAAAATGGTAACACAAATCAAACATTGCTAATAATGAAGGATCAAGGTGCAATTAGTTAATCTCTTACTCAAGACAGTGGCAAAAACTCCATAAAGCAACAACAAATTAACCAAAGATTAGAAGGGCTTATATTGGAAACATTTTTAGGCACTCACTAGTATATCTTGATCAAATTAGATTAGTTACACATCTTAGCCACTCACATGGTTGAAAGACACTTAAGCAGCAAAGAAATCATTAAAATGCAATGGAAGGACACAGTATTTTAACCAAAAAAAAAAGTTTGGCATTTTGCAAAATTTTTCACAGTTGGTCGATGATGGAACCATCAGATTTGTACAATGTTAAATCAAAGAAATAAAAGGAAGTGATCAAGTTATATGACATCAAACTTCCACATCAGACATTAAGATAGCTCGGAAAACAGCACAAAACTTAAACACACAGTAGAACTAGATTCTCATGATCTAGATCTTTTTGTTTCAGTGAAAGCCCAAAACAGTGTGATTTTATGGCATAGCATCCACTAGAACCAAGCATTACCATAAAATACTATGAGGCATGTATGATGGGGTACAAGATTAGATACCCTTGTAAAGTTGAACATTTAGCAACATAAAAAGATATATCTAAAAAAATATAAAAATGATTACAGGAAAGGTGTTGGAAGTTGGAACAACAATGACAGGAAGAATTGAGTGGTAATGTGTAATAAAACTAACATTTTGTTGGCACAGGAAACAGGTAGAAGATCACCTGAGCATTGGAAACAAGGAAACCAAGTAAACAGGTTTGATGACCACAAACATTTTAAAATGTATAGGCCCACTGGATCCAATTCAACCAGGCAACAGTAGCAAAATTTCTTAAGAAACTACAACATTGGCATGGATGGTTTCTGGGAAGATATACAAAACATTAGGAGAATTGAGAGCAAATTTTCAAGGGATGATAACAAGTTGCTTGGAACTTGTAATTCATGTACAAAGCAAGCTGTCACCCACTGGATTTATGCCAAGTATATGCTAAAGTGAATTAATTATAGGCAGCTCAAGCCAATCATAAATTAACAATAGGCTAACGAAGTTACCATATCACAACTTTCAGTTGTTCAATTTCTCAATCTGCTACTAGTGCCCATAAAATCTAATCTAATGTATCACAATTATAACCATTACGCTTTAACTGATTGGTTCAAGCACTCTGCGTCTTGTATACCCAAATTCCTATTTTGGTGTGTACAAGGTGAGAATCCATTATTACTTCTACTTTTCTGAATCCTTATTCCTAACTTCATCCTGACTAAGATCTCCATTCTACTCCAGGATTTTACCTCTCTATTAATCATCCTACGTCAGAGAATCTATTTGAAAAATTCTGTTTATGTGATAAGGAATGTCAAATCGCAAAACACATTTTCCTAGAAGTACTTAACGTCACGGATAGTACTTGAGTATTATATTTTCATATATAATTATAAATAAATATATATATATATATATCTTATGAGATGTCATCGCAAAACACATTTTCCTAGAAGTACTTATTTACGTTTGAAAAACATCAAAGTTTCTTTTAAGATATGATAATCACGTACGGATAGTACTTGAGTATTTATATTTTTCAATTATAAATAAATATATATATATATATATATACATATATATATATATATTTATATACTACATACTACATATAAGCTCTTACATATTGGATAAGTATTTTGATTAATACTATGAGAAGCACAACTTCACATTTCTTATGTTTGGTAAAACTCATCCTTTAAAGCATCCATTAGATAGTTGTATATGGATCCATAACTGCTAATCAAATATAGATATAGATGCAGCTATGTTTTTGTCAATATCTAATCCAGTTTTTGATCTGTATCCAACATTTTAATCTCTAGATGTTCTTGAAGCTCTAGTCATTGTCTAGGTTCCCAAATTCAGCTGCCTAACCTAAGCGTTGGAAGGGTCCAGCCAGAGGGTGTTCTGGTACCCTTTTGATGTTTTTCGTCTTGCAGGACGCCTAGCCCCAGAGATCTTCAACATCACCTGTCATGATCCATGCTCTAGTCCTAGAAAGATTTGGTGCTGTATGGTGCCTTCTTATCTAGAAATTCCATTGTTAACAATGTAGACCAACTACATTTGGAGAGAGATATAAACTAAATAGTGCATGCCACTCTTGACTTCTTTTCGAACATTAACTTCGAACTGTAATGATAGATACAGTAATTCTAAGCATATACTCATTCATCTATTTTCCAAAATCCAATCCTTCAACATCCATAAGACCAAAAGTTTCGAAGTCTATATTCTTACTAGTGTGTACTGTGTACAGTTCCATTAAGGCCAGGTCTAAATAGCTGAGAATACAGTTTCTAGTGTGTCGTGTAAACCTACTGCCCGAATAAAAATTCTTTTCCAGAATTGATGTCAACAGTCTTCCAAGGGTAAAGAACTAAGTGGGTCATGGTCAGAACACCTCTTGGAGATCTAGATATTTTGTTTTTAAATATGCATGAAAAAAAATCTAGGTGGATGAGGTATGACATTTTCATTGGATGTATGAACTAACCATCACGATGAAGTGCACGAGCTAAAAGAAAGAAATTTCACAGTCTTAGATGGGCAATATTGTTAAGAAGTCATAGGGACAGTTGCAATGGCCTAAGAATACATGAAATGAAATAAGGAATAAACAATGAAAATGAAACTTACGAAGATAACAACTTATGAAACGCATTAAAACATTTATGTAAAACTATTGCTTAAACTTTAAATATTTATTATTCCTAACACATACATCTATTTACCAAGATGAGGACAATCGAAGGAAACAAGTTCCCAAAAGGATTACAATTCCAACACAAGCATATCCAAAGACTCCAACAACTGGACGGCCGATCCGACAGATCAAACCGATGTCTGTGTGAAGAGCAGCAAACTCTTTCCAATGGCAGGGAATAGATCAAAGGGACCTAGGGTTTGAAAGTGTAGGGCTGAGGGAGGGAGATGGGACCTCGGTGAGGATCATTCCCGTCGTCCAGCAACCTCTGCACCCGTTTTTTGGCGCAATACTGCCGATCGAAATGCTTGACCTGTAGAGTTCCGATCACCGCACACGAAGGATCACCAAAAGAAATAAAAAAGAAGGAAAAAAGATCAATCTTTGGCGAGGAGAACAGGGGAATTTAACAAGACACAATACCCAGGTGGGGCGGCACTTGGCAGCGAACTCGGCGCGGGCGGCCTTGCACTGTGCGGGATAGAGGAGGCCCACGGTGGCGATCTCGGTGGGCTTCTTGTCAGACTGCTTCTCCAAGCACGCGAAGAAGGCATCCCGCGCCTGTTTGACAAAATGACTCAACGAAATCAAGAAACTGCGACCTAGATACAAGGGAGGATGAGGAGGAGGAAGAAGGGGGTTTGGTTTTGGCTTGCCTTGTAGCAGGTGGCTCTGCCTTGGGCGAGCACGTCGGCCATCACGCCGTCTGAAGCAAGTTGTGGCGGCTCAGCGGTCATCCACAGAGTTTAGAACGTCGGCATAGCAAAATCGACAAAAATCGACAAGCCGAGTCAACAAATCTGCCGGGCTAATAATCTTAAGAAGAAGAAGAAGAACAGCATATATATATATATATATATATATATATATATATATATATATATATATATATATATATAAACATACCATATATATAGATTATATATATATATTTAGATATAGTTAATAACTAAGTTTCTAAGTTTCAATCAAACAAAATAGATGTTGGTAGCTGAATTAGGAGGGTAGTTTAGCCTATAAATAATTTTATTTTAAGCTAAAATTTAGTATGTATTTAGTTTTAAATGTCTTCTAGTTTTTTATAAAATTTTATGATAATTTAAGATCGTTTAGTTAGCTAGAATAGTAAAGAAAGATTGCTTTGTAAAATCATGTGATGGTTTAATTGATACTAGCTAATTCATTTGATTATAGAGTGTATTGTTAGAAAATTTAGTGGTGGAATTTAGATGAAGTTTCAAGTTAAGTGTAATTTATTTTATGAGTGATTTTATTAATTTTTTATGTATTATTACAATGAATTATTATAAACTAACAATTCAAGAGGTAAGGTTCTTAATTAACAAATCTCATGATTCTATGCTTCCAATTTGATAGATGTATTGCTCCCTAATGCACTCGGTCATTAAAGAATATGATCTTTCCTTGACATCTTCATTTTTTGAGTTCAATAAGGTAAGTATAAGTTTAATTCACTACAAAGTAGTAATTGTATAAATTATCATATGAATAATGTATTTTGGAAAGCATGTTTCAAATAATATGATCGTCATAAGTTAGGAATGAGCTAAATTTAAATGTATATATTTTGTAAACATAAAAATATATGAATTATATTGAAAATATATTATATGCATGTATATATGATGATATGTGGTATAAGAGTGCACGTATTTTCAATGATATGCAGTGTGAGAATGTACGGATATGTTACGATATACAATGCACATATATTCTATTACATACATTGTGGGAGTGCATGTATATATTATGATATATAGTGTGGTAATACATATGTATATTGTGATGTGTAGTGTGAAAGTGCATGTATATATTACGATGACATGTGATGTAGGAGTGTACATATATGTTATGATATAGGGCATAGAAATATATGAATTTACTATATTTTCTACATGTATATATAAGCATTTTGAATTATTTCGACATAAAATTTTATCTCCTTATTATGCATATACTATGTTGTAAGATTATGTTGGTCAAAGAAATAACAGGATGAGGTATTTCCCATTAAATATCTTACGCTAATGATTTTGAAATATTGTGTATATGATATGATAAATGCTCACTTAAATAAAGACTTCATACTTATTGAGTGATTGTTCACAATAAATCATATTTTGTAGATAAAAATACTAACACCTCACCCAAGTGATCAAGTAGGAAAATGAGCACGTTTAAGCCCATGTTAGTATAGATACCGATGCTGATATATGGGCATTTTATGCAGATAACTCTTGGACATATTGTGTATGTATTTTTTTTTTGTTATATGTTATAATTATATATAGGTGTCAAAAACACTGTATATAGGGGAAAACCCTATCAATTTTGTTTATTAAGTTAGCATGTTTTAATCTTAAAATTATCTACTTTTCGCTGTATTTATATTGATAATAGTAATGAAAGTTGAAATGTGGCAGGAACTAAGGGTAGGAGTAGGGTATATATATATATATATATATATACATATATATATATACATATATATATACATATATATATACATATATATATATATACATATATATATTATATATATACATATATATATATATATATATATATATATATATATATATATATATATATAGAAGAGTTTTATGATGGTAACACTTTAAATTATAATTTTAGATTATTTTATATTAAATATTTTAAAATATATACAATAATTAATAACAATGATTAATAGTGATTAATTTGATTTTTTAGAGGTACATACGAAGGATCCTCATTTGAATGCTATATTAAAATATATAGAGGAAAATATGCCACATTCAAATTTTACAAGGACAATTATGTGAAAGAATATTCTAGATTGGTGCTCTTGACCTCTTACAGAACATGCAAGATCAAATTTTTACAATAAAACTCTGTTGTCACATTGATGGAGCTTGAAACTTGTTTAAGAAAATAAAAAAAAAGAGTAGAAACAAAAAAATATATCAGAGATAACTCTTATTTGATGCTAAAAAAACACAATGTAATCTGAAACTTACAGGTAATCACCATTGCTGTTATCATTGGTATGAAATAAACTAGTCATTTCATTTTTTTAAAAAAATAAAATGCTTTCCAATAATCAATAAACATACTTGGGGGCTTAGGCATTGAGCCCCTCACTCACCCCAACCATTACATTAGAAGGACAAAAAGAACCATCACTTTCTAAAATATAATAAAGGACCCCCAAAAAAAATCACATTCTAAAATGAAATATAAATCAACCACACTTATAGCAGTAAGTCCCCTCGAAGAATATGCACGAATGATGTGCCTGAAAAGATTCATTCAAAATTACTATCTTGTAAACTAAGGAAATAGATTTGCCATCCATGTTGTGCCTCACCAATCAAATAGCTTGTTCAACATTCAAAAGTCAATGGTTTCTCAAAGTCCATGGAGAGTTCAGGAACCTAAAACAATGCTCATTGCAACACCAAAGCCAAGGAAAGATTTGCCAGGATACTTGCACACACACTGCAACTCTACAACGAAGGAGACTCGAAGGATGACGATTCCCTCCCTCAACTGTTGAAGCCTCAAATGCAGCAAAGGCTGTGAGACAGTGCACTTCACATTCTCATGAGAAAAAGACGGAATAATAATTACTTAATGGTCCGAACAAGCAGTACTCCTCTCTTCCAGTTCATATTCTTTGAAGCCTCTCATGTTTTCCTTGCTTCTGTGAACCAAAATATTTGACATCAAGCATTTCTTTGGTCATCACGGCAAAAGTTACAGTGGTGGCAGCGATCGGTAGACATCTCTTCTCTCCACTTCTTCCACGGCTTAGGCTTCAGCTCTTGGATCCAATTTGATAGATTCATGACGACCAACACGCTTTCTTCCTGTCTGTTCGATTGCACTGCAGCTTCCCTTTTAATTTCCCCTCCGAAATAAGAGAGTTATTTACATGGAGATTTATGCTTTTGAGCTATTCCTGACATTGGCCAATGTATGAGAACCATTCCATCAATCTCTCAGAGAACTGGTACATTGCTGAAGTTTGGCAAATATTGAACCTTGCAAGGAAAGAAATGCTTGTAACTATGGAAAAGTGAAAGAAAAGGTAAACTCAATGTCTTCAGCAATGTAAAAGGTAATGAAAGAAATGCTTGTAACTATGGAAAAGGTAATGAAGGTGATGAGTTCAAATTTATCTCAATGTCTTTGTCACATATATAGCAAAAGGTAAAATCCAGATAGTAATGCAAAGTTTGGTTTCGTTTTGTCGTAGCGACTTCGAATGTATACTAATGCAAAAATTGCCAAGAGAAGCCAATTTGTTTCATTTGGTGGTTTAAGTTCAAAGGTACCTGTTTCTCTGATCTACCCATGTTTAACTGTCCAATTTCTCTATTTGTCGAATCGGATCTAGATTTATACACGAAACAGGAATGAAAAATCGACAAAGTAAACCGAAAAAAAAAAAAGGACCAGACAGGTTGCCAGACACACATGTATAGAGACATGAAAAAGTAAAAATACAAGAATTATAGCCGTCTAGGAAAAGCTCGTTAGATCGAGTTCGTTGTGAGATCAAAAGATGGATAGCTAGCATGATCAGGGTTTTATCTTTAAGCTTCGTTTGTGAGTGTAAAAGGCATTTCTTTGACAATGAGAAGCAAACATTTGCAAAGAGTAAACACAACTATTTAACAGATGAGAAATCATAGATGATCCCTAATTTTCTTCTTCATCCCTCTCATCTATTGTTGACTGTGCTATTGTTCTGTACTTAGCTGATAGGACTCAAAATTTCTCTCCATCCACTAAGCACTCAATTTCTTATGGGAACCATTAGAGAAAAAACTAGCCTTGGCTCATTCTCGCGTGTCGTATCATCCCTGAACAAAGAATGGTACGAGCGAAAGAGGCAGCAGTAAGTGAAAGAATCTGCTCAGTTTGTGTTGTGTTTATGAGTGGTTCACCTATGGATAAATTGCCCGAGCACGTATTCTTTTACCTATGTTCCATGAATACTTATACCAAGATCATGATGTGTGTCTAACATTCCCTATGTTGATCTGTGCTTTCTGAAAACAATGATTTTATCCTCGGAAGTACTCCAAAGTTCAATCCATGACTTTGCCTCAGATAAAAATAACCTCTAATGGTCTCGATTCGCCGCAGCTACACAAAGTTTCAGACACACTGAGCAATTGAGTTCAACCTAACTGCACATTAGTCTCCTTTGCTTATTCATTCATGTATAAGTCCTTGTTTTCCTATCGGTATAAGCATAGGATATAACCTTTTTTCATCCTATGCTGACTATGGTTAGCTAGGAACATTGTGTGTTACCTTCATCCCCGAGGTTGGCCAGGCGAAGAACACAATGAGTTTTATAAGACCTTAAGGGCCTTTGCCTAAGGAGTTGACATAGCAGTAAAAATTCATCCACCTTTGGGGTTGGCTAAGTAGAGAACAAGCAGACACCAAATACATTACGGCCGCTAGCTTTAGGGTAGGTTGTCTAAAAGAACAAAATATATAACCTTCCACCTTCGAGATTGGCTAACTCCAAAGATGCAAAAACATGCTTAACACATCACAAGCTTAGCTTTTAGAGTTGGTTTAAGTATAAAAAGTATATCAAAGAGTGTTTTGAGTATTCATCCTCGGAAGGCTGGAGATAAAATTGCTCAACACAATTAGACACCCGAACGACAAAACTATTGTCATAAAATTGATTAAAACAATATGACACACGAATGACAAAACTATTATCTTATCCATGCAGAAATTGAACTAGTTAAAACCTACATAAACAATTTTATTTTGACTCTCAATGTGTCATATTAAATTTGAACCCTATAAGGTTTCTACCAAAAATTCTCCATCCAAAATTTATGACTGCTTAAAGCCTTAAAAAGAAAAATGATCGACTTGGATCAAATCTGAACCACTCCAACCCCTTTGATCTTGTTTCACTTTCAAAAAGGTGGACTTTGGAAAAGCTCATTCTAAAACTGACTTAAGGAAATGCTTTAGTGCTTACCAAGACATTTTGCTTTTGTAATTAAATAAATAATTGACCAAGCAATTGATAACGGTGGCGACGGCACCAACGATAATAATCATGATGACAATAGCAATGGCTGAAGGTGCTTGCGGCCGTATTTGTAATGGTCATGATCGAGACCATTATTCTAAAGGAGACGGTAATAATGATAGTGATTCGGGATGATGGTGGTGGTAGAAATGATGAAGATTAGTATTGATGATAATGATAATGCTAGAGGCAACGACAACAATAATGAATGACAAAGACCACAGGTTGATAGAGATAGTTGTCGTAGTAATGACGATAATGATAGTAGTTGATGGTAACAATAGTAATGAAGATAGCAAAGGATGCTGGCAATATTGAAACCATTAGTGATGATGATGATAATAATAATATTGATAGTGACGGTGGTGCTGATAATAAGAATATGAGTTATTGGTAGCTACAATCACATAGACGCTACGTCGAGAGATATTCAATTAAAAAATCTATTAAAGGAAAAAAATCTGGAGGACATTTTGATCCTCCCTGAAGAAGTTCTTTTAACTTCCTCTCGAAAGCTCTTTCAAAAATTAAAATCAAACAACCAAAGATTGACCAAATGCATTCTTTGATAACTAATGTTCTAAAATCTTTTCTGAGCTTCATCTCACTGTCCTATCTATAGATTTTTTTTTGTTTTTGTAAAATAAACTGTCTGGAAATCCTATTATACTACCTATTTAATGATATTATTTAGCTTTTGTCGCTTTCTTAAATTTTACTAGCATTTCAATTATGGCCTCTTAGTCAGAATTACCCTAATTTAAAAGGTAACCAACAACTCCTCTTGAATTTATTATTAAAATTAAATGAAAATAATTTTCATTATGATGGATCTGAAAGGATTTTTATATAATGTATTTATGAATCACTTATCTCTTCTTCCGAGAAATTTAAATGAAAAACCTCAATGTTAGTTCACGATCCCACAATTTTGTAAATCAAGTTATCGAACTGCTAAATATGGTTCATATTCCTGTGTGGACAAAAAAAAAAAAGAAGAAAATCAAGTGGCGATGGACAGCTAATAGAAATATTTGCCAATAACTAATGATAAACTCTTAAATGCAGAAGACCTGTAAATCACAAAACCACAGTAATTTCAACAAAATATTGAAAGAAAAGTTTGGATCTCAAGATTAAGTTTCTATGTGGCATCACTGTGCAGCAGATTGCCAACCAAAGCCAAGTAAAAAAGAAATGCATGACAATACCCACTGTTACATATGTGAGATCAGTACAAATGAAAATTGCTATCACTTGTTTATCAATCATAGATACATGTTTCGCGCCATGGCCCGGTCCCAGAATCTACTTACCAAATAGATCAGGATCAGAAATGCTGGTCCTGGCCATCAAAATTTCTGAATCATGTGTTAAAACTGTAGTCTTCTTCTATTATATTTGCAGGCACCATTGTTTTGTATGTTACTCTTCCCCTTCCTTCCATGTAACAATTCAACACTCATGAGATAGCAGAGAGACTCCTGCTGGCTCCTTT
This sequence comes from Musa beccarii, assembly GCA_024322285.1. Lineage (NCBI taxonomy): Eukaryota > Viridiplantae > Streptophyta > Magnoliopsida > Zingiberales > Musaceae > Musa > Musa beccarii. Next base: position 55,448,453 of record CM044399.1, read on the forward strand.
TTGTTCATATGGTATTAATCTTTAATGGAATATAGCAATAACTTGGAAGGAATAAGATTGATTGAAGAGGAAGATGAAAAGCCTCGGAAGAAAGATCGATTGAGGGTTTGGAGATTTGACAAGCTGATATGATGATTCAAGTTCCTATAGAAGGCATACTTTGGAAAATCCTTCTAATGGAGAATCATCTAGTTTTATAAGGAATATAAAAATAGTTTATTCTAGACAAGTAAATCAACAAAAAGTCATTAATTAATTGGCCTAGAAGCTCCGAGAGCTGTGTGAAAAATTAAAGAACCTTTAGCCTTTCTAGGTGCTTACTTTTATATTAAGTGCATTTTTTTTTCTCAAGTTATTTTAAAGCTGTTTAGATATCCTACAAGTTATATTTTGGGTTTCTAAAAGGCATACAAGTTCCCTAAGAGGTTACTTTTAGAAATCATTGCCTACATTGATTATACTAAGGCTCTTAAACCCTTATATAAATAGTGAAGCATATCGATAGATGAAACTGTTCAGATTTGAATGAAAAAGAATTGTATCTGCTCTTTTCTAGTCTCTTTTTCTCCTCGCTTTCTCTTCTCTTTAATCTCCAATCTCTAGTCTCACTCCTCTTTTCCTCTCCTCTAATTTTTAATCTCTCTCTCTCTCTCTCTACCCTATTCAACATCAATTTCAAAATCTAACTTGCCTATAAGAATAGTATCGCCTTCCAAATAACACATAGACGTCACGTAAAAAAAAAGAAAAAAAAGAAGAAGAAACATTTCACTTCATATAGAGGACGCCAGTCAACAAAGTCATGCCATTCTAAGGATAGAAAGTGGTAAAATGCTTACATAGTAATAAATAAATCCATATTGACTATTTTTCCTATGGGCTTAATCTTTACTTTAAACACTATTGAACAAATGCAATACAAAGAGTACAAGGGTGACATTGCAGTCTCTTTCCATCAAACACCATCCATGGCAGTCTCTTGTATTCATTGACGTAGTTTTCTGTCAAAACAAATGCTAATGATTCCTGGATCTGACAACACCCGTATCTAAATTCTTCACTAGCCTAAAATGTTTACTATTTTGATATGTACCTACCAATGTATCAATCATGCATTAGTATGATATGTACCGAGACATATCAACAGTCAATAAGGATGTATCGATGGTACACTCAAAATAATCGAAAATAGCTCCAAAAATATCTAAAATTTTTTAAAAAATAGATTAGGGTTTTTAATTTTAAAAAAAAATATAAATTTAGTACAATTTAAGCAAAAATAATGTAAATTATGAAATAATAGTGACACATTTTTTCCGAGCCTTCAAGAGTAGCTTTACGATATATTTTGAATCGCTCTTCCATTAATATTAAATTATTTATAAAGAAATGATTTGATTTTTATATTATTTTTTAAACAACTTCAACTCTAAGATTCAAATGAATTAAGTAATCAATCGATGAATATATCTGGTTTTACTGCAAAAAAGAATTGGATTGGAGTCCTCGATCCTATATATTTGTATATTAATATGATATATTTATCGAACCCAATCCTAAAATTGATCTCACGACAAATTGATCTCGATCCTATATATTTGGATATATTTATCGATAAAATGCGACATATGTTGATATGCCATATGTTATTGATGCATCAATATGATGATGATCGTAATTTGATTATGGTGAATCACGTGTTTGAGGTTATTGATACGGAGTGTAGTCTAATCATCGTAATCAATTAGGGTGTCACAAGCTAATAGAGTTGAAGAGATTGAGAGAGCAAAATGAGTTGAACAGAAGGAAAAAAGGTTTAAAAATCCTTTTCTAAGCCTTAAACGGTTAATTAGACAGTTTGAAATAGAGAAATCTCAATCCTTGATCAGTAATAGTCGAACTCCGACTGTTATCGATCGATATAGGCCGGTAATGATTAAATTTTGATTGTTACTGCCTAACATAGATGCTGCATCGCCCGATACAGGATCATGTGACGATATCATCTAATAGAGGGTGATCCACGTATCAATATCTTATCGAACAGATATATACTACCTGTACCAGGCGGTACAGGTCGGCACGACAAACCCTATATTTTATATTAATAAATATTTCTTGGTTTGCACACAAGCTGACAACTGAATGGTGGTCAGACTTAACGAAGAAACCAATTATGCTAAGCTAGTCAGAAATTACTTGATCTTAGAGCAAATTGGATGAAGCGGACACAAGAAGCACCGGATCAGGCACAAGATTCACAATAACGACTAAAGTCAACCAGAATAATGGATAGAGAAGAGTACCGAAAGCAAATTTATAAAAGTTAGGATGATTCAAAATGGGATGTTTTCCTAAGCTGAACAGATCATTCAAACAGGAATGTTATGTGCTCTTAATAAGTTATATTGGAACGATGCTAAACCATTGTTCTGAATCTTCTGCTAGGGTTCAGGAGAGTAAGCCACATCACGATGCATATTATTTTTTTCTCCGCGTGGTAGATCCATTCGAAATTAAGGGAGCGGCTATATACCTTCAGATGCATATTATTTTTTCTTGTGTGTGACATATCCATCTATCACTCAGATCCACCTTATTTGTTCTGTGTGACCGATCCATTCTCGATCAAAGGAGGAGCTACATATCTTCCGAAATAAAAAAAAAGCTAACTTAAACCTCAGAGTGATAGATATAGCTCAAAGAGAACCAACAAATGAGTGAAGCAAATTAGGTCACAAGTACATGATATGATCAAAGATTCTGATTGGAAAAAGACAATGTAGAAATTTTTGCATCATAAGACAAAACCAAATGCATCTGAAAATAAATACGAAAATTAGAACGACACACATAATTTGGGTAGAAGTCTCCACATGACCAAGAAAAAGGTGGCCAATTGGATAGAAGTCTCCACATGACTAAGAGAGGTGGTCCTCATGAGAAGATTTCTTTTGTGTTTCTGGATAAGAATCACCATGTTGAATTCTTGTCCATGAATTGACAGTTTTTGACTAAATAAACCCTTCTGTCCTCATGATATGCTCATACCATGATGCACAAATCATGTTAGAAGTTTCCATCTTAGTTGTTTACCTTTTGCTACATGTAGCTTGTACCAAGAGTTGAAGAAGGATTCAGTCAAAAGTCATGTCTTCTTCTGCTGAGAAAGCTCACATTCTTGCCTTCCACACATAAAAAAAAATTATTTAGAACCAACAAAATCCATCCCATTGACTCCATGCCACAATCCATCATGTGACAATTCTACCTCCATATATGTTCTATATACAATCCAAGTCCAAGATACCGCACTTGCATCCTCAAAATTAGCTTAGTTTGACACATTTTAAGCAAGATGTTGCTTTGATGCCCACAAAAGATGGAGTTAGAACTCAGAAGTAAATTGGACTTTCATGATGGAATAAAGAAAAGGCCAGTGATGCCTTGTTATCTCACCATTAATTTATCATATTTGTGTTCAAGGCTCTCATGATGACATAAAATATATAGCTAATCCTAACTTCTTACACAATCCCCTGGTAGAAGTCATGAATTAGTCATCTAACAGATATCAAGTGTGTCACAACACAACCTGGTGGAAAACAGTAGCTACAAAAGAGTTACAAAGAGCTGTCTCATTACCTTAAGCAGTAAGAGAACTTTGTGGGAGCGAGTAGTCGAGACCAAGGAAACCAGAACCTCCATTGCAAGTCTTTTCCTCAGCTTGCTTCTCTACCAAACACTGGCATAGAACGTCGACCATGGAACGAAATCCGACTTCCCAAGCTTTTGTGAAGCATCTGCAGTAATCCGACTTCCAGCGAGAGAATGGAGGACCAGGTCAATGGTGGTTCTGACGCAGGAGCGAAGCAGATTTGAACTGAAGCAACCAATGGGCAAAAAAAAAAAAGAAAAAAAAAAGAGAGACAAGAATCAAGATCAAATGAAAAAGAAACAGCACTTTATGAGAAGCTGATACAACTCGAATAAATAAGAGAAAGATATTTATATGGACAGCAAGAGAACACGAAGTGGAGACAAGTGACCTGATAGCTCCAAAGCGAGAGGCGCTGCGTCCACCGGTCAAACAGAAAGAAAGCAAAAAAGCAAGGAATGCACAGAAAGATCAAGGGAGCCGTAGCTCACTCACCATGGAGTCATGGTAGAGGACATGGTAATCTTACCTACACGATTGTTACAGTTGATCTGCGCCCAAGAAGAACGCAACGAATTCTTGAGGGTTTGGGCATGGATCTTGACGAAGACCAGAGAGGAGAAGAGGAAGAAAGCGGAGAAGGAAAGGAGAGAGAGAAGAGAATAGGCATACGGATGGATCGTGTACTTCGCCCTTATCCGAAACAATCATCTCAAAAGTCACGCTTCCACGATCCACAAGTTCCAGTCTCTCCAAGTCTGAAATAGACCCAAAAGTAGCAGTAGTAGCAGTACATGGGAAACCAAGCCGATTCAACAGACAGCGCATCGAAGTTCGAGGAGGAGGAGGAGGAGGAGGAGGAAAAGGAAAAGCCTGCCTCGCACGATCGTCCAATCAGATCCACCATCGATATGCCCACGCAAGGTTGCCTCTTTCACCGAATCGCATCATCGTCACCGTCATCAACCATCATCACACGAGATCAAAGAACCACGGGAAGAAGAAAAGGGAAAGGGAGAGCAGATTTCTCTCATCCGGCACCGCCAGGGAGACAGGGATGACAGAGAGAGTAGTGAGCACGCAACAGCGACGGCATCCCGGCGATACCCACGCCGCTGTGTGCTCACTCTCTTCTGTCAAGTAGATCACCCCGGACGACGCCGGAATCGATGCATATAATAACAAAGCCCCCATGGTCCAGATTGGCGGAGGAGAATGAAAAGAAACCAAGCAGAAGAGCGGCTCATGCGTCCACCACCCAAGGCTGCCTCCGCCTTCGCTCTCTCGTCTCCCGCTCATCTCATCACCTGATCCAATTCTAGGGTTAACTCCGCTCCCGATTCCCGGCTCATACGTGTCTGCGCCTCCCGTGACGACAGGAAGAACACGTATAGGCACGGAGAAGGGGGAAAAACTATGAGGACTCCGCCCGCATAATAAATCGTATGCGACCGCTTTATCCGCCACTCGTTCCGTACTCGACGGGTGTCAATCAATGCCCGCTGCCTCTGAGAGGGAACCGTGCGGGGCCCGCCACTGCCGGCGCTCGTGATTGGAGGCGGTTACGACACACGGAGACGTGTCGTCGCCTTCGCGTCGCCGTACGAGACCGGGAATTTTTTGTGTTCCACCGGGGCTATGTACGTTCCCGATCGACGCGTACCTGCTCGTTTCGCCGCTCCCGCATACCTGACCTGTTATTGGACGCAACCACCGGGTCCCACGTTTCTCTTAACTCGAGAGATTAGATCGGCGAAGGTAATGTCGCGTTGATTAGACTCCAAGGGCTAATTAGTCTACGGCCTGTTGTCATCGTTGACCTGGTCAACGCAATTATGGGTGTATGCTGAGAAGATGAGCGCTATTAATTGCTGGTGAAGATGACGTTTGAGGTGGCGACAAGAGAATCCATTGTGGATGCGGCTCAACCAAGCAACTTTGTATTCCTCTTGTCGTTGACGTTTTAGCTCTTCATTTGACCTTCTAAGCTTTGCACCATGGATCAAATGATAAATAGGAGATTACTAATTCATCACCTCCTCTGACTTTGTAAGCTTTTTTGCACGTGGCTCAATTGCAACTAATTCCTTTGATGAGATCAAATGAGATATATATATATATATATATATATATATATATATATATATATATATATATATATATATATATATAGAGAGAGAGAGAGAGAGAGAGAGAGAGAGAGAGAGAGAGAGATGAGAAGATGATAGATCCTTGATTTATTTGTTTTGAAATGAATAAGGAGAAAGGGGGATATTTGAAGGATTCTAATCTGAATTTCATAAGTTTGATGAATAAACACCATATTAGTTTGAAGTGGTTCAATTTTTCTCTTTTATTTTTGTTGTGGAACTTGCCAAAAACTAGAAATGAATCACTGGAAAAAGGGAGAAAGTATTCAAATTGCATGAAGAAATTGATTGGTTCATGCTGAAGCACAAAAAGAATTGTTCAGATTAACTACAAAGCCTAAGATAATTTTCAAGGAAATTGGTGATTAGATTGAAGGCCCAAGGCAAAGTAATTTTTACATTCTCTCTTCCTTCTCAACTGTGTTGATTTTAAGTTATTGGGTTTTCTCTCTATCGGCTTAAGCTCTGATACAATAACAAAAACTTTGTGTCAATCAATACTTGCACAATGCCTTCATGAACTAAGTCGAGATTAACTTTGTAAGTGAGAAGGTGGTGTTAAAATTCATGTATACATTGAACCATTTCTCATCAGCTTAAGCTCTGATGCCATGGTAATCTAATCGGGATTTTTTGGTAACCCAATCGAAATCTTTACCACTTTTGATAGTTGACATGTCAATGATAGAACCTTCATCATTAGTCAACTCCATACTTTATTGTACATTAGATATACATAAAACATGGTTGTCGATGACATTTAGTGACCTGGTGCACATAATGGGGAAGAAGGGAGAAGGTTACTCCAAGGAGAGAAACTTGCTTCAGTTTGAAATATGCAGTGAAAATTTACCTGGACGTAGCAAGTTCTTATAATGACAGCGTGCAGCAGCTCAACTAAGTGTTGGAAATTCCAAAGCTCATTAGAAGTCAAATTATGATTTTAATTGTATTATTATGACGATAATAGTGATGTAAGTTACATAACATTGATAATCTATGAATTCTATTCATAGATTTTATTTTTTTTTAGGTATTAAAGTCATGTTTCATCCATGTTGTTCATAACATACAATGTATGTTTTGAGATGTTTCTTTGATGGAATAGATTTATTTTATTTGATCATAAATTTTATTCTAATCGGTATTTTAGCTCTTCTTATTTCACGATCGATTTTTCATGTTTGTATTTTTTTTATTATAATTGTTATATAATGGATTTATTGGTTTTGTGGTACTACTTAACAAGATAATACTAATTTTGTGGTATGTAAGTATTATTATGAAATATATTGATCATTTTTGAAACTATTAAGTGGTTTTTGGGCGTACAAATTAAAATGATTCCTTTATGCCTTGGATTATTTTAGATATATTAATGGTAATATATTTTTTAGTTATTGAGTTGAGTTTTATTATATGATTTATAATTGACAAGTCTCTTTGAACATATTAAAGTTGTATTTTATTACATATATTGATATTCTTTTAAAAGGATTATATGACTTGTTATACATAATTATGCTCTATGTGATTTTAGTTATATCTTATATTATGCATCAACATGAGGATTATTTATTGACGAGCTTACCATGAGATGTCATACAAGGTTTCAATATTTATAACTTAGGAGTAGTTATAACATCCTAAGTTGCAATATAATATTAATTGATGATACTCACATTATCATAAAATAATTATTAAGATGAGGACAAATAATATCAAGTAAGATTGCAATTAACTTATAAAGGGTAAGCATTTAGCCCTACACAAAGGTAATTATATTTTATGAGTTAATTGCAATAAGATGATAATTTGAGTATTTAATTTTACTACACCTACATATATGAAAAATTATTTTGGTGCTCTTGTTATCGATCTTATTAATTAAAAAAATTAAAACATTGGACCCTCCATATGGATGGATCCACAATGTTGATATATGGGGGAGCAAGTCTTATCCTCTACTCTAAAACCTAAAGGAAAATATTTATAAATATGTAGTCTACTTTTAAGTATGAGGCTCTGCTAATAGGTATCAACTCAATAATAGCATGGAAATAAGACTACTAATATGTATCAAACTCAATAATAGTATAATGATTCATAATTGGTCATCAATTAGATTAATAATGCATACGAGACCTATGAACCCATTATGACCTCATATTTTGCGGAGGTAAATCGATCAATAATCGATATGTTGAAAAATTTTGGGCGACATCATATGTGCAACAGAAGTATAAAAAATAAAAATCTCATATTTCCCACAAAAAAGATTTCTTATCATCATGCAAAGATTAATGCGTAAAAACTCATAAAACTGAAAAACTGTACATATAAGAAAGTTGTGTTACATAGGGAGATTGTATATCCCTGTATTCCGATAGATTTATAGGAGAGGATGAAGGAGGTCAAGCATCCTCCTCTCTAGTGGTGATCTACACTATAGGGGCTATAAAGATGCTCCTCAAATCGTTGCTCAAATCTCATCGTTACGTGCATCACGTAATTAAGAAGGGGCCGACCCTTTTTGCTATCCACATACTCCAAATATAGGCTACAGGTTGAGAATGAGAGGGGGAGAGGAGAATAAGATGTTGTAATAAAAAAACCTAGTCTATGGCCCTTTGGTTCTCTCTTATATAGATAGGTTCCTTGTTAGCTTAACGATAATGGATCATGCCCTATTGGGTACTAGATCTCCATCCAACTACTCAAGCATCTTAGATTAGTAGATTTATACATATTAATTTTTTATTGGTTCTTATTTGATCTCATCCATAAGATCCAATAATTCAGGGGCTTACTGGATATCCGATAAGATATGAACTTTAGTGGATATCTTATATCCGAATATCTACTCATCGCAATATCTATCATATGAGCGTGACCCTCCAGGCCCAATATCGAGTTGGTCATGAGTCATATTTATCAAAACTTCTTCTAGCTCAATGAATTATTATCTCCATAATAATTCACTCGACTCATTGACTACGGATATACTAGGCTATTATGCCATAGTCCTCAAACAATATAAGGAAATATAATCTATTGGACCTATTTGTTCTCAGTTACCATATATCTATAGTCTCTCATCCATTTAATATCCTATGGACTATATATCAAATATGGTGCTATCATACCCATATAGTTTCTACTCAAGTCTCACTCTAATCGGATTCTCCTGGAGAACTCTTTCTCTCTTAATTTGGATGACCATAGTTAGGGATTTATCTTAGTAAGAATATATGAGATATTCCTCTTGTGACACCGAGAATGGATGATTCTCTATTAACACTTAATAGCCCTTGTAAGGTTAGTTGCCACTCCTGATGACCGACTGTGTTAGATTTGAAACTTCCAAGTATATAAGTCTAGCATTTGTTGGGAAATCTAGGGGCGACATCACATGCACAGTAGAAGAACAAAAAATAAAAACATCCTAGATTTTCACAAAAAAGCTTCATCGTCATGAGAATATCGATGCAAAAAATAAATCAACGAAATAAAAAAAACTACGTACGTAAAAGGATAGTATCTAAAGAGATCGTATATCCCTAAGATTCCTATAGATCCATGGGAGAGGATGAAAGAGGTCAAGCGTTATCCTCTCTAGCGGTAATCTACATAGTAGGGATTACAAAGATGTGGCCACCATGAAGCCCTAGTCTACGGAATTTGGTTCCCTCCTATTTATAGAGGCCCCATGTCAACTATAATAGATCCAACCCTATTGGGTATTGGATCTCTATAAAATTACTCAAGTCTCTTAGATTAATGGATCTCTATCTAATAGCTTTTATTAGATCTCATTCATGGGATCCAATAATACAGGGGCTTATTGAATATCCAATAAGATAGGGGTTCCGGTGGAAATCTCATATCCAAACCTCTACTCATCACAAAACCTACCATATGTGTGTGACCCTCTAGGCCCAATATCGAGCTAGCCATAAGTTATACCTATCAGAACTTCTGACTTAATGAATTATTATCTCCATAATAATTCACTTGACTCATCGACTGTGGACGTATTAGGCCACTATACCGTAATCCCTGAACGATACAAGGGAATCAAATCCTTTAGACATATCTATCCTCAGTTACTATGTATCTATAGTTCCTCATCCATCTAATATCTGAAAGACTGTATATCGAGTATGGTACTATCAGGCTCATATGGTTTTCACTCGAGTCTTGCTCTAATCAGATTCTTTCAGATAACTCTTTCTCTCTCAATCCGAATGACCCTGGCTAATGACTTGCCTGAGCAAGAACATATAGGATATTCCTCTCATGATACCGAGAGTAGATGATCCTCTATTAATACTCAATTATCTTCGTAAGGTTAGTTACAATTCCCGAGAACCAATTATACAAGATTTGAAACTTCTAAACCTATAAATCCGGCATCAAAGAATAGAGTACTCATACAATACATCTTTGGTATCTCAAGTCTAAGGACTAGACACATAATTGGGAATACGGAATCGCTGTCTGACGTTAGGGATCAATAACCATCTAGCATTCCGTAAGCAGATCAATTAGTAAACTCATTCTCCAATGAGCACCTGCACTTTATCCTTAATGTCCCTACACAAGTAGCTATAAGACCAACCACCTCCATCATATGGATGGGTATACAACACACTAGTATATCTGGTTATCTCGATGTCCCTCTCGAGTAACATATGATCAAAATTATTTAGGGTTTGTGTTTAAAGGTGAATCGATCTCATTATTATGATATCATCATGATCCAATTCCCATTGCACGGATCCGAGGACATCACAATATACATCCAGATAATGTGAGAAAATATCAATAATCATAAGCAAAAAGATTAACGTAGCGTATTATAAGTGTCATCACTTACGTGATTAGCTTATAGAGCACATATAACCAGAAGTATTAAAGAGTGGAGGGAGTGTCGATGCAAGCCTTGGCTCAAAAGGGTCGAGCCCTTACTGTGATGTTTCGTTCAGTAGCATCTTCTTCGTGGCTATGCATCTCGGATAGAGATGACTCTCTCTCTTTGTTACGATATTTTTTGCTCAGTCATTCTTTGCTATGGGGTTGTTTTTGACTTGTATCTAACCCATGATGATCTCTATCTACTGGGCTAATATTGATATCGATCATCATCGCACCAGTGATTATTTCTTTAGGTGATCATGGCATGAACTCCAACTCTCATAATTCTTCACCCAACTCTTCGTATCTATGTTTCATGGTCACCAACCACAAGAACGTTACTATGACACCACTTGATCTATATGGAGTTCATGTTCATGATCCATTAACTCGATATCACCTTTTGGATGAAAGTTTTGGAGGAGAGAATTATTGGAAAAAAGAATAAAGCATAAAACGAAAAGAAATAACCTTTATTATTTGTAAAGTTAAAGTCCTAATTATGAGACTTGAAATAATGGAAATATAAGCGTAAGAGAAAGCTTATGGGTGTGTGAAAATACAAGTTATTTTTAAATAACATGTTGATGCTATCGGCATATTTGGTTGACAACATCACCAATCAAGCCTTACTTCCCGACCTGGTTTCACTACATTCCCCAACTCGAAAGCGGGAGAGCATGTGTTATAAAGAAAAATAAAGTAGCTAACACATCAGCGCCATGCACCCTACATGCCAGCTCTATCTTAGCCACTTGGCTCCACGTGGCCAAGTTGCTAAGGCCACTTGGATGGTCCAATGAGGCCATGTGGCCAACGAGCCAACTCTACATAGTTGACACGACGGAGCTATTTGGCTTACACCTCGGCTGCATGTGGCTGACATGGTGAAGCCACCTAGCTGACACCTCCACATGGTCGACATGGCAGAGCTGACACATCAGCGCTGTGCACCCTACACGCCAGCTCCATCTCAGCAACTTGGCTCAATGTGGCTAAGTTGCTAAGGCCACTCAGATGACCTAACGAGGCCATGTTGGCCAACGAGCCAACTCTACATAATCGACACGATAAAGCTATTTGGTCGACACGTCGACTCCACATGGCTGACATGGTGAAGCCACCAAGCCGACTTGGAGAGTTTTGCTTTGAGACTTGTTCGAAGAAGAACAATGTATCTGATTCAACTTCTAACTCGAAGAATTAAAAACTGCTTTAAGATGAATAAGGTTACGATCTCACCATGAGGAAGTATGCCAGTCGAGGTTGGACAAACAGCAAGCTTGAAAAGCCCACAGCTCTTCGATTGAGGCTACAGTTGCCCCAAGTCGAAGTCTAGGATCAAGGTTTGGTTTCTTCCAATGTTTCCCTGTTGACTAACTTCTTGAGGTCAACTCTGAGGACCTTCCTTACGTTCACTTGATGCCATTGCATGGCTCTCACCTCTCCACGTTGGTATCTCCACTGCTGCTTTTCCAAACGAAAGAAGGAAGTTTCCTGAAAACCCTACTCAGACAACTTTACATGGCAATGGAAAAAATCAGCAGCACCCACACAATTCTCTGCACAACAAGTAAACAAGAAACAAAAAAGGCAATGAAAGTAGACATGTTAGCAAGAGAATAATATATGTCATGTGATGCAGGTTCGTTTTCAGAATGGTAGATGAATGGTGTAGGTGGCGATGTGATGGAAGGAAAGTTTCCTGTAGTTCTGTGAGGTTTGAGTTTGTGCTGAGGTGCTACTTGTTGATGTCACTATTAAATGAAGCATGATGACATACACTATCGTTGATGTGTCTTGACAAGAACATGGAGAGGTTTAGTTTAGTTATCGTTCTTGACTCCATTATCAAGAAGACTTTGAGTGCGTTGACTGCAAGGGCCTTCTTGTGTTCCTGCAGTAGGAGCATGGATAGTTAATTCTTCAAATCATATCTGTTGCATAGGCCAAATCTTCAAGTACAAGTTGGTTGCTTCCCTAATTGAAACATGGATTGGAATCAGGCAACCATTAATAAAGAACTGTAATGGAGAACACCATCCCAATCTTCTTCATAATGACACTTCAAAAACTTAAGTTATTTCAAAGCTATTCATAAATGAATGGTTTTGATACTAACTTTGATTTTATCTATTTGATTTTACCAAGGTGTGAGATGATGGTTGCTACATGAGCTGGTTTCAGAGATTTCCATGGTATCATGTTGGCCCGATTGAGAAAAAAAAAGGAATTGTGTTTGCATTATGAACATGACATTAATCAGTCATTTGCGTATAGTCTTTTCTTAATATCACTGTCCAAGTAATATTGACATCATTCTGATACAAGCAGGTGAATAATGACTAATTAAGCATTGGCATCCATCGTTGTCCAAGGATCAAATCTGTAGCAGGATAAGATATGACCTGCAGCTTGTCTCCGTTGACCTACAGGAGTCAGGTCAGGATCTGCAGTTGCAATGCAATTGCAGGAAGAAGTGGATTCATCAAAGATCAATTATTTTGCAGCAACAATAGCTCATGTTTGGTTTGGCTTGGGAAGACTTGCTGTGTTGGTTGGTCACCAGCAGATATTATATATTGTGGTTGGATTAACATGAACATTCATACATCTCGTTGCTGGTTGTGTTCACATGTTCATGAGTTTAAACCCATTGATCCAATCGTGTCACATTTTTTTCTAATTTTTATTTTTATCAAAGGAAAGGTCGTACCGAATGCACGAGGCTCCCGCCAATACGGGTCAATATACATAATCTTAATATTAGATATTTAAAAAAATTATTTTCATGACTCGAATCATGATCTTTCATGTCTTAAAAGAGCAACCTTATTGTTACACTAAAAGGCTCGAATCCTATTTTCCCGTTTTCGTGGTAGGAATGTTATATTAAATTGATAACAAAATTACTAAAATCCTTTCTCTTTAATCATCTGACATCTCCCCTCTCTCTTTCTCTCTCTAATTTCTTCTCTACTTGATCATCATACCTTAACAAGTGTATTTTATGTAACATACAATGACATTAAACACACATATACACATACATCATTATGATTGTGGACACAAATATAGGTATAGATGTGTGATTTATTACTTTTTTTTCTATTTTACTACAGTACATCCATGTTTTCTTTTTTTTTTAATTGTAAAACACTTCTCCTTTTGAATCAAACCTATAGATAGAAGACACATTGCATATGAATAAATATAAATACAAATGTAATATCATTTACTCACATTTTTTCTTCAAGGATCCAAGTTTTTTTTTAAAAAAAAAGGATATGCTTTCTTTTTCCTTTTTGTTTCTTCTTAGGATACTCTTTTGGCTCATCTAATATTTTGGTCACAGGTCACCAGAGTCATGCATGGAAATAAGGGTGCTGAGAGGACTCCCACATTTTGACCCTAAAGAAATGCCCCACAAGTCCATCAATCTGCATGAAATTTCCAGTTGGATTTTATGAAACCACAGCCGATTCATGGGATGAAAGAAAATTAAATTATAAATCACAAAGAAAATTTGAGTCATGTTTTATTATGTTTTTATGTTTCAAAACTTAAACCTAGAAATATGATTTCTCTCTCCAAATGTATTATCTTAAAGGTCTTTCATGAAAGACCATATCATAGAAAAGCAAATAAAAGCTTGTGTTTTTAAAGAAATATGAGCAAAAAGAAAAAAAAATCAAATATCTTTCCTATGTAATACTCTTTTTTAGCAATCCATCTTAACATTAATTACACAAAAATTAGAAAGTATAATGGGTGTATATACCTGCTTTCTCAATTAATTCATCCTTATTTAAGGATACCCAATTCTAATTTAAGCATGTGAAATAGACATGACAAACTTTAGAAAACCTAATTCATTGCCATTATCATTTTACGATAAAATGACAAACAAAATCATTCTTAAGAATTCCACATTTTTTAATATGAATCTGGATAACCTAGAATTCAAGTCAGTAGTCATTTTCTACTAAAAACCATCCTAAACTCAATTAAAAGGTATCTGAATATATTTAAAGTAGGTTAAGTACACTCGTATAGTTAAGAAAAAAAAAAGAAACTAATCCACATCATTAGGTTGATGTATGCTATAGATTATATAGATCAAATATTGTAGTCAACCATACAAAAATGTTCCAATTTACTCAGAAAAAATATTATAAATGGATTAAAAAAAATGAAGAGTCCTCACTCCTACATACTTTGTCTATTTTCTTTAATTCTTCACAAGATGAACTTTATCATTATTCTGAGCTTTCAATGTTTTAATTTTTGATTGAATGTATATGTTAAAAAAATTTAAACAATGAGTAAGTCAGAAAATTAACCAATTAACTTTTCCCCAAATAGAAATGTGTTAAATATTAGAAATATTTTCTAGGAGGATCTCTTTTTTTGTTTTTTTCAAAGAATTTCTTAGTAGTTTATGTGTTCGATCAACTTATTGTGGAACCCAAGAAAACTATAGATTATAAGTTCAGTGATCTGTTAATTTGACATCCACAATAATTGCAGAACCAACTGAAGCTTCAGGATTAAGTTTTGAAGTCAAGCAGAAAAAATTGACTCCCATCAAGAAAGAGAAAACAAGAGAAGAAAGTGGGGGCTAATGGGCGATGACTGAAGAGATTGACTTGGAAATCATAAAGAAACGCAGAAATCCAAACCTTCTTTTACCTCTCTCCCTCTCTCTTGTCTTCTCTTCTCCAGTTTGATGTGTGGCTGAAGGGTGATGACACTCGCATGACATCTCCATGAATGAGGTAAGCATTGAGATTGTTCTACAAATTCATCGCCCCTCTTTTCCTGACAGATTCCTCTCCAAGTCTACAAGACCAATGCAAACTTCTCTACATAAGCAGCAGCTTCATTCGACTCCTTGTTCCTCTCATATTGGCCTTCGAACCATCGATGGATTCAGAATGGATCAATCCATCTCCCAGCCTCGCCCTCAGCATCGGCAGGTCTCCTGACCAAGCTTCTGTAAGTAACTACATGCTTATGATCCATCGCCACCATGATCAGCATCATCTGAAACCATGTGAGATCACGGTAACTGCAGAACGGAGATTTAGAAGCCAAGCTGAACGAACTGAGCGAGGAGAACAAGAGGCTAAACGAGATGGTCAAAGCGGTGTATTCCAACCACACGGCTCTTCACCATCAGTTGATGGAACTCACAAACTCAGTGCCCCCGGCGGAGAAGAGGAAGAGGAAGAGGATGAGTGCCAACATGACCGGTATCTACACGACTTCCGTGAGGATCGATGCATCCAGTTCGAGCCTGGTGAGTAGCGTAGCTCTTCACGCTGTTGTTTGCAGGAACGTAATTGCAGCGACATGAATTAAGTTGCTTCATGTCGTGTGTGTGTGTGTTTAAGGTGGTGAGAGATGGCTATCAATGGAGGAAGTATGGGCAGAAGGTTACCAAGGACAATCCATCTCCAAGAGCTTACTTTAGATGCTCCTTTGCCCCTTCATGTCCTGCGAAGAAGAAGGTACCAACACATCTAACCTTTCTTCTTCTTCTTCTGGACCAAAACCTCAATATTTCTTCTCAGTAATTAATTCACCCGCGGTATTTATAGTTAGATTGGCTGATTTAGTCATTTTAATGTATTCTTTTCTTTGATGAACATCCCAGCTATTTCCTTTTTTTTTGGTTTTATGACCATTTTATTACATGTCTCTAAAAGAACAAGGAAATATGGCCAACTGACTCTTGTTGGCCATTCTTGCTTGCCGCAGGTGCAGAGGAGTGCAGAAGACAGCTCAGTGTTGATAGCTACTTACGAAGGCGAGCACAACCATGATCCGCCAACCACGCGGGACATGTCGCTCCCTTGCTTCGTCTCTCTCAGTTCTTCGGGCTCTGCAGTCGCCCTGGATCTCAGGCCACACGGATTCGGGTCGGAGGTTGAGTGTGTCGAATTCCAACGAATCTTGGCGGAGAAGATGGCCTCATCATTGACTCAGGATCCAAGTTTTGCAGAAGCGCTTGCAAGTGCGATCTCCGGAAGAATGTTTCAGCGTCTGCAAGCTCAAAGCTGACCGGCAGTGATTTTTCTGCGGCAAGAGAGATCACTGCCGGTTTGTTCTTGGAGGAGCTGCTTCAGGTTTCAGACTTTTGTTTCCTGCAGACCTGCAAATAAGAGTCGGATCGAAGAATACGGGATCGGAGTTTCCAAGTTATCAGCAGATTTAACGAAGTTGATGTTTCTCAGGGGAAATTGGGTTAATTATCTCCAAAAAAAGAATAATAATAATGGAGTTATCCAGTCTTGTAGTGACGATTGCAAGTCTTATCAATACGTTTGATAATTCATCATCATCATCATCCATTTCGGATGGTGCAGTTGTTCTTTTAACTAGTTCAAGAGGCTTAACCTGCTTGCGGCTCCTCCGCACATTAGCCGGACCACCGCTCCCAGTAAGTAGAACACTAAACTGCTCATGAACACTGGAAAGACTCACTTAGGACGCGCACTAAGCAAGGATACTAAGAAAACCATAAATATACGTTTGCCAAAAAGATGCAATCTGAAGTTAGAAACAGTAGCAGCAGAAGAGAACGCATCGAACGAAAACGTGAAGAACAATCATACAGCGATGAACTAAGGATATGCTTCGAGGAGGAAAGGTACAGGAAGGACTGTCGTTGACGAACCTCTTGAAGAGAGCAACATGCCGCAAAGCTGATCGGATAGAAGTGAGAAATCCACGAAGCAGACATGAAATGGTCAGCTCCACTTTGTTGTCTGAACAAAAGGGAAGAACAACTCAAATGCTGCCGAAACAATTACGTAGTGCCTCACTGAACAATCATCCCTGAATGCCCAGACATATGAAGAACATCTCCATGCAAGTTGCCTAAATAGTGAGGATTCAAAATCGATAACTCGTGCCGACAAACAAATAGCATATGTTTTGTTAGAAGCAATGAGTTAGATTCAGCAAGTATATATGATTGATCCCAGTTATGTTCAGACAAGCTTCGTGATGATAGCCAACATTATTATAGCAAACAGAAGTCAATCTATTTCACATATGACATCTGCCACAGGTGGAAAGATAGCAAGAGAAAGGTTAGAAGCGATAGACTGCAGTCTATGAGAAACTATTCTCCTGTAGAATATCCAGGATTCTACCAGGAAAAGGCACCTCCCTGAGCATATCAAAGTGAAGTAATTTTCATGTTCGTTCTTCAAAATACAACCATATAGCCTTTCAGATCTTTGAATTCTAACAATTAGCTAAAATACTTTCACAATCCTCGGAGTTTACAGATCTAAAACTCCCACCACAAGTTAGTGTGGGGCTACAGAGAATCCAGTCATTTGTGGCACAAACTCTTCCTGAAGAAAGCAATCAGAACAGCAAAAGGCATCACCTTTCAGAGTCAGATGAAGATTCTGCTTGGTTGCATGCATACAAATGTTGCAAGAAATTTTATTAACCAGAGGCAAATAAGAAACATAGATAAGGCTGATGGGATGATGACAACCTATACAATATTTCATCGACACTAAATTCCCACAAACACTTGTCTGTGAATAAAATGCATGATAATAATATTTTGGGTTATGAATTAATTGTTATCACGATCGATGCACACGGATTAAACTCATTTAAATCATTTTAATTATTGACATAATTAGCTCTAATATAACAAGCCTACTATTAATCCTTAGATTATTATTATAATTGAGATTAGAAATAGTTTTGATTTAGTTTAATTTGATCAATCACACACAAAACAATTTTAATTTCAGAAGACAGTTGAAGACCGACCCAAACCCACTAAGTAAACCTCAACGGGCAACACAGGAATCAACGGTCGGTGATACTTCTTCTTCCGCTGGCTTCACCTTTCCGGAGCGTAGGATCTTTATAACGCCTCGCGCAAGGCCAGCGCCAAGGAAAACACGAAGGGGTAGCGAAGCGGCGCCGAAACCCTTGATGCCTCTGGCCTCCCGCTCTCTGTCTCCCTCGCCTTCTCCCCGATCTCCGGGCTAACACCTTAGCCGCTTCGATCCCACCTCCGCTCCAATGGCGGAAGGATCGGCGGTGGCGGATAAACCGGAGTGTGCCGCGGCCCCCGCATCCGGGTTGTCTCTGGCGGAGAGCCTGTTCCATAGGAGGATCGAGTTCCACCGAGCGAGGAAGCCGTACTCTTCCTTCTCCAGTTCTGATGGGGATTTCCGCCTCGAAACCTTGAACCCCAGCTTGGGTCTCGACAGGCCGGCGGTGAGCCGTGGAGGGGCCTTTCCGGCCGGGGCGCCGTCTCCTGGGAAGCGATCGGGGGAGAGGGAGTTTTATGAGCACGGAATGGATCCGGAGCTTAGCTTTAGTATCACCTTCCGGAGAATAGTAAGTTTGTTGGGTTCTCGTGCGATTTGATTCAATCGACCTCTTTTAAGGCGGAACGAAGCTGTAGCTTCCGATCATCTATTGCTGCAATTTGTTGATGATGGGTTATTATTTCTGATTCTATTCTGTTCCTAATGTTTATTTGACAAAACTTGCATTTCTTTTCTTCCTTTCCTCAAATCATCTTCCTATGCATTTTGTGGTGATTGTTTAAGGATAATGTGCTTCTGTTCTAAGTTATTATGTCCGTTTACAATTTTTTTGGTATTTATGAACGTTTTTTTTTAATCAATTCTGATATGTGAACTTATGAAAATTGTGTGTCTTACAGGGTGCTGGACTAGCAAATCTTGGCAACACTTGTTTTCTCAATTCAGTCCTCCAATGCCTGACGTACACTGAGCCCTTTGCTGCTTATTTGCAAAGTGGAAAGCATAAATCTTCTTGTAAGTTCTTTTTCCTATTCATTTATATGTTTTATTTAGGTGGTGTATTCTCCCACATCACTGTGCTTTTTTTCATCAATTTTGCATGGGCCACCGAAGTTGCCTACTCAGTATTTGCTTTCTTTCTTAGATTAGATAATTACACTAGGAATGCAGGTTAAGAATTTATGTGATGTGGTGTCATGTTAGTAATATGCATCTTGTTTCCAATTAATCTTTATCTAAAAACGACAAAAGCAACACAAAGCAATATCCCTATTAACCACAGTTTATTTGCCAAACTTTTGACCTTGCTTTCCTGTTTAGTTGTGAACTCTATTTCTTTGGAAATTGCTTGTGCTGGTTTTTGTAATCAAAATGGACAAAACTGCCTGTTTGTTCCCTCTTTGTATTTTATTGTTGCCATTATATTGCTAGTTGTTGTTGCACATCAATTCATATGTTCTTATTTTATTTAATATATGTCAGTTCTCTATCTGTTGGAGACATTTGTTACTAAAATGTCTTCAATTTTTTTGTCCATAGGTCATACAGCTGGATTTTGTGCAATGTGTGCTCTTCAGAATCATGTCATCACTGCTTTACAGTCAAGTGGAAAGATATTATCACCTTCTCATCTTGTCAAGAACTTGCGTTGTATCCTTATTATGCTGCACAGTTATTACAACTTCTCTATGAAATGTTTCCTCTGATATAATTATTATTTTGTTCAACCACCAGATTCAATGATTATTTAATTTTAAATTAACATCTTAGATAGTGACCTTGTTGTTCTGATTTTTAGTTTAAAATGGCAAACCTTAACTCCATCTTAGGCATATCACGCAGTTTTCGCAATTCCAGACAAGAGGATGCACATGAATACATGGTTAACTTGCTTGAATCCATGCACAAATGTTGTTTACCATCTGGAGTCCCAAGTGAGTCACCTGGTGCTTATGAGAAAAGTTTGGTGCACAAGATATTTGGTGGTCATCTCAGGAGTCAGGTAACTCTATGGATTTGCAATTATAAATATGCAATTTTAATGCTTATTTATTGGTATTAGATAAAGGATCCAATTGTTTTAGGAGACACTTCCCCTGGAAAAAATATCTATGCAAACAAATCCATAACTGAAGGATTATCTGTAATGTCAATGTTATTATTCTTTTGAACAGAGATTTTTTTTTTTTTGGTGGATATTTGAAGTCTCATTTATGAAAGTCCATTATGGCAAAACTTCTTGAGTAATTGGTGAACTTAGAGATTGCATGCTTGAAGAATGTGATGTGACCTTAGCCATGAATTGTTACTGAGGCATGATTTTGTGATACTAAAGCCTATCTGGGAGAATCCCTTAGCTTACAAACAATCTCTCTCCCTCTCTCTCTCTCTCTCTCTTTTCCAAAAACACATGTATGGTTCACAGAGCATTAGGAGGTTATGCAAAAAAATATGCTGACTTTGATTGTAAAACCTAATATAACTTAATGTTTAATGAGACAACTGTGGGTTTTACAAACTTTGGTGAAACCCAAGTGTAAAAGATGGCCTTCATATTTTGTTCAAAAAGTACATTGGTAACCATTCTCACTGATGTCTGCTTTAAATTTCACCTCCATTCTCATTTTATGTTTATATCAAGGTCAGCCATTGAGGATCTGTTCTTACTGTTTTCTGTCTTGTTCCCTTTGGATTGTTGAAATACATGTAAGTTACAAGACAATGCACTTTTTTTTGCAGGTTAAATGCACACAGTGTTCCTACTCTTCCAGTAAATTTGATCCTTTCGTAGACTTGAGCCTTGAAATAGCAAAGGCTGATTCTTTGCGGAAGGCACTTACACATTTCACTGCTGTCGAGCAATTAGATGGAGGTGAGAGGCAGTACCAGTGCCAGCACTGCAAGGAGAAAGTTAGGGCCTTAAAGCAACTTACTATTCACAAGGCCCCATATGTTCTCACCATCCATCTCAAACGTTTTAGTTCTTATGTTCCTGATCAGAAGATCGACAAAAAAGTAGCTTTTGAGCCCACTCTTGACTTGAAACCTTTCCTCAGTGATCAACATGTGTGTAAATATTTTAGTGATCCTTCCATTATAAAAATACTAAATCTTTCTGTTTTGATCTGATTATTTATCCATTCTTGATATTTTGCAGGGTGGAGATGTAAAATACACCCTTTATGGTGTCTTGGTGCATGCGGGTTGGAGTACCCACTCTGGACACTACTTTTGTTATGTTCGCACCTCAAGTGGCATGTGGCATTCTCTTGACGATAACCAGGTCTTATTATTTACTGTGTTTGATGATGTGCTGTTATATACATGCAATTCTGAATATGGAGGATACTAACAGATAATACAAGAAAGATAAATTAATTGCGGAGCAATAATCAGCATACATCATGCAGATTTTCCTACTGGTCATGGGGTGGAAGGAAGAAACATGTTTTTCTTAGGTAGGCATTTGGAAAATGCATATTGAAAGCACTTGAATATAGATGTTTTTCTTAGGTAGGCATTTGGAAAATGCATATTGAAAGCACTTGAATATAGATGTTTTTCTTAGGTAGGCATTTGGAAAATGCATGTTGAAAGCACTTGAATATAGAGGATACTAACAGATAATACAAGAAAGATAAATTGATTGCAGAGCATTAATCAGCATACATCGTGGGGTGGCAGGAAGATACATGTTTTTATTAGGTAGGTATTTGGAAAATGCACATTGAAAGCACTTGAATATAGAGGATACTAACAGATAATACAAGAAAGATAAATTAATTGCAGAGCATTAGTCAGCATACATTATGCAGATTTTCGTACTGGTCATTGATGAAAGTTCATTTTTGATATGCTTTTCTGTTAGCAATTGTGTTCCTCTGTTGATTCCGTCAAACATTGATTTGCAGGTTGGCCAGGTCAGTGAAAAGACTGTATTAGCACAGAAAGCATATATGCTATTTTATGTCCGTGACAGAACTTCTTTGCCAAAGGGATCAGTCAATATGGTCCACAAAGATAACATTTCTGCTAATGCTACTGAAAAGAAACTGATTCCTGAATCATCCTTGGCCCTAAATGGGGCAGTTAAGAATTGTGTCAGAACTTGTAGCGCCAATCTTCAATCTGGTTCAGTAAAGGACACTTTGTCACCTAACTCTTTACCTCAAGCAGTTTTGACTTTGCAAAAAAATAAGACCACTACTTTGAATGAAGTTCCAGAAGTGCAAATTAACAGAGAGGCAGTAGGAAGAGAAACTTCCTCTTTGCAACCAGACGGAGATTCCTTGCCAGAAGGATTACAGCAAACAACATCAACATCTGTAACCCTTCAGGTGATGAGAAAAGATTTCATGGTGGAGGAACCTAAAGCCACTTGTAGAATTGATGCTGCTTTTATCCCTGGAAGTGGTCAAACAGATGGTGAAAGACATCAAATATCTGGGAGCAGTAATGGAGAGGTGAAGTCAGTTGGGGTTATTGCTATGGCTAATAATTCTAGCTGCACTCACCTGAAGTCTCAGAAACATGAAAACAAACTTCTCAAAGAAAGGCATATGGCTAAGGTAGCTTCAAAACTGTTTCATGTTACTTATGCCAGATTCTGGTTGTGTGAAGCAACACTTTGTCTGACTTGTCACCTTATCCAATCTCAGGACAATGATGCTGAAAAAGGAATTTTGCAGACTCGCGATATGCTTTGCAATGCAGTAAATAGCATACCTGAAGAAAATTGTACCATCAAACTTTTAAATGCATTTACTAGGAAGGAAGCAAATGACGGAGCACCAGTGGGAAATCTGGTATAGTTTTGTTGTACTTTTTCTTTGAGATCCTGTTTTCTGCTATTTTGAGTATTAATGTTTTCCTTGTTTGCTTGGGCAGACCGCACATCACAATGAGTGGTGCTCATCTAGCATGCTATCCCATGTGGAAAACCTTCATAAGCAGGAGAAGCTAAGGTTGGTTAATTTGTCAAAGAGACTAGACACTGCAAACAGCTTTGTTCAGGAGGATACTTTTAAAGACGACAGCAGAATAGACAATTTAAAGGAGCTGAAGCCAAAGAAGATTGCTAAGCGTCCGCTAAGAGGCATTTGTTTTGGCCGGAACCATATGTTTTTTGCTTATTTAAATCTGCACAAGATTAAGAAAGCTAGGAAAAGCAAAAAACAGCTTTCATGTTATAAAATATTGCTAAAAGATGTTCCTGATGATATCAACATAAATGATCAGGCTGCATCCACTTCTGAGGCCACTGTACGTGAGCATTGTCATGAGAAACGCTGCCGATCTAGACTGGTAGAAGACAATAATTCCAAAATGGTGAAGAGTGGGAACTATTGCAATGGTGAATCACTTAGTTCTACCGATAGAGGAGATCAGTTGAAGAATACTAATAAGAATGCAACACTTGATAATTTTGGGTTACCAAGAAGTTGCTTGAGTTCTGCAGAAAAATTGCTTAGCTCAAGAGCCATGTATACAGATGACAAAGGTATTCATCATGATTTTATGAACCTGCTGATGGGGGAGTTGAAAGAAACCACTGGTGAATATCTGCAATATCTGGTTTTACTTGTCAGCCATTACATTTTTTGTTCTTATAAATCGTTGTTGCTTACTAATCATTTGCCACATTGGGGATGCAGTTTCAAGATGGGATGATGTAGAATTGCCTAAATCGGAACTTAATGGGCCAGAAAGCTCAAGAAATACCAGCATTGGCTATGTATTGGATGAATGGTAAGGCTCTTTCCTTCACTTCTGCATGATATTTATGGTGATCAACAAAACATGCTCTACTGTCATACCTTACAAGTAGATCTAAAATTATAGTCACTTTATCATTCAAAAGAGAATCTGGAACCTAAATGTATGATCGTGTGCTTGTGGGTTTCTTCAATTAAGTGGGGAATGAATACCAATATGAAAGTCTTGAGTTGTTAATAGTTTCATGATTTACATAGAACAATCAAAATAGCCATAATACTGTTCCTCATAAATCAATTCTCTTAATGTAATTTGCAGTAATCTTAGTTAGCTTCTATTACGCATATCTTTAACCAAATCTAGAAAAAGACCTTTGTCTACTTGCACAGACCCTGGGACTACAAGTCTCTGCTTTTAGAACTGCTTGTCATTGCTATGGTCTTTTGCTTGCTGACACTAATTCATCTGATGGTTTACCTTTCTTCATAGATCACTATTGTGAACACAAGTGTAGGAATAACTAGCTTTGAAAAGACATGAAAAAGAACGATGCTAAAAGATATATTCGAGATGGCTAGCATTGTTAACTTGTCATATATCTTATAATCTCAGAAAATAGATTTCTTGAAATAACCTATGGAAAGTGCTATTGTATTCTATATAATCAACTGTTTCTATAGGTTCTAATTTAAACCTCAAATCAGTCCCTTTCAGCTTCAGTGTCCTTGTTGAATTTATATGTTTGTTCATTGTTTATGTTACTTCAATTTTTGTTTTTTTGTTTTTTTTTGTTTGTGAAGACTCGAACATTTAAAAATTGATAGCCCTTCCATGGACCATGAGGATGGCCAGTAAACAATAGCTGATCTTTGGTTCCCAACTGTCAATAGCTATTAACAAAAATGATGATGAAAAGAGATACATGCACAATATGTGACTGGTTTCTTCCATAGTTTTCTTTTAAGAAAAACTAAATGGTTAGTTAATTTGATGCGAAAAATATATTCTTGATTCAGAGTCCAACATCTTTGATAAATGCACTACTAATGTCTGTCTTTGGATTCATCTGTGACAATAATTTGCTTGGAACGGGTTGGCACTTTCCATTCTTCATAGTCATCCAAACCAGTCATCCTAACAAGTTTCTCTGGCCATTGGCCATTGATTCCAACTAATGGTCATGCATTCTTACCCTGCAGCTTCTTGCGATCAAATTAAATTTCATGCTATGACTTAATACATGAATTAACTCTCTTGAATTGGCATGCAATCTGCTGCTGCTGCTCTTTCTTCAATTTCTTTTTCCTGATTTTTGTCTAAATCATCTCAGGGACGAGGAATACGACCGAGGCAAGAGGAAGAAGTTGAGGATGTCCCAACAATCCTTTGGTGGGCCAAACCCATTTCAAGAGACTGCCAATGTGAAAGCACATCAGAAGTTAAAAGTCAGAGCTGGGACAAACAAAACGAGGGAACCAACCCTTGAGGATATGACAGGCAAAAAGAGAGACAAAAAAATTGCTGTAATTGTATCTCGGTTTTAACTAATAATTAATTTTATCTTTTTTTTTCTTTATTTCTCCGAAGATTAAGACAACTACGGATGAAACATTGTATTCACTATTCGAGAGTAAATTGCAAGTGAGAATGGCCCAAGGTGCTGGCCATTCTTTTCTTGGTTTTGAGGATACCAGATATTGGACATGGGTTTCTCTCTCTCAATTAATGAGATTGGAGAGCGCTCCCTCTTGGCAGCCATTGGCAGAGTACATTCAACCACATCACCGGAGTCAGCTTCCACATTGAGGTGGCCAGCAAACCTCTGGATGGATGTCCGAGTGGAGCTTGCATTAAGTATATTATCGTCTGGACTTGTGTCTTTTTCTTCCACAGCTTCTATATGATGTTGATGACTCTCTTTTTAACTGTTTACTTGCCAGGGGTGACGATTGGATGTCGCCAGATATCCCGAGGTGTCAACTCTTGTTGATCTTGCAGGAACTTGGATTTTTCTCATGGTACCAAACAAAGCCTTCATCAAGCTGCTTCCCTACTAAAATCACAGCTGTTGGGTTTTATTTCTTCCTGCTCTCTTTCTCCATTGCCGGACTTGAAGGTCACACTCAAATTTGCAGGTTTGGGCACATTGGCGGCACAAATCTCATTAGGTAATGGACTAAACATTGTTTCCTTTCGTGCAATAAATTATATATAAATGATACTTTGTGTGCGGATATATATGTAGCTTTGCTAACACCCCAAAAATTGATGGTTGAATTAATCATGGGAATACATAAATTTATTCTCTTTTTGAGCTGGTTAAAAGCCATTTGAACGTTCACTGTCCAGCTACAGCTACACATTAAACAGAGAATACATCATTGAGCATATAAAAATGGTTAAAAAACTCATGAGTTCTTGCTGGTTTATTTTTTTGTGCTCTAGGCATCCAATAACAGTTTAAGCATTACTAAAGTATAAACAATTATTATATTTATTTATAGGACTAATCATATGAACAATATCAATTAGCTGCATAAAGTATGATCGTATCTAGATATTGCATGGTCCGTTGTAACCCTAACATTGTAGTTTCAATTGATAGCAATTACATATTTAACATACTTACATATTTATGATTACTGTTGTTATTGTAGAAACAATCCTACTAATCGTATTGAGAATATTGATTAGCTGCATAGAATATAATGGAACTTAGATGTTATATTCCATCTTGCATAGCCTTAGCAAGTATATCATATATCTTCTAACATTTTGTTTGAAGAGGATGCATGATACCATAGTTACCAAATTTCAGCTAAAAGAATATGATAATAATTGTCTGTAGAACTTTGCTTCTTCTTTTTTTCCCCTTGTTTTCGTTGTATAATTAGTATCAGAAGCAGGAGGTGTCCTTGTTTGCTTGAATGACTAATATTTTAGGAAATGTGAAGAGGGTGTGGGCATGTGGAGAGAGGTCGATATCTGAGGAGAATCAACCTTTCCTAAAGCTAATCAATTGTGTGGTGAGGCTTTGTCGTCCCTTCTTTAGATTGGAGAGGCCATGCAATGCGAGCCACAAGAGTTACTTGTGCCATGGCTGTGGTCAACCCATCCGTGTCAGCCTTTGTCTTTGACTTTTGTGACCAAAGATAGGATGTAAGATTGCAGGAGACTCCTGGAAGAATTGTTCGAGATCTGGGGATTTGACTTTGGGGATATTTCCATTGACCTGGTGGTGGACTGATAACAGAGTCAACTCACACAATACCATGTAGGTATTTATAAAAATTTAAAAATTTAAAAGGCAAGAGAATATATATATATATATTTATATAAACCAGGTCGGAGTAAACCTTGTATTAATGGTCCAGTTCTCTAATGATTCATTTCTCTAGCCATCAAGAGAGAGAGAGAGAGAGAGAGAGAGAGAGAGAGAGTGCTAAAAGTAACTGGACGAACCCTGTTGTAGGAACTCATCTAGTCAAATTTACCTAATACTCTTGATAGGGTTTATGACATCCACTTTAGTTTCAAATTGGGTATGAAAAAATAATTAAGCTCATATTAAGGTTAGATAAATCTATTATCATTAGTTTAGGATTTTGGATGATTGGCTTAGGTCTATCAAGTTAATTGATCAATTGTCTTATCAGATTGAGATGAAATTTATTAGAGAGGATGAAGTGGTAGATACGATAAGGTATCTAAATTAAAATATCGAGATTAGCCTTCAAATATATTATATTAGGATTTATGTTACCGTTTATTACAATTAAATATTATGGATCAGTATTTTAAGTCTCTGAAATTAAAATTGTGGGTGCTCATCATCAATGTGAGAAATTTTCTGGATGCATGGAAGAAATTGTTCATTAAGCTTTCTGTTTAAGTGTAAACGCAGATTATGTTGTCAATTCTTTTCTGTGGTTAGCAAGAAAGTGGAGGTTGATTTGTAGAACACACTACATTAACTGTGCCACACCAGCAAATCAAATGCATCCATTAGCATCCTTGTAGTTCAGATTAATGAAAGAAATTTTGTGCTTTAGCATCTGCATCGAAGAATGTATGAGCTTAGTCAACTTTGATTGATTAACTTGTTAGGTTAGCTCCTAGAAGTTAATTAAGCATTAGCATGAATAGATATAAAGGTCTGCACTATCTTGAGGCTGTAAGACAAATCTTACCATATGTGAAAACTATGGATTAAAAATAATGTATTTTTTTCTTTTACATGCTATGCATAGTGGACACATTGTACCTATCGAGCTTTGATCGATTACGGATGATCATAACATCAAGTACATAAAGAATTTATTATTTTTGTTATTTTACCTTATGAAACTACAATATATCTATTTTGATAAGTTAACACAATTAGTATCGAACCAATATTCAGCACCCTATCTGTAGATATACATGGAAATAAAAAGTATGCATAATAAGATCGAAAATGGATCAAGGAAGAGGGATGGATTAAGAATAGCAATAGGACAATATAGCTCACCGTTGATGTGGACTCGCTATGAATTCATGGACCTACTACTAACAACTGAAGTCTAATCATTCTCATCATCTAATATGAAGACGTACCATAAGTGATTGATGTCATTACCTATTTATCAATATGAATCAAATCCTTCCCCTGGGGATAAATGCTAACAAAATTTATTCTCGTGCGTGCACAACAAACATGCATACCGAATGCATACGATGTATATTCTCAACCTGTTCACCGATGGAAAGACGGACAAGACAAGCAATCGGAGGTCAAACGCGGAATCATCACCCAGATCAACCTTGTAATCTGACGGATGTGATTTGTCCCCCGTTGTGGACCCCACCACAATTAATCCCCGAGATTATTGTTAATTAGAAAAATCCCCGTTATAAGTTACGAGGGGTAGCACGAAGTGCTCGTCTCCCCCAGCTCACCGACTTGCCATCTCTGTCGACTCCGACGCGGCACTTCTTTTCCGGCTTCTTTTCCCTCCCCGATCCCAAGCCCTAACCCTAACCCTCGCCGTGGAACTGGGGATGCGGCCGAGCAGCAGAGAGATGCCGGGCATGGCGTCGTCCCTCAATGGCATCTCCGGCACCTCGGCCGCCGCCGCCCACGTCGCGCTCCGGGAGCTGCAGAACGGCCACGGCCTGCAGGCGCCGTTCGACAACGCAGGCGGCGGTGTCGGCCACGACGACTTCCTCGACCAGATGCTCTCCAGCCTGCCCTCCGCCTGGGCCGAGCTCGGGAACCCCAGGCGGGCCTGGGTCCCCCCTTCCGACGCCCCCGCCGCGGGGCAGAGGCTCTTCGGCGCCGGCCGCGCCGGAGAGTCGGCGGAGGAGATGCAGTACGACGAGTCATTGCTGCTCGCCAACCGGTTCCGGCAGCACCAGATCAGTGGCGGGAGCTCGCCGACGGGGGAGGCGATGATGCTCCAGCTCAGCCGCAGCGGCCAGCAGCAGATGCTATCCGGGCTGCTCCCGCTTCCGCTGACTCTGGGGAGCGCTGGCTCCACCGATTCCCCCAATCCCACCGTACGTCGCTCTAATTCTCCTTCCTTTCATCCTCTTTACTTGAAGAAATCCATTTATTTGGGACGAGAAGAAACCAAACAAAACAAACTGCGTTGTAAAATCTCGAAATTTGAGTGAAAGGGCGGCGAGGGGCTATACAATGGATTCGGGGGATCGCTTCAGCTCGCTGAATCGGTGAATCAACAGAGTTTCCATCATCCCCAGGTTCTACCAAACCATCGTAACATTCTCCAGATGAAGCTTTTCATTCCGTTTGAGCATTTCTCATTGATCGATGCCCGAACTAAAAACCAGACCGCGCCGATGCCGGGCCAGAACTTTGGAGCGGCGCCACCGGCGGCCGGAGCGGGGCAGACTCCAGCTGCGTCAGCCTTGGCGTCGGCCTCCCCAGGCGGTGGCTCGGGACCGCCGAGGCAGAGGGTGAGGGCGCGGAGGGGCCAGGCTACAGATCCTCACAGCATCGCCGAGAGGGTAAGCCGTGACAGAAATCAACCAAAAAGATCAATTTTTTTTCCTTAGAAAATTGCTTTTTCGCACGAAATGATCGAGAAATTGAGATCATTGAAGGCCCAGAAACCTGTAGGCCTCTGCATTAAATACTCTTCTCCCCTCTCTCGGTACTCACTGCAACACGATTCAGATTTGTTCTGTACTGCTCCCTCTGCTGTCTCACCATCTGTTTGCATCGCTTCAGTCATCTCTTATGTTTTGTTCTTTGTTTTCTACTCACACAGCTTCGCAGGGAGAGAATCGCAGAGAGGATGAAAGCTCTGCAGGAGTTGGTGCCCAACGCCAATAAGGTATTAAAACCGTCTCTGTCTCCTCCTGTCATTATTTCTTTTGTTCTTTTATCTTTTTCTGTTCTGGAGAAAATGCTACATCATTAAAGCAAAGTTGAAAGTTGGAGAATATGGGAATAGAAAATGAGCTGAATGATTCTGTCTGTATACATACATATATATATCTGCATGCTTCGTCTACTTTTTCATAACAAGTATAATAGTGTTAGATCCCTTTTTTTCATATAAAGCATCCAACATTGCTTCTAAATTTGCTCGTAGATGATGATGCTTATGAAGATAATGGTCTGCATATTGTAGGAGTTAGATTACATTAGCTTCTACCATGTGAAGGTGATTAAGAGAGTTGCATGCCTAATTAATGAGTCTCAGATATGTACATCCATGTTTCCTTGTGCATCTGACTGCTGGGCTTCAGAGTTGGTGAGGAGAAGCATGCCAACAAATCCATAACCACAAGAAGAATTTAAAGTAGATATGAGCAAAATAATTTAATGAGCAGAACAAACATTGTCAACAAGAAAGTTCAACTTCAGTATCATCAATGTTATTATGCTTGCTACTCTACCAAAACCAGAAAGTTGACTTCTTGGAAGAAGACAATGGATGAGAAAGAAGGCAGAAGACTGCTTCCTTTTTCATCTTCTTTTTCCGGGCAAGTGTTTTGTTATGTGTTATTAAGAGGTCGTGTGAATTGGTGGATTCCAGACGGACAAGGCGTCGATGCTGGATGAGATCATCGACTACGTCAAGTTCCTCCAGCTTCAAGTCAAGGTGAACTCCTCTCTTCCTCACTTTCCTCTTGTTTCTGTTTTGTTGCTTCTCTGTCTTCTCTCTGGAAACGTACGTTTGACACCGAAGACGACCATCTCCTTAGACAAATCCGGACAAAGATCCCGGATCTTGATTGACACGCACATAGATGCGTGTTGATCCATGTGCCCGAGTCAATGGTATCCTACTGACACCGGCAACACAGATATGGACGCAGTGGTTGACTATGGTGATTTTTTTCTTGGCGCACAGGTGCTGAGCATGAGCAGATTGGGCGGAGCCGCGGCGGTTGCGCCGCTGGTGGCTGATATGGCTTCGGAGGTACGAATTACCGGTCTCCACTCTTCTTCCTCTTCTCCTGTTCCTGTAGCTTTCGTCTTTTACCTTTGATTCCATACGGTATTCTTTGAGCATGGGGATATCCTGGGCTCGGTGATGGCGACGACCGAGCGAGACAGCAAGCACTAGCAGCGACACGCGTGCTGCTAACTGAGTTCCCCAAACTATCCCCCGCTCTCTCTTTCTCTATCTTGGTTTCGGGTTGTTTGGTGTGTGATTAGAGACGGATTAATGGCGGGGGCGGTGAAATGAACAGGGGCAAAGCGGGGCGGGAAGAGACGGGGCGAACGGCGGCGCGGCGGGAAGCAGCGACAGCCTGACGGTGACGGAGCACCAGGTGGCGAAGATGATGGAGGAGGACATGGGGTCGGCGATGCAGTATCTGCAGGGGAAGGGCCTCTGCCTCATGCCCGTCTCCCTCGCCTCCGCCCTCTCCTCCGCTACCGCCGGCCACCTCGGCCACGGCCTCGTCCCGGGCGTCCTTCCTCCTCCTCCCAATCCCAGCGGCGACGCCCCCTCCTCCCCCGGCGTGTCGGCGCTCACGGCCCAGTCCACCATGGCCGCCGAAGCCACCAAGGATGGCATTGCCGCCTCCAAAAGCCTGAGCTCGAAATAGACGAAAGCAAGCAAGGTTCATTCCAGACAAAAAAGTCAAAGGCGGGAAAGGAGTGGACCTGCGTCGGACTTCTGACGTCCGTATCCGTCGTCTCTTCCTGTGCTTTCCTGTTCTGTCTGTCTGTATCACTCTCTCTCTCTCTCTCTCTCTCTCTGTCGTCCTTCAATTCTCACCTAATGTTGCAGCTTACCCCTTTGTGCTTACTTGTCCTTTTATCTTTGTTGTTTATATATGCATGATAAAGTTGGAATCGGGTGATGATAAAGTGGGAACGGGGGAAAAGCTTTCGAGGAAGATGGATAGGCATATTATTTAAGAGGTCAAAAAGCTAGTGTTAGTGGGGGTTGAGTAGGGATTGGTGCATCAAAAAGATAATATGAAACAGTGGGTAAGGGAGAGAGTATTGTGCAGGAATGATTGAGGAGAGACGGGCAAATTTGTCTTTGTATAATGAAGGGAATGATTATAAATGAAGTCAAACCGCTGGTGGACTGCTAATAGGCTATAATAATAACTAGGAGACGATGTGAGGCAGAGCACTACTGCTCCGCTTCATGTCCCCATCTGCCGCACGTCTTGCCTCTCTCTCTCTCTCTCTCTCTCTAATGGTAGTCTGTCGTTTTGTCTTGAGGCTAATATTCTCTCATAATTAGAGAGAGAAGTAATGGGTTGGGTAGGGGCTGCGTTTCCGATCTTTTATAGGCACACAATAGTTTCTTAGTTTATGTTGACTAATGAAGAAAAATTCGACCGCTGCTCTCTTTTTTGTATTTTGAGAGAAGAGATGATTTGAATTATCTTTTTTTTTTTTATCAAGCCTTTATCGTAACTTTGTGTATGAATGATTAAAGGACAATTAAATCTTTTTGTATTTTATTTTTTGCACACGTGTCATGCGAATCCTCCCCAAAAGTGGCATGATCATCAAATTCATGAGATCATGGAGCACTTGTGTGCTGAGATGATCACTCAGTGATTTTATCATAATCATAAGATTACTTTTTTACGATGTGATATTAATGTTCCCGTGATAATAATTATCGAGTAAGATTATGCATGTAAACGTTGATAGAAGTTAAGATTTTTCTTGATAAACAGTTAAGATTTTTTTCAACTACACGAGGAAATCTCGCAGTTCTGTTACCATGAAAGAATGAAGCATAAGAAGAGAATGTTGTATTTGATATAATGGTAGTGCTTCATATTTATATGCGTTAGGATAAAGATATCCCCAACAGAGCTACGAGATTTTCTCATGTAGTTAGAAAAATCTTAACTTCTATCATACCCCCGCAAGTTGGTGCTCCTTTCAAGGATATTGATCTTGGACCGATGTGATGAAAATGGTTTGCAGGCAAGAGATTTCGTGAGTGAGTTTGCTAGTTGATCAGTCATATGTACATAAGAAACACGTAGTTGATATTTGACAACTTGTTCTCGAACAAAGTGAAAGTCGATAGTAATATGTTTCATACGTGAGTAGAATACTAGATTGGCGCATAGGTAAGTGGCTCAGACATTTTCATAATATATTGTAGGAATAAAGATAGAGTTGATGTTAAGTTTCTTAAGTAGATTTGTAACCCAATTTAGCTCTAAGTTGCAATGATGCGGTATTCACCATCTTGCGGAGGCATGATAGAAGTTAAGATTTTCCTTGATAAATAGTTAAGATTTCTCCAACTACATGAGGAAATCTCGTAGCTCTGTTGAGGATATCCTCATCCTAACGTGTATAAATAAGGAGCACAACTACCATATCAAATACAACATTATTTTCTTATGCTTCATTATTTGAAGGACAATAAGATTGGCGATAGTTGTTGTTTAAGATGACCTGCTGGTATTGAGGGTAAGCAGAGGGTGTCAGAGAAAATGGAGAGCACCAGAGAAAATGCAGAGAAAGAAAGCACCACCCAAAGCAGTCTCCCAAGAAAAGCATCTGATGCCAATGCACGAAAGCCCATAATAATACTTGTGACCTTGCAGCTCTGTTCCAATCTTGTTGATCCAGAACTCTGCATGGTTATTAGCTGCAGAGGTTTGTGCATGTAAACGGCTGACTGCAGAATCTGTGAGAAGCAGAAGATATACGTTTATGTCATAGAATAGTGTGGCATTTAAAAGTCAGTCAGCAAGTTCGTAATGCCCAGAGTTTATAATTATGCAGCATAGTAGTCTGAAAAATGAAAGGTCTCCTGATGTGTACAACAGCAACAACAACTGATCTTTATAGTTCTTCAGCAAGGCGCAATAAAATGAGAAGCTTGAGATGGTCTGTCACTTGGTTGGAACTATTATTTCTTGTAAGATTAATGTAATTAAACCCCGAAAACTGGGTGAGTCAAATCCTCGAGGCTAATATGATCATTGTAGCATGATAAAGCATCAGGTGAGAAAATTATGCTACCACATATTACTAGCCTGATGTAGTTCTTGGATCAATGTCTTTGAGCTTTCTGAACCTGAACAATCTTCTACAAATTTCTTTCCCTGTTTTATTGTTTGCGTGATTATGTGTGCGCGCGACGCACTTATGCTTTCGCCGATGCTCAATGGTTTGCTTACTCTTCACCTGAGAATATTGTGTACCTCATCTACCAAAGAACTGCCCTAATTTTAGTTCAGATCAAGAACAGCAATAGCAAGCTCAAGTCTCAACCTCTTCATAAGCTCTCTTGTTCTGATCATCTTTAAGTTACAAAGATTGCTGAATCTCATCAGCATACTATCTATCAATTGGCAAATGCATTTGCTAAGACTCTTATTTCACCTAAACATCAGATGAAGAGATAAAAATAAAAAGACTAGCTCAGCCCTCGAATGCATGCTAAATGATGAAGGATGGATTTGTGCTTGCAGATGGAAACCCACACAAGAATCAAATTGATAGGACATAAGAATCAAATTATTTTACTTTGTGGTTGAAAGTAAGCTTATTTTTCATGCATATTAATCATTTTGAAGGGACAAACATACAATTAATCAAGAGCGCAATAATATTACAAGCAAATGACAAACTTTTTTGTCACCATCAATGACGAACCACTGTTCAGCATGGATACTGTTTCCTTCTTTCTGCGCCATGGAAAATGATTCCAAGCTAAAATAATCTTAATGTTTATACCTTGAACCTTCAGAATTATTCAACTCAGTGCAGCATTTGTTTAGTCACAGTAAACAATTACACTTGAGATGGAGACAGAATGATTCCGAGGTAGAATTGGTGATCGATCCCCGTTGACATTTCTTAAACATCAGCGTCACATTTCACTCGAACCAGTGGACTCAGACATCACTCACTCACTCACTCACTCACTCACTCTCCTCATGCCATAAACCTCCGCAGAATTCTTTGGGCAGACTATGCTTCAACTTTACTCTGAAATCTGGACATTCTTCATTATTTGCATAACTAATTTAAGTTAAAACAATATCCATATAAAAACTATCATTTATGTTCTTAAGACACATTGTAGCTTAAACTAACAGTCCAATCAACTAATAAAGATTAGTAATTTAAGATATATGTAAACTTCTGTGTTTTATAAAAATATATATGAGAAACGAAAATTTCAAGGATAAATATTACATCAAAGGGGTATAAATACAAGTTAAAATATTGAATAACACTAATGATAACCAAATAATGGAGATTGATTATAATATATAAATTTACATTCTTTTTTTTTATTGGAATAATAACGGAAAGAAGGAAACGGTAACGGTAACGGTAACGGTAGTAGCGTAATGGCATTATGGAAATAATACCCTCCAAACTTTAACTCGCTCAACATATTTTGGACGCTTCATTCTTCCATAAATACCCCTCCACATCTACGCCTCCTCCCTCTCCTCGCCTCCTTTGCCACTCGCTCGCTCTCCGGAAACCGGAGCGATTTGTTTGAGACCATCAAATCGAGGCCGAGGTGATGACGCCGGCGTCGCGCCGGCAATGATCCGCCGCAACGTGGAGTCCCTCCGCCGGCGTATCATGCTCATCAGGGGGCCCTCGCGGAAGCGGCGGTCGGGGGCGGTCCCGGTGCACCTCAACGTCTACGACCTCACCCCCATCAACGGCTACGCCTACTGGCTCGGCCTCGGCGTCTACCACTCCGGCGTCCAAGGTGAGATCCGATCTCTGCCCAGGGTTTCGTTCGGCGTGGTGCGGCGATTGGGATGAGGTCATCGATCTTTAGGGTTTGCTTCTGTTCTTTTCCCCCTTTTGCGGGGGTGCTCTTGCTTTGGATGGCAGTGCACGGGGTGGAGTACGCGTATGGGGCGCACGATCACCCGACGACGGGAATCTTCGAGGGGGAGCCGCGACAGTGCCCGGGATTCGTGTTCCGGAAGTCGATCCCGATCGGGCGCACCGATCTGGGCCCGCGCGAGGTGCGGGCGCTCATGGAGGAGTTGGCCGCCAAGTACACCGGCGACACCTACAACCTCATCTCCAAGAACTGCAACCACTTCTGTAACGAGGCCTCCCTCCGCCTCACCGGCAAGCCCATTCCCCGATGGGTCAACCGCCTCGCCAAGATCGGTACTTTTACCCTCCCTCCCTCCCACTCCATCGCTCGATCTCAATGCTTCTTGCCAAAGGCTCGACTTTTAAGGGGGTTCCGATGGGCGCCAGGGTTCCTGTGCAATTGCTTGCTGCCCGTGCAAGTGGCGGCGGTGAGACAGCGTGGGGCTGAGGAGGGGAAGGGCGGCGGGAACGGAGAGCGGCGGAGGTTGAGGAGCAACTCCTCCAGATTCCCAGCCGTCACCACCGCCGCTCTTCCTTCTTCTTCTTCTTCTTCTTCTTCTTCCGACAATCCTCTCAGTAGCATTTCTAAGCCGGCGGTCATCATTTCCCTCTCAATCCACGGGGAGTAGGAGTAGCCGGCGCCCTTCGTCCTTGTCGTCCACCGGGGAAATCCCCTCGTTGAAGGTGTAATCCCAGATGCGCCGACGGTCCATTTGGGGAAACCCCAGACCGCAAAAACTTCTGCTTTTTACCCTCTTAAATTCATTTGAAAACGGAAATCTGTTCTCTTCCTTTTTTTGTCTTCTCTCGTTTGATCTGCCGCCATTAAATGCTGCAGCAGCCTAATTGTAATTAGACTTCTTTTCCGTATTGCTCGTCGCCGAGATCTCAATTCGTTGCTGTTCCTCCTGTTCCATTCTTCCTCTGTCGCCACGCCGTTCTCTGTTTCCTGCGCACGTGGAGAGCGGCGTGCGGTCGGCCGGCCACGGAGCAAAGCGTAGCGCCCGTGGTTGTGGCGGCCGCTAAGGAAGTGGGAGACCCCACGGATGGCCGTCTCTTTCCTTCGACCATGAGTCGCAGCCCATGATGATGACGACGACGACGACGACGGGATATTTTGTGCATCGCGGAGGTAGGATATGCTTGTCTTGTTCCGGGAGACTGGTTGTGGTGGTGGGGATGCCGGTATCGTTCATACGCTCCGTGATAGCGAGTATTTAGACCTTTAAATGCTCTAAGCATCTTCTTGTGGATAATAAATTGAATTATATGTTCTTATATTAGAAAATTTATTATTTATTTTGATGTTATTTTTATTTGTAATTATAATAAACTTGATTATATGGAATATATGAGCATTGATAAGCATCGAATACTCAAAAAGTTTCAAGATAATAAATTACAACTCTATTCTGTCAAAAAAATTTTAAAAAATAATTTATATCTTTAGATAATTATGAAAATTCAAAATCACCTCAGCCCAATGTACTATAAATTCAATATGTATTATAAATTGTATTTAACTTTTACAAATTATAGCTTAATAATTAGGTGGTTGAGAAATTCAATATATAAAGGCTCTATGAAGGGAGAAGGAAGATTGGCAGGGCATTATAAATTTTGAAATCTCATCAAATTTTTATATTTTGAATTATTAGCTCTTGGTGTCTCTTGAAATAGAAAGAGTTTTCTTTTGTGCTCTCATATCTCACGTTTTTCTCATCCTCGTCTTCTTTTTTTTTTTTCTTTTTCCCGGTTTACATCCTTTTCTCTCACTAATGCTATTCTCAATGTCCTTCTTATGCACTCCCTCTCTTGTCTATGAATCCGAATGATGGGACCATAAAGAGGGATTCTCCCATAATGTTATTAGCTGGGATGTCACCACTTCCCATAAAGAGGTAGTACAAGGAAAATTATATAGGCTAAGAGACTTCTTCTCATCCTTAACAATGGGGACAAAGTACGGGTTAAAGTAGGACCAATGACATCATTGGATCCCTGGTGCTAAGAATGCTTTCTCTAGAAATTGGACTATGCTGCTTCATTCCATTAAGAACATAAGAGGTGGGTTTTGGAAGCTGATGAAGGATCCATGGTTTTTGAACATCCTCATTAGCAAATGGCCTACGTTTGTTAACGTGGAAGGGAGGAGGGGGCCTGAAATGGGTGCTTGTTGAGCTTGTTTTCCACCCTCTCTCTCTCTCTCTCTCTCTCTCTCTTGAGGGACAAGCAAAACCTTGAGCATCCAGATTCCTATGATAATATTATAAACATAGCATCAACCAATATTATCAACATAAACTTTTGTCAACATTTGATAATATTTAACATAATTATATTACTCGAATCAAAAACAATTTTTTCGGTATAAATGTATAATAAGAAGAAAAAAAAATTCAGCAACCCGCGGAAGAGGTGCAAATGACATATCAATAGTAGAAGAATTATGAAAAGAAAAGAAATAAATGAAAGATATGATAAGAGAAACAAATAGAAGATATGAAAAGATGTAAAATAAGTGACTAAGGAAAAAAAAAAAAGAAGAAGAATAATCATATAAGAGAAGACGTGAAGAGAGAATGATATCAAAGTGATGAAGGGAGAGAGTCTCCGAAAGAAACAAAGTCATTTTCTTCCTTACTATAATAAACCTACTTCAAAATTTCACAAAGATACTTTAAAAATTAAATAATAAAAAAATATTTATATTAAGAATATTTAAGAAACCTTAATTATATTAAGAAACTAAACTGATTTTATTTTTTCACCAAACGGATCAAATAGGCATTTAACCCAATTCTTATTATTATGTTGCAAATCATACTTAAACAATCACATGAAACCTCGATCAAAATGCATTAAAACTGCATCAGTTTCATAAGCAATATGACAGCATCATTTGATTAGAAAACAAACTTGGCATTTAAGAGTCTTTTTTAAGCAAATCAAATTGAAAACCATATTTTGTTTCTCAAATTCTAATGGAAGCAGAATCTTAATGATGAATAAAGAGCTGCAATCTCACATCATGGCCATGAAGACAACATTATGGACTGTAAGCTTTTCCCTCCCTCCGACACCTTCAAGGAGAAGCTCAATTTCCTTAATACTCTTAAAACTACAAACTTAATCCATCCGGCTCTTCAAGGTTCTTTCCTGCACTTCCGTGGGTGTCCTGCAAAGCATGCATAACAAGAGTCACAACTAGTATAAAATAAGACTAAGATATCCTTTGGTGAGTGGATGTGAAAATTTTAGATTTGTTGGGTTATCAAAAGTTATTTACAGCCAATACTATGTGACAGCTTCGTGCTAGTAAAAAATCTTTCGGGCTACACTAAGATCTGTAAGAGGAAAAAAAAAAACAAAAAGAAACAACAGACCAAGCCACCTTCTGTAAAAAAACAAAAAAGAAAAGATTTAGAACAAAAGGGTTTCTCATAGTGCGTTAGCCCACATATTTGGTAATTTATTTTGTTTCTCATGTGCCTTCATGTCTTCCTAGTCAACAGAGAAGACAAAATTTGTTTTTTCATATTTAATAAATGATTCATTCCCTTTAATTATAGAAAAAAGAACAAAAACAATTTGAAGAATAACCAAGAGTATCTCCCGACTTACACAAGAAGGACATGGCCTCCCCAACCACTCAAACAATCACGATCCACAGATGATAGTAAAGCTTGTGAGATTGTCTCAAATAATTCTTCAGGTTCCTAGAAATGAGAAATAGAAAAAAGTTCAGACACATTGCCAAAGGAAAATAAATAAATAAATAAATGAATCTGCAGGGAACAATAAGAGCAAGGCATGAAACCTATATTAAGTTTCTCTTTTGATGTCATTCTTTAATACCTCAAGAAGTTTGTACTGCTTTTCCTTCTGTACACCAATACAATTTGCACCTTGTTCCATTGTTTTACCATGCTGTGAGATGTTTATGATAAAAAAAAATACCTAAACTCTGATGAGCA
The DNA here is from genome assembly GCA_024322285.1 of Musa beccarii. Taxonomy (NCBI): domain Eukaryota; kingdom Viridiplantae; phylum Streptophyta; class Magnoliopsida; order Zingiberales; family Musaceae; genus Musa; species Musa beccarii. Next base: position 55,489,003 of record CM044399.1, read on the forward strand.
TGCTTTTCCACTTTTAAGTGTTTGCTAGTACTACTCTAAACGTTAATGCAACTTTCTCTTCTGTTCCAAAAATGCATTTCCATGAACATCCCTTGTTCAGGTTGGAGGTTAGATAGAGAAAAAAAAAATTGTATATTGACTTGTCTATCTGTAAACCAAAGTTCATCCGAAGTGATTTCTATAATCCAATATCCTGAAAAACTAAAAGTGGAAGAACAATTCATCTTTCAACTCCATCTGTTGCAACTTCCAGGTTGACTGACAGATGCAGACAGACTAATTTGTTAGGCATCTAGCTTTTCATGTTCCAGAAAATGCATATAAAACAGAGAAAATTTTCCAAGTAGGGCTTCTGTACAAGCTCACTTGCACCTTTGAGAACTAAAACAGTCAGTACTACCAAAGTAATTTCTAAAGTTCTCCTTGCATATTTCATCAAGGACCCATTGGCTATATGAATCCAATTTAAGTTGGGTAATATGCATACTGTAAGACCAAGTGCTTCAAAGTAGTAAGTTACCATATTAGGCTTGTACATTGACTCACAGGCACCATAAAGAGACTCCGAGGCTGTACCAGAAACGACAAAGTCTTTGGCAAGTTCCCTGAATTCAAGAAAACAACCACTGAATGGCATGAGACTAATAAAAAAATTATCAGAATAATTAGTACATGTGAATTCTAAAAAGAAATACTACAGAAGATTAGCAATCAAATTCAGATTCAAAGATTATTAAGAATGAGCAAACAATATTCAATAAACATACTTGTGCCTCCCATATGTACATATGTAAACCATACTAGGATTAAATCAAAACACTTGTTGGTGTCTTTATCATTTGGCTTGCTAACTGTAAAATGAAACTTGTCAACTAGGTAGAGAAAGACAACATCAATGAATGACAGGATACAAACAATAGAATGGAAGTTATTGAAAGTTGAAGCATTTGAAATGGTGAAAACAAAACAGAGAAACACAGAGAAATGCAATTGAACTTTTAGTTGCATGATCACGATATACCAACATCCAGATTTTGCAATGCATCCATACAATGTTGGCTGCATCAACTTTACCTGCCAGGTTCCTTTTAGTTTCTCAGAAACTCAACAAGACGTAGCAATCTTGTTTTTCCCGAGAAATTATCTCTATTTAATTGTCAGGACACTATGTGCAATGGAACACCCTATAAGCACATGTATGACATAATGCTTTTAGCCCTGCTCACAGAATAAAAATCCTTTTTGAGGTCCACTGCTGTTGTCTTGTACACACATGAAGATAATTGTGCCTATATCTAGTTCCAGAATTTCTCATATAAACAAACTGATAACACAACATAGCTAGAACTACATAAACGGAGGTATACGTCACAAGACATATGTTCACACAAGTGTATGAAAAACACATTTAGAACCTCACACATATGTGAGTGATTATTGAAGAAATGGGATTGGAGAAGCACCTAGTGTCCATGGCAATCATAGCGGAATAGTTTTCTAGGACAATGGTAATATTTGATCTTAAAAGTTCTTATGAAAAAATTCCAAGAAATGCTTGTGATATACCAAAACAATAGTTATAAACTAAAGATCCAAAGAGGTGACAGAAGTGTACTATTTTTATAGGTGGCAATCTAAAAAGATCATACTTACAGAGTTACAAATGGAAAATAGAGAACTCAAAATTTGGGCCTAAAACTGAAGAAATTAAAGTGATTGTGTTTAGTTTTCTTTTCAAGATTTACAATGGAACAAGCACAATTAGTTCCACAAATGGTGTCGAGTGGCCTTCTATAGCTCATACGCAAAAGTCAAAGTTTTTTTTGACTCCATGCAATGCTTCATTTTTCAAGTACTAATTTTCCTTTTAAAGAAAAATGTTAATATTAAAGACAACATGATCTCTATGCAACTCATCCCTATAACTCTATTGTAACAAATTTTATATCATATGCCTCATAATCTCCCCCTTTTTCTTTTTCATCATAGTTCACTCCATATGAATCCATGAACAAACTATGTCAAAGCTAGAATTCAAAACATCAACTGAAAGCCCATATTAGATTGTTGCTTACTTATGCCAACAGCCTACCTGGTAGAGCCAGGATATGCTCCTTGTACATCCTGCATAAACCTCTTGATATATGCTAAAGAAGTGATTCTTATAATTCTATTATATTCCTTTTGAGACAAAGCCTTCTCTCTCTCTCTCTCTCTCTCTCTCTCTCTCTCTCTCTCTCTCTCTCTATAAACAAGATGTATTTAATTATTTAAGACACTTAGCTTTATATTCACTATAACTATGATATAAAACATCAAAATATTCATAGTATGATCGAAACCTTGTCATCTTCAATCCTCTAGTGTTAAGTTTTTTGATAATTGCAACTATCAAATCATATAAGCCACATTAAGGAAATGAAATTCTGCTCTTTAATGAACTAAATTTGATCAAAGATCTGCATTATCTAATGAGTCATATGACTTTTGACATAATCATTTGTCTTTTCCAAAATGCAAGAGCTTGTGGTTCTCTACCAAAATGCGGGAACTGATGACCAAATCTTTTCCTCTACAGTCCAAGCTGTTCCAATAGTGACTGTGATCAATCAAAAAGATAATTCAAAGTCCAAATCTTTCATCCTATAGTTGTTCTAGTAGAAGACACATGACAAGCTCTTTCCACAGTTTATTTCGGATGCAGAGACTCATATTAAACATGATTCTGTCACAGGATCTCCTCTTTGTAGTTGTTGAGTATGTTGCATGACAATTGCCCGAGGAATTACTTTTCAAAATGGATCTTTCTGATTATTCTGAGAATGCCCAGTGCCTTGCTTCAATTTGACCATTATCCACTTTGGTTATTTAAGCACACGAAGGAAAAGGTATCATACAAGATCAGCACATCATTTAGCCTTTCTACATAGTTGATTGCAGCAGGCAATAGACAGAGTCAAACATTATTGTCCATTAACTACAACATGAAACATTTAGGATAATTTCCTCACAGGTAGACAACACACAGCCAAACCTCAACAAAATCTTAATCATTAAACAAGAAGCACACACAATATAAGGGAAAAAGAGACACACAAGAATGACAATACTTAGTTTGTAATACATATCCATCAGAATGTTGGCAACAATAAGGTTAACTGCTGACAATATGTTCACAATATATATAGCAAAATATGTTGTTAACTGATCAAGTTGTTTGAAACAATATTTGACAATGATCGGAGGGCAAAATGCAAGCGAAAAGAAAAGACACATACTTGGCACCGATGCAATCCATGGTACAAATGAATGGAACATCATCTTCACCTAGTCCAGCAATTACAGGCATGCAAAAGTATGGACCAAATCTACAAAAAGCATCATGTCAATTTTTCCAGTGAGACTGTTACATTATAAGATAAGTTAACAAAAATTAAAAGTCTATGACAAGAAACAGAAAAGACTACGGGAAAAAAATTAAGTAGCTGGGTTTTTTTTTTTTCCTTTGGTCTGATTAGGGGCAACTTTTGGCATAACCATGGAAATAATTATAATATCCCATATACCCCTCCAAACACAGAGGTATCATATATAACCTTGCAAATCTTAGAAACCCTAATGACCTGCCACCAAAAGATTTTTTTTGCACATTTTTTGCACCATTAATAAAAATTCGTTGTCTAACTACCATTAACATTATCTTCTGCATTTTAAGACTCAGATCGAGTTAAAGCGGCAAAGACAAAGCAGTGCACCGCTATGCAAATCAAGTAGGAGGAGTAGGAGACCTCCAAGAGCAGCGCACCACGTCCCAACTTTTGTGGAAAATCGGGTAAGAGGAGACCCAAAAGATCAAACCTTTTCTCATACAGAACAGCGGAAACGAGGCTGGAGAAGGTCTGGGGCTTCATATCCCTCTCCTCCCTCAGCTGATATAGCTTGTGGCGAAAGACCAGCCGCTGGTACCTAAACACCGCAACAACAACAGCTAAGATGTAAAACTAGCACAACCAAACGGAATCCAACGAAAGTAATCGACCAAGAGAGAGCGGGGGAGGATGTTCAGCTCACAGGGTTTGGACATCGGTGGCCAGGCCAGAGAGGCCGATGTAGAGCTTGTCGTGGATCTTGAAGATCCTCTGGAAGTCGGTGGCGATGGTCTGGAGGTTGACCCCGAGGCGTCGGTCGCTGGCGATCGCGAAGCAATTCTTGCCCACCATCGCCACCACGGCGCTCCCATTGTACTCAAAGATCTGAAAAAGGTTCGCAAGCAAAACATCGATTACTCCCCCCCTTCAACAGGAAAAGACAAAGAAGAGGGGATTTAGGGCTTCGATCAAACACGCACCGACATCAGCGATCGACCGAGCAAGCGACAGAGAGAACAGCGAGGAAGAGAGCAGATAGACCGTCTTGGGGAGCACTCCAAATGACTTGGTTATGGTATTATAGAACACTCTGGGCCGGCTTAGCGGGCCGTTCTATGAATGAACTGCTCTCATATTTTGGGCTTAAATTACTGCTATTGAGAGTCCTTTTATTTTATTCAATAACCTAAAATAATAATAAAATATAATTTTATTAAATATAACTCTTCAATTATCAATCACAGATTCAAAATATAATATCTTCTGGATTAATATAGACTGACCGCAACGATAACATCTTTTGTATTATTGCAAAAATTAACGGCATTAATTATATTCATTGATACATGTACCACCCGCTCCTAATGGGTAGGGATGAAGGCTTTTTTTTATTTTTTATTTATGGGGCAAGGATTGTTTAAGCACTTCCCACCTTGTCCTCATCTCATTTATATTATTATATCATTTATAATATATTTATTAATAATAATATAAATAAAAAATATACATATTTAAGAATTAAACCCAATATATAACCCTAACATTTCAACATTAACAACTAAATCAATCTTATATTTAATCTTTTAATATATATGTAAATTTTTTATAAATAAAATAATAATAAATAAAATAAAATAAAATATTCCATCAAAAGCTAATTTATATATTTATTTGGATGTATTTGTATTTGTTTAGTTGTAGTTATAGTTGAATATATTTGGATAATTGGTTGTGTTTATATTTGTATGTATTTTTATATATTCATCTTTTAATACTATTTTTATGTTATTAATTAATTTTAATAATAATTTTATTTTTTATGGACTAATTGAGTGAATATAAAAAACTCATGGATTCCTCGTCCCCATCTTCATCCCATCTAAATATGGAAGGAAGTGTGGATAATAAAATGGGGATGGGGATGAGGACATGGAAACACTCTCCATCCATCCTCTTGATATCCATAATAGAAATATTTAGAATATCATAACTTATAGCTTAACCTCTTAAAGTTTAAAAATGTTAAATTAATCTAAGAAACGTATTAAAAAAATTATTTCTCACCTCTTCATCTTTAATCTTTAGATTGTTTCATTTGATTATTTTTTTTTATTGTTTTGCTCGACAATAAATATGTTTCGACAATTAAGGGAGGAAAAAAATTTGTAAGAGGTTGTATGAAAGGAGTTGACAGAGTTGGTTAGAATTAAGTCATAAGCTAAAGATATTTATGTTCATTTATACAGAAATATCTTAGGAATATTAAAAACTTTTATAATTTTTCACAACAAAAATCTCCAAGAGATATCGATATCGTATGAATGAAACTAAGATAAAGATAGGGAGGGAGTTGATGTAGTAGGTGAGGAAGCAATTGGGCTTGTAATAGATTACCCACAAAGCTGCATCATGTTATCTTGTTCTAATCAAATCTTTGAATCGCAAGGTTAGAGAGAGAAGCTTGTGGACATAAGAGAAGAAATTAAAGTTAGACATAATGCTAACCCTTTCGGTTATTGGCAATCCTTTGTTATTGATAATCCCTTAAAAAAATAAAATATTATTTTACTATTTATAATCCTAATTATGAATTGTATTCTTTTTTTTCCATAATCTCTAATTTCATCTACATCATTATTTATCTGCTTACTATCGATGTCGCTCGTCGTTGATGCCACTTGCCATTGACGTCACTTGTCATCTTATGTCATTCACTACCAATGCTACTCTTGCTCCCTCGACGTCGTTTAACACATTTCAATGGATCCTACTTTGTCAAGGATAAATTTGTATACAAAGTATTCATTATAATATTTATGTATATCCATATCATTTAGTTTTTTTCATGGATATATAAAGGACTTATGGCATTTGCGACTGTTTTAGTTCCATACACAGATTTTGTGTGATTGTCGTATGGAGACTAAGACTATAAAAAATAATCATCCTAAGTGATCATTTTTTATTTTTTGGGTATATAAAATAGTATAGAATGTTAGCCATCTAGAGTTACCTGAGTTGCAAAATGCTAAATTAACCTTTGAGGTAGTATACAGAGTTGGTTTGCTACATTATTATATGAGTATCACGTAGGTATTTGTAGGGACTTTTGATCATAGTGGACCACCTTAGACATTTGTTGTATGATCGTTTAAAGCTTACGAAATCTATTTTTATATTTTATATTATCTATTAAGTACTTACTGAAATATTTGTTTGTGAAATCTTAAGTTAAATGTTTCTTCTAAACCATCTTATCCTTTGTAAGTTCTTAGGAGACCTTAAGAGATTATGAAGGGGCTAACTCTTTGTAGACATATATATAAAGGTAATATATAATTTAGGTAATAGTAGCTAATTTCATAATAAATTATATTAAAGCAGGATAAGCATACTTAGAAAATTTTGATATGCAAATGCGGAGAATATAACAAGGCTACATTGAGGGTAACTAGTGCATATAATCATTTAAGGAAAATGAGCATAAAGATATATGAAAAAAAATTATTGAAATGAGTAAGTATCCGAGATTGATATTTAAAGAAATGGTCAACTCTTTGCATGAGAGATAACATAAGAAAAAAATGAGCTAGGAAGAATGCATAATGTATATAAGTTGGGATGGTTGAGTTGGCTCAACTTTGGCAACCTAATGGTGCTCAATGCAAGCGAGAGCATTTATAAAGATTGAGACTATACAAGAAAAGATGGATTGTTTAACAATCGAAAGAGTTTGTACAAAGCTTATAAAGGAGACAGGAATTGCCAACTCAAAGAATTCGATGCGTTATGCATATACAAATGATGGTTATCCATGGCCATAGCAAGACAACAAAATTTGACAAATGAATATTTTCTTTTCAGCATGAGAAGAATATGTCTATAAGAGACTAAACTGTACAATAGGTTCAATTTGTTGCGATGTCTTGTGAGCCATAGTAGGAGCTATATTGGTAAAGAATCATAATCTAGCAAGTGCATTCATAGCCACAGAACAATATATAGTTTGTTAAGCAAGGTAGAGAGTAGTCTAAGGAGATGGGTCTCTCACACTTCTAGAGGAAAGAATGTAAAGATAAAAGTTACTTTAATAGGACTGATATCTAGGAGGGATAAACCCTAGTTCTTTGTAAGGAGATTCAAGTCTAATAAACCATGTATGTTGAGAGAGGTATCTCAAGTTGGAAACTCTATAAAGCTCAATGGACTTAGTAAGTGATAAGTAATTATATAATCTTGCACGAGGTAATATATTGATAGATAAATTATGAGATCTAAGTGAGGGAGCAACTGAAGGTAACACTAAACAAAAATAAACTTAGAGCTGATGTGGAGATTGAGCTCACTAGAGAGTTAACATATTGAATGATATATGCAAGGGTTATCATTATCTTAATGTAAACTAAGGAGCAGATCAATTTGGGGAAAACTTAATAAAGTGCCTAAACCGCATAAAAGCAAACTTAGAGCTGATGTGGAGATTGAGCTCAATGAAGAGTTAACATATTGAATAATATATGCAAGGGTTATCATTATCTTAATGTAAATTAAAGAGAGGATCAATTTGGGAGAAACTTAGTAAAATGCCTAAACGGCATAAAGTGAGTTGACATAGAAGACAATCGGGAGACGTCACTGCTAATCCACTTCTTTTGCACCAAACACTCTGTAAATGGAGCTAACAATCAAGTACATTTGATTGATAAGAAAATTTTATGCACCAAACACTCAATACGACCCAACCTATAAAATGAGAGGATCACACCCTCCGTAAACTTATGATTCAGACATCAGTAATGCACAGAGCACAATAATAATATTCATTGACAATAATGGAAAATAGATCCCATCAAGTCTCATCATTATTACCGGGGTAAACATCTAACTATACTTTTATTAAATATCAGATAACAATCTTCACCTTGCTAGAACCAAACACTTCTCAATCCTTAGCTCCCCATCTACGGATCATCTGAAAAATATGTAATTTTCAGATCAATAGGGATTATCTTAGTAGAAACAAGATGTCAAGAAATCTAGTTGTCTCATGCAATCATCTAAAGATAAGAATAATAATGAAAAAAGAGCATAAATTAGAATAAAAGATCTCACAAATTCATCATGAGAAAAGAACATTCATCAGTGCGAACTCATCCAGACTGCTCAGGATGAAGCAACCTCCTTATAGACTAATTACTTAACTCATATCACATTCCCTGCTATTAGTCCATTACTAGGATCAAGTGGTGCCCGGCAACAGTAGAAATACGTCTTTCTATAGATGCAAGGAATATCTTATAATTATGTTTGACGACTACTAATCCCTTTCAAAATTGCCTACTAATAATGACCATATTGTTCAATCATCCATATATGTATATATCAACATGCTGCACAACCATGCAACAACATCCTTTCACATGCTCAAGCGTCCAACTTATGCATCATGGCACTTCTAACAAATATTAATACGCATCAATTATAGGCTACAATAGACGCATCAATATAAAATTGATTGCCAAAAGAAATATGAACTAATAACAGCATACTAAAATTTCATTACATCTGCATAAAGAGAATCTAGGTTTTATGAGGCACCGAGCACTATCTTGATCATCCAAATTGGATACAGAGTCCGAAAAAGTTATTATCGATTTACAATCATTTCTTCATTACATTGCAAACCAGTCCCTAGCAGTCTTAATGGGCAGGACCTTAGGCAGCCGCGTGGAACATGGTCGCTCATGCCGGACCGCATGGAGTTGGCCTGTCTGAGCATAAGTGCATGAAGTTTAGACCACCCCCATATTCAAATGCTTAAATTGGTAAAGGACAACTTGTATATTCCAGTGTTTAAATTGAGAACAAAAAGTTGTCAATACGCAAAGTGTGGTTACCTTCATAAATCTAAGAGTTACAACTTCATTCTCAAGAAGACAGTCAGCTTCAAACTATCATGGGGGCAGCCTGGTATTCACTAAGGTTTTTCAGTTATAAAGAGAGAAATTTCAACTAAATTGACCGATCAGCAAGAGGAAAGAAGTCGTTGAAACTAGTCACTTAAGAAAGAGAACAAAATTTGATAAACAAAATATACAAAAAATTGAAACCCAACCTCATTTCCCTTTTTTGGGTTTTGGGGTTGGTTTTGGATAAGAGAGACTTTAGCAAATTTATATAAAAGGTGACCAACCCTTGCCCTAAATCAAAAGCCTCATCATCCAGCTCAAAATCACCAAAGCATCCTACCGTACCATCCAAATTTCTTATCATTTGAAAAATTAACCAAAACTCGAAACCTAAATTACCAAATATCCATAGTCAATTCAAAACTTCAGGTGTCCAATAACCTACATAAGTCTGATATCTTCCAATAGACTTAAAACGAATGGGACAAGAATAACAATTCCATGTGGCATCTTCACAAGCGATTATCAACAAGCAATTAACTCTATCGGCAATATCATCACAAATCTTCTCAACATTCTTCATTTTCTTACTACATGTAAGCATCCAAACTCATCTTACACTCACAGGAATTATTTGGTTGCAAACTGTAGATCATGTTATGCAGATAGTGGAAAATTGGAACCTGGAAACACAACTTGCTGGTACATAAGCTTATGCTATGAATTATGCATTTCCACGATCAAAGTGCAGTTCTGTGTTTGGGGGCTGCATTATACAACTCAATGAGTTCTGGATACTCCTTGTAGCAGTTGACGAACTTCTCCACAAATTTCTTCTCTGGATATTTCATGTATGTAAAGATACTAAGGTTACTGATGCAAACTCCCCTAGACTTCAGGCCTGCCACAATCCGATGCCTTGGAATCAACCTTTTCTCCAAACTCATCAACAAAATCAATGGCCGGAATGCAAGACAAGATGGAGCACATCCGGCTTCATTTACCAAGAACTCCATCTTCCTCTGCAAACTCTTTAAAGAAACTCCCACAAGCGTAGGACACTTTCTGAATGCAGCAAGGAAATCATCCTCGGACCACCCGAAGCCCTTGAAGAACTCCAAGTGAGCCTTGAAATTCTTCTCGGCGATCATGTGGAGCACCTTGAGAGTCTGGGGGAACATCCCCGAGGTGCGAGCTACTCCCAAATTCTCGACACGACTGATTGACGCCTTCAGGGCTTCAGCCTTCAGGGTTATGAGGCGGGGGCGGTGCCGTAGGATCATTGAGAGCTTCTGATCCGTGATCCCGCAATCCCTTAGAATCTCAATGTTAGGCCGGATCCTCTTCTCGGTGCTATACCCGAGAAACCAGCTGTTTCTCTTGCACAACTTCACCAAAGAGTCGTTGGACCCGAGGAGGCGTTGCCATAATTGGATCTTGGACACGATGGTCTGCAATTTGTGGATGAAGACGGCGTTATGCGAGCTGACGAGGTGGGTGATGTCGGAGCAGGAGAAGCCCAGATCCTGCAAAGCTCGGAACTTTGGGGCCAGGGTCTTCTCCACGTCGAGGAGAAGCCACCGGGGGTTTGCAGATATGACCTGTTTCATCTGGGTGTTGTCAAAACCGTAGCTTCTAAATAAGCCAAGGACGGAATCAGGCTGGTGGCGGGATTCGATGCGGCCGAGGAGCTTCGAGGCCTTGGCAGCCTGATCAGGATCGAAGCCACAGGAGCTGACCAGGTATTCAGCCATAAGGCTGCTCTGTGGAGCACCGGAGGCGGCGGAGTAAGAATGGGTTGCGAGAAAAAGGGCAGCATCGGCCGGACGACAGCAAGGGACGAAGGCAAGGGCTTTGGACAAGAGAGAGAAGTAGGGCGACCTATTCATCATCAATGTCATCGTCTTCTTCTTCTTCTTCTTCTTCTTTGTAGGTTCCTTCTCTTCACCAAAACCTAGCGAAGGTGGCGTGGCTGCGTACAGCGGAGCGCGCTTCGGCCGGAAGTACCTGCTTCCTAAACCCTTATACAATAGTGAAGAAAAAAAAGAAGCTTTCCTTGATATAGATTAAGAATATAAACTGCAAGTGCAAGATTATGTAATTCCTTGGATTTCTCGTTCTAATAGAATGAATTCATCTTGGTGCCAAAAGTAGCTTCAAGACGTATACATTTTATATCAACAAAATAATTAATAGAGGAATTAAAATAATTTAACTTACAGAAATAAAATTGAGGATGATGTGACAGGTTAATACTCTTGAATATGTCACAATATTACCATTTAAGTATATATATAATGAAAATTATACTGAGGGTAGAGACCAAGGATCTAAATATTGACATATCAATTTCCATGAAATCAGTGGACTTCAAAGATTGCTTGAGTAATGGGTTATTTTAGAGCTACATTTATGATCAAAAAGTCAGTGGACAAAGGTTGATTATCAAATGAGAGAACATAATCAGAAGTGGCAGAGGCCACACATGAATAGATTATAGTCCGAGTTCATTATATAAAAATTAGAATACAATGAAGATGTCAGTATAAGGTGACATAGTGTAACGAATCATAATGGAACAGTTTAAAATAATACGATACTCATAGAAGAAATCTCGTGAGGGGCTTAATTATCTAGAGGGGTGATTGAGAGTTGTTGGAAGCTTCACTTTGGTGAGCAACATGATAATAAGAAGGATTGTGGAACAAGAAGTAAAAGTCATAGTACCATAGAGGTGGATCTTTCGTACATACACCAAATGTTATCTCAAATAAAAGCTTCGATCATTGGCATTAGGGGTTGTATTGTCGAGGGGGACTTTCAAATGCAAATGCCAATGAATCCTATGGAGAACTTGATTGTACAATGGAATGATCAAAGCAACTAGAGAATGAACTGCTCCATAACTCATATTCACTCAAGGGATTCCGATAAATCAAAAGACAAGGCCAAGCAAATAATTTTTATTATTATTGACGTAAAGGAAAATAAAATTGGGGTGAGCCATACAATATAATAGCAGAAGTTGTGCATGACACCCCCAAATATATAAATATCTCAGACTATGTTTTCTACCAATCCATAACTCAAATATTTATAGAATGGACTTACTAAGAATTTTGTAAGATATATATAGCAATCCTAAGAGCTTCACCCCACATTGGCAGGAATAGCTTATCATGCTCCTAATCATGTTCATAAAAGCAAGATTTTGCCTTTCAGCAACACCATTTTACTGTGGCCAACACGACGCGCGATTAACGCAACTCATGGCTCGCCGCTTGTGCGGCCATTTATTGCAATCGTGGTGCACACGCACTACCCAACGCAGCCGCCTACCACTAGCAAATCTGATGTAGTTGCATGCCTTCGACTACCATTGGTTGCCATCGATAGTGATATTATTGCACAGCCACCGTTGCTGTCGTGTGATCATCGAAGATCATGTTATAAAAAATCTAACATCACTTGCAAGTAGGTGACATGACGGACTAGATAGGATTTTAGATCGATAAAATGTATGTATCATTGAAGTATCGTAAACAAAAATAATAAATCTAAGACATTTGATCTTAAGAATCTAGGCTCTGATACCAATTAGAAGCATAAAATCTGTAATATGCTATAAGTTCCCCTAGACTCTCACGATGCTCCACATGATCACCGAGAAGAATTTCAAGGCTCACTTGGAGTTCTTCAAGGGCTTCGGGTAGTCCGAGGATGATTTCCTTGCTGCATTCAGAAAGTCTCCTACGCTTGTGGGAGTTTCTTTAAAGAGTTTGCAGAGGAAGATGGAGTTCTTGGTAAATGAAGCCGGATGTGCTCCATCTTATCTTGCACTCCGGCCAGTGATTTTGTTGATGAGTTTGGAGAAAAGGTTGATTCCAAGGCATCGGATTGTGACAGGCCTGAAGCCTAGGGGAGTTTGCATCAGTAAACTTAGTATATCTTCATACATGTCATATTCAGAGAAGCAATTTCTGGAGAAGTTCGTCAACTGCTACAAGGAGTATCCAGAACTCATTGAGTTGTATAATGTAGCTCCCAAAAACAATACTGCTCTTTGATCCTGGAAATTCATTATGCATATTATATGTTCTTGTACTGGCAAGTTATGTTTCCAGGTTCCAATTTTCCACTGTCTGCATAACTTGATCTTCAATTTGCAACCACGTAGTATGATTCCTGTCATTTACTTTATTTTGTTGAATTTAAGATGAACTTGGATGCATACATTTAGTAAGAAAATGAAGAATATTGAGATGATTTGTGATGATACTGTCGATATAGTTAATTGCTTGTTGATAATTACTTGTGTAGATGCTGCATGGGATTGTTATTCTTGTCCCGTTCTTTTTAAGTCTGCTGGAAGATATCAGACTTATGTAGGTTGTTGGACACCTGAATTTTTGAATTGATTTGATTACGGATATTTGGTAATTTAGGTTTTGAGTTTTGGTTAATTTTCCAAATGAAACAAGTAGGATTGTTTTGGATGATTGGGTGGGATGCTTAGGGGATTTTGAGCTGAAGGATGAGGCTTTGATTTAGGGCAAAGGTTGGTCACCTTTAATATGAATTTTCTTCAGTCTCTCCTTTCCAAACCCAAACCCTAAAAAAGGGAAACAAACTTGGGTTTCTTTTTTTTTTTTTTTGTATGTTAAATTTTGCTGTCTTTCGTAAGTGATTAGTTTGAACCCCTTCTTTCCTCTTGCTGATCGGAAAATTCAGTTGAAAATTTCTCTCTTTGAAACTGCAAAATCTTAATGAATTGTTTATTTTACAGAGCTTTGAGTTGTACCATGCCACCATGATATTTTGAATCTGACTGTCTTCTTGAGAATGAACTTGTAAGTCTTAGAATTTTAAAGGTAAGCACACATTCCATATTGACGGCATCTTGTTCTCAATTTAAGCACTGGGATATACATGTTCTGTCCTTTACCAATTTAAGCATTTGAACATGAGGGCAGTCTAAACTTCATGCACTTCAGCTCAGGTGGGCCAAACTCCAGTGGTACGGCCTGAGCGACCAAGTTCCAGGCGGTTGCCTAAGGGCCAGCCCATTAAGATTGCTGCAGACTGATTTGCAAGGTCATGAAGAAATGATTGCAAATTTCAAGGACTGAATTGTAAATCGATAATAACTTTTTTGGACTCCATATCCAATTTGGATGATCAATATAGTGTTAGATTCCTCATAAAACCTACATTCTCTATATGATCACTTGATGAAAGTTTAGTATGCTGTAATTCGTTCATATTTCTTTGGTATTCAATTATTTATTGATGCAACTGCTGTAGCCTATGATTGATGCATATTAATATTTGTTACAAGTGTCATGATACATTAGTTGGCCGCTTGAGCATGATGTTGTTGCATGGTTGTGTGGCATGTTGATGTATACATATATGGATGATTTTGTTTTCTTATTGATGAACAAGATGGTCAGCATTAGTAGGCAATTTTGAAAGGGATTAGTAGTCAGCAAACATGACCATAATAGATTCCTTGCATCTGTCGGGGAGACGTGTTTCTACTGTTGCGGTTGGTGCCCCAATCCATTCTAGTAATGGAGTAATAGCTGGGAATGCAATATGAATTGAGTTCTTAATCTACAAGGAGGTTGTTTCATCCTGAGCGGTCAGACAAAGTTCATTTGCAGCAAAGTGCACTGATGGATGTGCTTTTCTCATGATGAATTTATGAGATCTTTTATTCTACTTTATGTTCTTTTTTCATTATTATTTTTATCTTTAGCTGGTTGCATGCAATATTATTAGATTTTTTGACACCCTGTTTCTACTAAGGTATTCCCTCTTAGCTGGGAAGCTAAGGATCAAAGAAATGCTCAGTTCCAGCAGTGTTTGGTGCAAATGAAGTGGAATAACAGTGTTCTCAGAAATTGCTTTTTTTGTAAGCATTACTGTCCAGAGGTTGGCATATGCAATGTGCTAGTTCAATTACATTAGTAAGGATATGTTGAACAAATTGGACAGGAAATACAATTCTAGGAGTTGCTTTGCTAGGGAGAATTCGGCCATTGCACAGTCTTCAGGTAATGAAAGTGAAATGAGACTAGCTGGCTTCTTGTAGGCCAATTTCTCCCTTCTCAAAATGTATTTTGTCTGCTGTCAGTTGACACCCATTTCAATCTTCCAAAATGTATTTTGCTCACAGTCAGACTCAAGTCAAGATATTTCTGATAGTATGAATATTTAGTTATATTTATGATTTGTAGTTATACTGGTTTTTATGCACTATGAAAATCCACAATCTCAACTTTTCTGGCTTTTGCTACTGTATGTTTCTTTTGCATCCTTTATTGAGTGTCATATTGTTGTCAAAGCTGTAAGAGCTATAATACAAAAAGGTGATCTGAAAGTCTAGTCAATATGTCAAATTATGCAGGTTGTTTTTATGTTATAAACTTGTGCTTCAATGATACTATAGAGTAGCTATAGATTTATTGCCTAATAGCAGCATGTAATATGGAATTTGATTCCAGCCCTTAGTTCTCCAGATTCTCTTTTATGCTATTCTGTTGTAGTATAGTTTGTTAGTCTCAGCCATCTTTATGGTTTCGATGTATTGTTGTCTCTGGAGAAATACATCGAAAAAATCGTCCCTGAGGTATTGTAGCATGCTAATCTCCCGTATATATCAGAGTTCCAATCTTTTGCTTTGTGCTTTCTTTTAGGTTTTGATGCAACATTGTCCTTGGAGAAGTAATGACAGCGTCTTTTGCAGGTAGTGGCTCTGTCAAATTAAACAGAAGCACTGCTTATTCTTCTGACAGAAATAGAAACATCCTGAATAATTTTCACCTTTGTTGTGTCGTCAGGATCAAGAGAAGTTTTGGAGGACTTGCGCCCCAAGGCATGTTGATCGTCATCGAGATGTTTTTCTAACAAAAGCTTAACTCATTATCAGTGAAGAATTATGCATATGGGTTAGGTTGATGCTCTTTGAAAATCTTATTAATTTTTGTAGAGCATTTTGTCTGTAAAAGGGTTCGTTGGCAGTTGTTTTCGGTAAGAAGGTAGTTGATTGTGTTTGCTTGTCTCCGTATATTCCCGTGCATTGTTCTGTTTCCGTAAACGCATTTGCTAGATTATGATTCTTCTGAACTCAGTCATCCCAATCTTTGTGCGTTATGCAATTCTTCTTAGTTTATTTATCTTTGTGGTACTTCTTGCGCTTGGCAGCATCTATTTAGAGAGGTAAGTCAATTAAAATAATTTATCTTTTTGTGTCCTTAAACCCAAAAAAACAACATTACACCTTAATCAATCCAATAAGATGAAATGTTACAAGGAGCTTCTTATAATTTTTTTTGTCATGACATTATAAGTTTGATGTGAAACGATCTCGTTGAATCCTTGGTGAGAAGATTCTTTAAATAATATTTTAAATATTTAAACAAGTCAAATCATATTATGATAACAAACAGTTAACAATTATGATGATATTTAGGATTTAGTATTCTTATTATCGCTGGTTGAATTTGATAATTTAGGTAGCATAATTATCAATTAATCCGAGGATTGGGACTCGTATGTCGTTTGTTTGTTGGTGGTTTCATTCATCTATTTATTCTTTTTAGTTGGCACACAGTAAAAGCCGACGAAAAAATAAAAAAGCCTGCGGTCGCAGAAATCTCCGACCGCAAAAGGTTCCTCCAGCACAGTAACGCAGTTTTAGGGTTTAGGACGCAGGTAAACGGGCTCCTCTATACACAGCTTCGCCACCTTCGCAAGGTTTTGGTGAAGAGAAGGAACCTACGAAGAGGAAGATGACGACATTGATGAATAGGTCGCCCTACTTTTTTCTCTTGTCCAAAGCCCTTTCCTTCGTCCCTTGCTGTCGTCCGGCCGATGCTGCCCTTTTTCTCGCAACCCATTCTTGCTCCGCCGTCTCCGGTGCTCCACAGAGCAGCCTTATGGCTGACTACCTGGTCAGCTCCTGTGGCTTCGATCCTCATCAGGCTGCCAAGGCCTCGAAGCTCCTCGGCCGCATCGAATCCCGCCACCAGCCTGACTCCGTCCTTGGCTTATTTAGAAGCTACGGTTTTGACAACACCCAGGTGAAACAGGTCATATCTGCAAACCCCCGGTGGCTTCTCCTCGACGTGGAGAAGACCCTGGCCCCAAAGTTCCGAGCTTTGCAGGATCTGGGCTTCTCCTGCTCCGACATCACCAACCTCGTTAGCTCGAATAACGCCGTCTTCACCGACAAATTGCAGACCATCTTGTCCAAGATCCAATTATGGCAAGGCCTCCTCGGGTCCAAGGACTTTTTGGTGAAGTTGTGCGAGAATAACCGGTGGTTTCTCGGATTTAGCATCGAGAAGAGGATCCAGCCTAACATTGAGATTCTAAGGGATTGCGGGATCACGGAGCAGAAGCTCCCAACGATCCTACGGCACCGCCCCTTCCTCATAACCCAGAAGGCTGAAACCCTGAAGGCGTTAATCAGTCGTGTCGAGGGTTTGGGAGTAGCTCGCACCTCAGGGATGTTCCTCCAGACCCTGAGTGTGCTCTACGCGATCACCGAGAAGAATTTCAAGGCTCACTTGGAGTTCTTCAAGGGCCTCGGGTGGTCCGAGGATGATTTCCTTGCTGCATTCAGAAAGGCTCCTACGCTTGTGGGATTTTCTTTAAAGAGTTTGCAGAGGAAGATGGAGTTCTTGGTAAATGAAGCCGGATGTGCTCCATCCTATCTTGCACTCCAGCCATATATGTTGTTGATGAGTCTGGAGAAAAGGTTGATTCCAAGGCATCGGATTGTAACAGGCCTGAAGTCTAGGGGAGTTTGCATCAGTAACCTTAGTATGTCTACATACATGAATTATCCAGAGAAGAAATTTGTGGAGAAGTTCGTCAACTGCTACAAGGAGTATCCAGAACTCATTGAGTTGTATAATGCAGCCCCCAAAAACAGAACTGCACTTTGATCGTGGAAATGCATAATGCATAGCATCAGCTTTCGTACCAGCAAGTTATGTTTCCAGGTTCCAATTTTCCACTATCTGCATAACGTGATCTACAGTTTGCAACCAAATAATTCCTGCCATTTACTTCGTTTTCTGTGAACGTAAGATGAGTTTGGATGCTTACATGTAGTAAGAAAATGAAGAATGTTGGGAAGATTTGTGTTGATATTGCCGGTAGAGTTAATGGCTTGTTGATAATCGCTTGTGTAGACGCCGCATGGAATTGTTACTCTTGCCCCGTTCGTTTTAAGTCTACTGGAAGACATCAGACTTATGTAGGTTATTGGACACCTGAAGTTTTGAATTGACTATGGATATTTGGTAATTTAGGCTTCGAGTTTTGGTTAATTTTTCAAATGATAAGAAATTTGGATGGTACGGTAGGATGCTTTGGTGATTTTGAGCTTGATGATGAGGCTTTTGATTTAGCAACATGTAATCCCGAATTTGATTCCAGGCCTTGGTTCTCCAGATTCTTATATATGCTATTTTGTTGTAGTATAGCACGCTAGTCTCAGCAATACGTCCGCTTTTTAATCTTTTGGTGTGTTTTTTTTCTTAAGACTTTGTTGTATTGATGTCTCTGGACAAATACATCAAAATAATCTTCCCTGAGGTATTGTAGCATGCTAATCTCCGGTAAATGTTGTACGTGTCCTGGTTCCAATCTTTTGCTTTGTGCTTTTTCTTAGGTATTTATACATTATTGGCCTTTGTGAATTAACAGCAGTGTCTCTGGCAGGTAGGTACTTGGTCTCTGGCAGGTAGGTCCTGGTTCCAATCTTTTGCTTTGTGCTTTTTCTTAGGTATTTATACATTATTGGCCTTTGTGAATTAACAGCAGTGTCTCTGGCAGGTAGGTACTTGGTCAAATTAAACTGAAGCACTGCTTACTCTTGTTGAGTTATCGGGATGAAGAGAAGTTTTAGATGACTTGCACTCTAATGCATGTTGATCATGGTAGAGATGTTTTCCTGACAAAGGCTCGACTCGTCATCAGTGAAGAATTATGCATGTACTTTCCTGCCTTAGAACTAGCTGTTGGACAGGGTCAGGTTCTTTCAGTAGGAAAAGACTGATGCTCTTTGCAAGGCTTGATAATTTTTGCGAGGGATTTTGTCTCTAAAAGGACTGAGATCCTTGCAACTTGTAGAACTATATACGTTCTAGGTTTTTATGCGCTCTAAAATTGCGTGCTAAACAAGAAGATCAATTTATTTTTTCTCATTATTATCAGGTTTTGTTGGTAATGCGGTATCATCCCTGCTCCTGGTATTTAAGATTTCTGATAGGTGAGATGTTGAATCTGGTCTTTTTGTTCTTCATATCATTTCCTGGTAATGTAACCTGTGTAATGATTTTGAGACAGTTCTTATAATCTAATTTAAACTGTAATGTGTGCTACAAATTGTCGTATCATTTTGATCTTTTAGAAGATAAATGGATTACAGGGCAAGAATCAAATTCAAACTGCAATGTGCACTACAAAATGGCAAAACTTCCTCAAGAAGTTAAGATTTAGAAGCGAGGGATATTTGTGTATACCTTTCACCCCCTTAAATTGATGGGACATTATGGTTTGCTGTTATAGTTATTGTTGTATGTTCTAATATACTTTAGAATAAGAAATGATAGAGATCTGAGCATAACTTTTTATAATTAGATCAAATCAAGAATGAGATATCTTGTTTTACATCATATCAAACTGAACTTTCTTTTAAATTTGTTTCCACCATATCGATGGTGATCAAGTGAAGTATGATGTGGAATTTAAACTTTAAAGACTGATGCACACAGCACAGTTGTTATTTCTGAAAACAAAGATATTGGTCCTTTCTGCTTTCATTTCATTGTTCTTATTCTCGTCGTTGCTGAGAATATATAACCAAAATGTGCATATTCTCACCTTTTCGAAGTGCTTGTCAGTTTGTCTGTGCAGTACTTTCCTTTTCGAAGTTAACTCTATTAAATGCAAATAGCCAAACATCTTAATAGAGTTGTCTGTCACAAGATATTGTGTAGGTACCAAGAACACCAAAAGATATTGTGTACGTATGAAGAACACCAAAAGGTACTTGTTTTGTCTGCAACCTGGAATTCTAATGGAAAATCATGGGAATCTATTTGGGATTTTTCTTAAGCATATGATATATCATCTCATACATATCGTGTCTTTTATCTTCCTCCACTTAGATCAGACAACATACTGGAGATCACACGCACAACAAGAGCTTAAAATCTTTTTTATCTGCTGATCCAAACGAAGTGGTAAATCTGACAAGATAACCGTAATGAGGCCACGCGAGTTTCTCATGGAATCTTATCTAATCTGAGCGCAATTACTACGCATGGGGATGATGCTGTTGGCTTACCCTGCCTCCAAATCTCCTAGCTCACAAGGATTCGTCTGATCGTCTCCTTTGCAAAAGGCCATGGTTGGCTTCCATTCTTTTACCTCCTCTTACTTTACGACTGAGGTTGAATTCATGCTACTTCATTGGCAAGATATGGGTTCAGCATTGGTACTTTGAATCAAGGTGAAATATAAGCACTCATTTACCAATTCTTCACTTGGTTTTTCTCAAGTTTTAGTTATGTTCCGCTGTCTTCTCTACTGCTAACACTTCACTTAGCCACGTTTTAGTTATGGTCCCAAGAGTGGTCTTTTGTTTCGTTGCAGTTAGCTTTTGGAGTATAACGATGATTATTGTAGAGAGATGTAAAGGGTAGAAAGAAGAGGGAAAGAAGGCACGTAGCTCAGTTTGTAACCATAAAATTTATAATATATTATATATTAATTTTAATGTTAAGATTAAAATCAAATAACTTAGATTAGATTTATGATGCATATCTTTCGATGTCATATGAAAAGATCTCTATCTGATCTATAGGAGTGTTGTCCTCGGATCCAAATATCATAGAGATGTTGATGGTGTCACGAGTACCATCAACTAATAAAATCGACACAGTTGGTCCATCGTCGAAGGTACAAACTCACCCAGGTACCTCTTTCTAACTGACGTGGGTTTCTTAGTAAGGTGAGACCACATTGGTGGTCCGATCGAAAGTCATTTTGTTAATGAGAATCAGATTCGGGATGACTAGGTAAGCGGCTTGGAGTCTTCCTAGTTGCGAGGTTCCTCCCTCGGGCTAGGTCGTTTGGGTGTCCTCGGTGAAGAGTTGTCTCATGGTTTCATGGTTGCGTCCTAACATGGGGGGTCACCTCCTAACCATCAATGATCTTGCATAATAAGCTAGCACCGGGGGTTGCTCGGTGCAGCCTCTCCGATGCTTAAGTTAGCAAAGGGGAGAAGACAGTAATATAAGCTGTATGACTAGGTTAGTGTGTAGAGAATCTCTCCTCTAGCGTGACCTGATGGATTCCTTTTTATACTTAATCCCTAAGCCTTTTTATTGGCTGGCCTGAGATAAGATTAGTTAAACCACCTAATCATTCTCTAATCTTGATATGGTAGGACGATTATCGGAATGTATTGTGCTATCATTTCAGAGCTGGTGACCTAGAACTCTGCATAGGCATCGGCCTTAGTTGCAGATAAGTTGACGTGGGGCAAAATAGTCTCTATCAAATGTCAATCTACAATGAGAACCAAATACTCCTTATCTCTTTATATCTTTTCATAAGACCATAATTATTGATAGTTCAAGGATAATGAAGGATGAGAAATGAATCGTAATTTCTCAATGTCACCTATCGTATCTCGTGTATATATTCATATATGTCACATCATACACACATAATGTCATTAGTCCCTAAGAGATCCTATCTATTTATAAGCAAGAGTAGCTGGTCTAGAATAAGTAATTATGAGGATTCCTCCCATCAAGGATATCCACTAAAGAATCCTATTATAATATGAACTTCCTTTTTATTAGCTAATATTTATCATTAGAATCTAATTAATTTTATTATATATCTTATTCAATTATAAAAGGCCACGTATTCAAATAGTTTTAAGATGACAAATTAAAAAGAGGTTTTGAGTTACTTTGCATAAAGAGCTAGCTAGATCAAACATAAATTAATGTTATGTAAGTCAACAAAATTACTCCGACACAATGAAAAATAACAAAGAGAGAGAAAAAGACTCTGCAAAGGTATTACTCAAAGTATTTAAATTCGCACAAGAGTATTTATACTAGTCAGAAAGTCATTCTATTAGCGAGGGACCACAGTTATTGATGATTAATACTGATCGAAAGTCATTTTGTTAGCGAGGGACCACAAGCCTATGCGATTGTTTGTTGTTGTCATTGTGCACACGCATTGCCCAACGTAGCCACCTGCTACTAGTAGATCCGTCATAGCCACATGACTACGACTATCATTAGCAACGATGCTGCACAACCACCGTTGCTGCCTTGTGATCATTGAAGATTGCGTTACAAAGAAACTAATATCACATGCAAGCAGGCAATAAGACAGACTAGATAGGAATTTAGATCGATAAAATATACAAATCATAGAAGTATCGTTAACAAAAATAATATATCTATGGTATTTGATCTCAAGAATCCAGGCTTTGATACCAATTAGAAGCATAAAATTTGTAATATGAAAAACTTTCATGCTAGGATTGAAATCAAATGACAAATCAGATTCACGATACATACCTTTCGATGTCATCTGGAAAGATCTCTATCTGATCTACAGGGGTACCGTCCTTTGAATCTGAATATCACAAGGATGTCGATCTGTAAGAAGAACTATATACTCCTTCTCTCTTCCTATCTTTTCACAAGACCATATTATTGATGGTCTAAGAACTAGGGAGAATAAGAGAGGAACCGTAATCTCTCAATAACACATATCTATTTATAGGTGAGAATAAAAGATCTAGGATAAATACTTATGAGAGCTCCTCCGACTAAAAATATCCCCTAAGGAATCCTACTATAATATGACATTCTTTCTATTGGCTACTATCCGTCATCAGAATTTAATTAATTTTTATTTTATATTTTATTCAATTATAAAAAGTCACATATTCTAATAGTTTTGAGATGACAAATTGAAAAGAGGTATTGAGTAACTTTGCATAAATAACTAGTTAGATCAAGTACAAATCCCTTAATGTGATGTAAGCCAACAGAATTACTTCAACACTATGAAAAATAATATAGAGAAATTGAAGAAGCCTTTACAAAGGTGAGATATATTACTTAAAGTATTTGATTTTACACAAGGATATTTTTACCGGTTATAATGATTGTCAATATGTTAAATCAAATACAAATCGATTCTAAATCAAAGGTAATCATCAGGATGCACCTTCCTAATCTTGGTATGGATATAATAAGTTAATGATTGAGGAATGAATGACTTCCTATTTTTAGTGTGAACGTGATCATCTAATTATTATTAATTTATAGATAGAAGTTGCTTTGGGCTTTGTTTTATAGACGGCATATGTATTTAGCAACTCTCAGTAGCGAGACAATTGATGTGTTTGTGAGTCTCCTATCTATTCGCTACTTGGTAAAAATCCATGAATAGATCCTTAAGTGAACAAGAAGCAGTTTTGCTCTTCACATGATAAATAGTTGAAGGTTACGATGACATTTAAGATTACATGAACTTTTTATTGTTGACTTTAAATTGATAATTAAAGTAGTATATATATTAATCCATCAAATTTTATGATGAATAAGTTGTTTTCCAAAGTTCTATGTTGGGTCTTTTATAAAAAAAAATTCTAGTATTAGGTATTTCTAATATTAGATAATTAAAGTAGCACACCTATTAATCCATCAAATTTTATGATGAATAAATTGTTTTCTAGCATTCATTCATATATGTTGAGCCTTTTATAAAAACAAAATTTTCAAGTATTAGATTTTTTTTATTGATGAAACCCTCCATATTCATTTTTACTTAGGTTTTTTTTATTTAGACAAAAATACTCTTATATTTTTACTTATGTGACTTAGTCATAGAAATTATTTAAATAAATTTTAATTTGATAATTAATTATAAAATTTTAAAAATAAAAAATAGATATTAATCATCTTCGGTACATATCTAATGATTCTAAGATGATTAGCATAGCTTCTTATAATTTTTTTTTTAAAATTTTGATAATTAATTATCAATTTTTTAATAAATGATGAAGTCATTTTTAGTAGAAGTTTGAGGGTATGTTTTCTGTCTACCTAGAAAAAATAAATCCTAAATAAAAATAAATATAGGGATGCTATCGGATAAAAAAACAATAATGAAAATTTTTTCCTAAAAAATACCTTTTATTATCTTTAGTTGGCACACAATAAAAGTTTTTTCTCCCCTCAACAAACCAAAAGTTGATAAGAAAAATATGACGCCTGCGGTCGCAGTAATCTCCGCCCGAAAAAACATTCTCCGACACGGTAACCGCACTTCTAGGGTTTAGGACGCAGGTACTTCCGGCCTAAACGCGCTCCTCTGTACGCAGCTACGCGACCTTCGCTAGGTTTTGGTGAAGAGAAGGAACCTAAAAAGAAGAAGAAGACGATGACATTGATGAATAGGTCGCCCTACTTCTCTCTCTTGTCCAAAGCCCTAGCCTTCGTCCCTTGCCGTCGTCCGGCCGATGCTGCCCTTCTTCTCGCAACCCGTTCTTACTCCGCCGCTTCCGGTGCTCCACAGAGCAGCCTTATGGCTGAATACCTGGTCAGCTCCTGTGGCTTCGATCCTGATCAGGCGGCCAAGGCCTCGAAGCTCCTCGGCCGCATCGAATCCCGCCACCAGCCTGACTCCGTCCTTGGCTTATTTAGAAGCTACGGTTTTGACAACACCCAGGTGAAAAAGGTCATATCTGCAAACCCACGGTTGCTTCTCGTCGACGTGGAGAAGACCCTGGCCCCAAAGTTCCGAGCTTTGCAGGATCTGGGCTTCTCCTGCTCCGACATCACCCACCTCGTCAGATCGAATACCCAGTTCATCAACCAAAGATCCCAGGCCATCTTGTCCAAGATCCAATTATGGAAAGGCCTCCTCGGGTCCAACGACTCTCTGGTGAAGTTGTGCAAGCAAAACAGGCGGTTTCTCGGGTATAGCATCGAGAAGAGGATCCAGCCAAACATTGAGATTCTAAGGGATTGCGGGATCACGGATCAGAAGCTCTCAATGATCCTACGGCGCCGCCCCCACCTCATAACCCTGAAGGCTGAAGCCCTGAAGGCGTCAATCAGGGATGTCGAGAATTTGGGAGTAGCTCGCACCTCGGGGATGTTCCTCCAGACCCTGAATGTGCTCCACGCGATCAACGAGAAGAACTTCAAGGCTCACTTGGAGTTCTTCAAGGGCTTCGGGTGGTCCGAGGATGATTTCCTTGCTGCATTCAGAAAGGCTCCGACGCTTGTGGGATTTTCTTTAAAGAGTTTGCAGAGGAAGATGGAGTTCTTGGTGAATGAAGCCGGATGCGCTCCATCTTATCTTGCACTCCGGCCAGTGATTTTGTCCATGAGTTTGGAAAAAAGGTTGATGCCAAGGCATCGGATTGTGACAGGCCTGAAGTCCAGGGGAGTTTGCATCGGTAACCTTAGTATATCTTCATACATGTCATATCCAGAGAAGACATTTCTGGAGAAGTATGTCATCCGCTACAGGGATTCTCCAGAACTCGTCGAGTTGCGTGATGTAGCTCCCAAACACAATACTGCTCTTTGATCCTGGAAATGCATTATGCATAGCAGAAGTTCTTGTACCGGCGAGTTATGTTTCCAGGTTCCAATTTTCCACTGTCTGCATAACTTGATCTGCAATTTGCAACCACGTAGAACGATTCCTGCCATTTAGTTTATTTTGTTGAATTTAAGATAATGTGCACTACAAAATGTCATATCATTGGAAGACAAATAAATTACAGGGCAAAAGTCAAATTCAAACTGCAGAAGTATGAATTCAACTTCCAAGCCACCTAACTCACAAGATTTAGAAGAGAGGGATCTTTGAATATACACCTTCCAGACCCCCAAATTGTTGAGAAATTATGGCTTGCTATTATTGTTATTGTTGTATGTTCTAATATACTTTAGACTAACAAACTACATAGATCTCTGAGCATACTTTTTGTAATTAGAACAAATCAAGAATGTGATATGTTGTTTTACATCATAACAAAGTGAACATTCTTCTAATTTTGTTTCCACCACATTTATGGTGATCAAGTGAAGTATGATGTAGAATTTTAACTTTAAAGACTTTGATGTGCACAGCAGAGGTGTTCGTTTCAGGACTTACCATATGATATCAGTTCTTATTTCTGAAAGCATGGACGTGGTCCTTTCTGCTTTCGTTTCATTATTCTTATTCTCATTATTTTTTAGTATACTTAAATAAACCAAAAAGTGCATATCCTCACCATCCTATTGGAAAAAAAAAAAGAAACAGGAAAAAAAACTATTAATATGAGTCGGTTGTGTGTTATCAATTACATATTTCCTTATATGTATCATAATATTATTTATCTTTATTAATATAATTCATAATGACATATGTAACTTATTTTGTTAAGATAATTTTGTTATTGTATTCAACTATAATATGTATAAAAATAAATATACATTAGATAACAAAAATAAATAACTCTAATTATGTAAAAAAAATGTCATTCATAGCATTCACCTAAATAAGTATCATCATATCTTTTATTGTTTGCTCACAAGTCTCGTTTTAGAAATATATTTTTTAAATATTTTATATTAAAATTTTAGTAAATAAATTAGCAATCATCATAATGGTATTTGGATTCTTAATAGATAATTATTATTTTTAGATTTTTTTCTCTAACCATCAAGTCCATTATCTCGATGTGCTTGAAACCACTAGAGTACTTTTCTCGGAGTATAAAACTATTGGTGTTATCATAAAATATCTTTAGTGGCTTAGTAATTAAGTTGATCACACCAAGTCTTAAGATAAAATTTTACAGTCATAAAGTTTTATTTGTGGTTTTAAAGTATGCTACAAAGCTTTTATTATTGTTGATGCAATAATCAATTATTTTGCACTTTTGAAATTGCTCCTTCAACTAATATGAATATAAATCGTAATGTGTACTTCCTACTGTCGAGATAATTTACAAAATCAGCATTTAAACATTCTGTCATTTCAAGCTAATCTAATCTTTTGTATGTGAGCATATAATTTTTCCAATGTTTTACTCTAGGGTTATTTTGGTATCTACCCAATATTGCAACTGTAAAATTTATATCTGATCTTATATAGGTTTGAGCATATAATAAACTTCCAACTGCAAATACATAAGAATATCCTTCATTTGATTTCTTTCTAAGTCATTTTTCAAACACTAGTTTTGATTGAATTTTTTACCTTTACTAATAGGTGTATCATTAACTGAACAAAATTACATACTAAATCTTTATAAAATACGATCAATATATCTTTTCTGAGATAGTATTAGTAATCCTTGAGATCTATCTTAAATATCTCAATACCAATAACATAGGTTACTTCATTCATATCAATCATTTTAAAATTCTTGTTGAGAAACATCTTATTTTCGAGTAATAAATTAAGATCACTACTAGCAAGCAAAATATCATCCATATATAAGATTAATATAATAAACTTGCTCTCACTAACTTTCAAATATATGTATTAATCAATAGTATTTTTTTTTAAATCCAAAGAAAATGATGATATTATGAAACTTTATATACCATTGTCTGAAATCTTATTTAAGGTCATAAATGTTATTTTCACATCCATCTGATGTAGCTCAAAATCATAATGAGTTACTAAAGTCATGACGATCCTGAATGAGTCTTTTTTATAAACCGGAGAAAATGTCTCATTGTAGTTGATGCCTTCTTTTTTAGAAAAAATTTTTAGCCACAAGTCTAGCTTCATATCGTTCGATATTACCCATTGAATCACGTTTTGTCTTAAAGACTCATTTACAATTTATTCTTTTATAATTATTGGATAATTCAATGTGTTCTCAATCACCATTATGGTTTGTTGATTTTAACTCTTTTATATTATACCACTTTTCAGAACGTTACTTTTTATGGTTAGTGAAAATGACAATGGGGTCTATTTTCTTTCCTATATCATAATCTTATTTCTATAAATATACCACATAATAATCAAAAATGACATGTCTCTTTTTTCTTTAAGATTTTCTCAAAGCTATTGGTTGTGGTTGTTTTACAAATTCATCAACGATGACATCAATATTATACGAGTTTATCAATGTTATTTTGTTGTTCGCCCTCATCAATTCTCTAAGTGATTTGAGGAATAAAAATTTCTTGAATAGGGGATAATAAGGGAGAATTAATTTGAATCCTCTCAATATCAAAATTAGCTTTTCATGATTTTTCACTCTCACTGATTTTGTCATTTTTTAGAAATCTTGCATGACTAGATTCTACTATCCTCGTACTATAATTAGGATAATAAAATCTGTATCCATTAGATTTTTTTTTTGAGAACTAATAAAATATTTAGAAATAGTTTATGCATCCATTTTCTTTTCATGTAGATTGAATATTCTTAGCTTTTCAAGACACTCCCAAATATATAAATGTCTCAGATTCGATTTCCTACCTGTTCATAACTCAAATATTGATAAAATTGACTTACTAAGAATTTTATTTAAGATATACATAGTTGTTCTAAGAGTTTCACTCCATATTAGCTCAAATACAATGGAATAGCTCATCATGCTCCTAACCATGCCCATAAAATTGATATTTTGCCTTTTAGCAACACCATTCTAGTGTAATCAATATGGCATGCGATCAACAAAACGCATGGCTCACCACCTACGTGGCTGTTTGTTGCTATCGTGGTGCACACACATTGCCCAATGTAGCCACCTATTGTTAGCAGATCTATCACAGTCATATGCTTACGGCTACCATTGGCAAGATGCTGTATAACCATCGTTATTGCCTCGTGATCATTGAAGATTACGTTACAAAGAATCTAATGTCACCTGCAAGCAGGCGACAAGATGGACTATATAGGAATTTAGATGGATAAATATATAGATAATTAAAATATCGTAAATAAAAATAATAGATCTAAGGTATTTGATCTCAAGAATCTAGACTTTGATACCAATTGGAAGCATAAAATTTATAATATATTATAAGTTACATGGAAAACTTTTATGCTAAGATTAAAATTAAATAACAAAGATCAAATTCATGATACGTACCTTTCGATGTCATCTGGAAAGATCTTAATCTAATTTGTCGGGGAACCGTCCTCTGGATCTGAATATCGCAAGGACATCGATCTGTAAGAAGAACTAGATACTCCTCTCTTTCTATTTTTTCACAAGACTATTGTTATTGATGGTCTAAGAACTAGAAAGGATAAGAGAGGAACCGTAATCTCTCAATGACACATATATTTATAAGCGAGAGCAAAGGGTCTAAGATAAATACTTAGGAGAGTTCCTCCCATCAAAGATATCCCCTAAGGAATCCTACTATAATATGAACTTTTTTTCTATAGGCTAATATCCGTCATTAGAATCTAATTGATTTTATTATATATTTTATTCAATTATAAAGAGTCACGTATTCTAACAATTTTGATATGACAAATTAAAAACAGATTTTGAGTTACTTTGCTTAAAGAGCTAGCTAGATCAAGTACAAATCCCTTAATATGAGGTAAGCCAACATAATTACTCCGACACTATAAAAAATAACATAAAGAGATTGAAGAAGCCATTACAAATGTGAGATATATTACTAAAAGTATTTGATTTCGTACAAGATATTTATATCAATTATAATGCTTGTCAATATGTTAAATCAAATATAATCGATTCTAAATCAAAGATAATCATCAGATATAATAAATTAATGATTGAGGGATGAATGACTTCCTATTTCTAGTGTGAACATGATAAATTAATTATTACTAATTTATAGATAGAAGTTGCCTTGGGCTTTGTTTTATAGATGGCATATATATGTAGCAATTCTTAGTAGCGAGACAATTGACGTGTTTGTGAGTCTCCGTTTGTTCGCTACTTGGTGGAGATCTATTGAATAGATTCTTTAAGTGAATAATGAGCAATTTTACCCTTCACATCATAAATAGTTGATGGTTATGATGACAATGAAGGCCACATGAACTTTTTATTGATGACTTTAAATTGATAATTAAAGTAGCATATGTATTAATCCATCAAATTTTATGATGAATAAGTTGTTTTCTAGAGTTCATTCATGTATCTTAGGTCTTTTATCAAAACAAAATTTCTAGTATTAGGTATTTCTAGTATTAGATAATTAAAGTAGCACACGTATTAATACATCAAATTTTATGATGGAAAAGTTGTTTTCTAGCATTCACTCATGTATGTTCAGTCTTTTATAAAAACAAAAGTATTTAGTATTAGATTTTTTATCGATGAAACCCTCCATATTCATTTTTACTTAGGTATTTTTTTATTTAGACAAAAATACTCTTATATTTTTTACTTATGTGACTTAATCATAGATATTATTTAAATAAAATTTAATTTGATAATTGATTACAAAATTTTAAAAATAAAAAAATAGATATTAATAATCTTCCGTACATATCTAATGATTCTAAGATGATTAGCATAGCTTTTTATATTTTTAAAACTTTTGATAATTAATTATTAATTTTCTAATAGCTGATGAAGTCATTTTTAGTAGAAGATTTAGGGTATTTTTTGTCTAACTAGAAAAATAAACCTTAAATAAAAATAAATATAGGGATGTTATCGGATAAAAAAATAACAGTGAAATTTTTTTCTTAAAAAATACCTTTTATTATCTTTAGTTGGCACACAATAAAAGTTTTTTCTCCCCTAAACAAACCAAAAGTTGGCGAAAAAAATATATGACGCCTGCGGTCGCAGTAATCTCCGCCCGAAAAAAAAATTCTCGAACATGGTAACGCACTTCTAGGGTTTAGGACGCAGGTACTTCCGGTGTAAACCCGCTCCTCTGTACGCAGCTACGCCACCTTCGCTAGGTTTTGGTGAAGAGAAGGAACATACAAAGAAGAAGAAGAAGAAGAAGAAGAAGAAGAAGAAGAAGAAGAAGACGATGACATTGGTGAATAGGTCGCCCTACTTCTCTCTCTTGTCCAAAGCCCTTGTCTTCGTCCCTTGCTGTCGTCCGGCCGATCCTGCCCTTTTTCTCGCAACCCATTCTTACTCCTTCGCCTCCGGTGCTCGACAGAGCAGCCTTATGGCTGAATACCTGGTCAGCTCCTGTGCTTCGATCCTGATCAGGCGGCCAAGGCTTCGAAGCTCCTTGGCCGCATCGAATCCCGCCACCAGCCTGACTCCGTCCTTGGCTTATTTAAAAGCTACGGTTTTGACAACACCCAGGTGAAAAAGGTCATATCTGCAAACCCCCGGTTGCTTCTCCTCAACGTGGAGAAGACCGTGGCCCCAAAGTTCCGAGCTTTGCAGGATCTGGGCTTCTCCTGCTCCGACATCACCCACCTCGACAGATCGAATAACGCTGTCATCAGCCACAAATCCCAGACCATCTTGTCCAAGATCCAATTATGGCAAGGCCTCCTCGGGTCCAACGACTTTTTGGTGAACTTGTGCAAGAGAAACAGGTTGTTTTTCTTGCACAAGTTCACCAAAAAGTCGTTGGACTGGTTTCTCGGGTTTAGCATCGAGAAGAGGATTCAGCCTAACATTGAGATGCTAAGGGATTGCGGGGTCATGGATCGGAAGCTCACAATGATCCTACGGCTCTACCCCTGCCTCATAATCCAGAAGGCTGAAGCCCTGAAGGCGTTAATCAGTTGTGTCGAGAATTTGGGAGTAGCTCGCACCTCAGGGATGTTCTTCTGGACAATCAAGGCCCTCCACACGATCACCGAGAAGAATTTCAAGGCTCACTTGGAGTTCTTCAAGGGCTTCGGGTGGTCCTAGGATGATTTCCTTGCTGCATTCAGAAAGAATCCTGCGCTTGTGGGATTTTCTTTAAAGAGTTTGCAGAGGAAGATGGAGTTCTTGGTAGATGAAGATGGATGCGCTCCGACTTATCTTGCACTCCGGCCAGTGATTTTGTCGATGAGTTTGGAGAAAAGGTTGATTCCAAGGTATCAGATTTTGACATGCCTGAAGTCAAGGGGAGTTCACATCAGTAACCTCCAAATGAACACATGTTATATCCAGAGAAGAAATTTCTGGAGAAGTTTGTCATCCGCCACAAAGAGTTTCCAGAACTCATTGAATTGTATAATGTAGCCCCGAAAAACAGAACTGCTCTTTGATCCTGCAAGTGCATAATGCATGGTGCAAGGTATTGTGCCAGCAAGTTGTGTTTCCAGGTTCCAATTATCCACTGTCTGCATAACTGTTTGCATCCATGTTGTGTGATATCTGCCATTCAACTTTAATCTGCAGTTTGCAACCAAATAATTCCTGCCATTTACATTTTTTCTTTATGAATGTAGGATGAACTTGGATGCACAGATGAAGCAAGAAAATGAAGATTGACGAGAAGATTTGCGATGATATTGTTGATATAGTTAATTGCTTGTTGATAATCACTTTCTGTAGATGTGGTTGTTATTCTTGTCCTGTTCGTTTTAAGTCTACTGGAAGATATCCGACTTATGTAGGTTGTTCGACACCTAAATGTTTTAATTGATTTGGCTATGGATATTTGGTAATTTAGGGTTTGAGTTTTGGTTAATTTTCATAATGATAAGAAGTAGGATTCTTTTGGATGACCGGGTAGGACACTTTGATGATTTTGAGGTGGGGGAGGATGAGGCTTTTGATTTAGGGAAAGGGCCGGTCACCTTTTATATAACTTTGCTACTCTCCTATCCAATTCCAAAACCCAAAAAAGAGAAACGATGTTGAGTATCATCCTCTTGTTGTGTATTTTGTTTGTCAAATTTTGTTCTCTTTCTTAATTGATTAGTTTGATGAACAAGATTGACAGCATTAGCATGCAGCTTCGAATGGGATTAGTAGTATTCCAACATGATGATAAGAGATTGTAGACGTGTTTCTACCATTGCGAGTGGTGCACCATTCCATTCTAGTAATGAAGTAATAGCTTGGAATGTGATATGAATTGAGTTCTTAATCTCTTAGGAGCTTGTTTCGTCCCGAGTGGTCGGACAAGTTCTGTTACAGCTAAGCACATTGCTGGACGTGCTTTTCTCATGATGAACTTATGAGATCTTCTATTCTAGTTTATGCTTGCCTTTTCATATTATGATTCTTATAAGCTGATTGTGTGACACATGATTAGATTTCTTGATGTCCTGTTTCTACTACGATCATCCCTATCGAGCTGAAAATTACATATTTCAGATGGTCCATGGCTAGGGAGCCAAGGATTGAAGAAGTGTTCTGTTCCGGCAAGGTGAAATCCTTAGCTGATTATCTAATAAAATTATAGTTAGACGCTTACCATATTAATTATGATGAGACTTGATGGGATGTTTTTTCAATTGTTGGCTATGAGTATTATTATTTTGCTCTGTGTATTACAGATGTTTGAATCATAAGTTTATGTAGCTTATAATTGTACATGACATATGTTTGTATTACAGATGTTTGGATGATATTTTCCTCTCATCTTATGACTTGGTCATATTGAGCATAATAGTTGAGACATTATGGATTGCTATTATTGTTATCGTTGTTTGTCTTCTTAATATACATTAGATCAAAAGATGAAATAGATCTGGGCATAATTTTTTATAACTAAATCACTTATCACACTTATTTTTAGTTTCATATGGTAAAAAGTTAGATTGCACTATAACAAATCCTCTTTTTGTTTCCAGCACATTGATGGAGATCAAGTGAGTGACATCAAAACTTCAAAGACTTTCTTTTTACACACAACAGGTGTTTATTTCAGGTCTTTTCATATGACATCAGTTCTTATTTCTGATAACACAGATATGGCCTCTCTGCTTTCATCTCAGTGTTCTTATTCCCATCAATATTGAGAATAATTAACCAAACCAAAAAGTTGAGGTCCTCACCATCCTTTTGATTTTTCTAAAAGAAAAGAAAACCAAGAAAGAAACAGGGAGAAAAAAATTGCAGTCTTTTGTATTGAATCGGCTAGTCTTCAAGAAAAGATGATGAGAAAGAGCTTCTGGAGATGAAAGCAACCATATCATGGCTAATTAGATTTTTGTGCCTGGATTTCTTTTCCCCCCACTGAGATGCGAGATGCAAAGTGAAGGCCAAATGGCACTCATCTCCACCAGATTTAATGCTTCCAGCCATATTTTGCAGACACAAAATGGAATTTTGGCCATTGGCAGAGATTCGTGCTCAGTGTTCAGTAAAGAAAAGAAGAGCTGTGAGTGTTGCTGCAAAGCCTAAAAGACCTACTACTTCAAGGCACAAAACAAGGAATTGGATAGGCAGCAAAAGTTTTCGTGATGATCTTCCATAGTGATGCCAACCATGTTTCCTTTTTACCTTAAGAATGAAAGATTTGAGTTACCGAGGAAAAGGAATAAAAGTGATGACCACTTTAGATT
Source organism: Musa beccarii (assembly GCA_024322285.1). Classification (NCBI taxonomy): domain Eukaryota; kingdom Viridiplantae; phylum Streptophyta; class Magnoliopsida; order Zingiberales; family Musaceae; genus Musa; species Musa beccarii. Next base: position 55,523,792 of record CM044399.1, read on the forward strand.
AGCTGATTTCGATCATATGCTGGCAAATTAAGCAGATTTTATCAGAAGAGATTCTAACTAAAATGACACGAATAATCTTCGATCTCTTCGATATTTGTCCACATAAATTTGCTGATTTGGTAGCTAATTTACAGTGTTGAAGATATTTTTTACATAAATTTCATGGACAGTTAATACAGAAAAATAAAAAAGAAAAAATCTAAATTTTTTTTAAGCATTTGAATTTGCAAGTAAATCACCTTCTTTTACGCAACAACAATAAAAATAAAACTGTAAGTTTCAATTATTGGGGTCATTTATATGTAAAAAATTATATACTTAGTTTAAAATATTAAATTTTTATTTATAGTTTATATTAAGAGTCTTTCTTTATATTTCCTTGTATTATTAATTTTAATCATTTCACGGAGGTCTCTTAAGTACATGCTCATATCATTTTAAATAATTTTTTCTTGTCTTTTCTAGTAACTTCACACATTCATCTCAGTATCCTCATCTCGACAAATAGAAATTTTTTGTATATATTATTTCTTAACTACCCAACATTTAGATTTCCTATCAAGCTGAAAATTATATATTTTAGATGATCCATAGCCACGGAGCTAGGGTTTGAAGAAGTGTTTGTTTATGAAAAGGTGAAGATGTTTAACTGATTCTCTAATAAATGTATAGTTTGATGTTTAGTCTATTAATAATGATGAGAATTGATTGTATGTATTTTCAATTATTGTCATTGAATATTATTATTTTGCTCTTTGTATTGCAGTTTGGATCATAAGTTTCGTAGGTTGTGATTCTCTCATTTATGAGTTTGGTCATATTGAGTGTTTGGTGCATTACATTTTTCTTATCAATCAAAATTACTTGGGTGTTGGCTCCGTTTGCCGAGTGTTTGGTGCAAATGAAGTGGATAAACAATGTTCTCAGAAATTGCTCTTTTAGTAAGTGTTACTGTCCAGAGGTTGTCATCTGCAGTGTGCTAGTTCGATTCCATCAGTAAGGATATGTTGAACAAATTGGAAAAGGAAATATAATTATAGGAGCTGCTTTGCTCAGAAGAATTCAACCATTGCCCAGTCTTAGAAATGCGACTCGCTGGCTTCTTGTAGGTCAATTCACCCTTAGCAAAATGTGTTTGTCCGCTGTCATATGACACCAATTTTAACCTTCCGAAAATGTATTTTGCCCACAGTCAGACTCAAGTCAAGATATTTCTGACAGTTTGAATCTTTAGTTGTATTTATGATATGTAGTTACACTGGTTTTTGTACTATGAAAATCCACAATTTCAACTTGCATTTGCTACTGTATGCTTCCTTTGCATCCTGATTGTCAAATTATGCAGGTTGTTTTTATGTTACAAACTTGTGGTTCAATGCTACTATAGAGCATCTATAGATTTATTATTGTCAAAGCTGTGAGAGCTATAAAACAAAAAGGGTGATCTGAAGGTCTAGTTAACATGTCAAATTATGCAGGTTGTTTTTATGTTACAAACTTGTGGTTCAATGCTGCTATAGAGCATCTATAGATTTATTGCCTAATAGCAGCATGTAATCTGGAATTTGATTCCAGCCCTTAGCTCTCCATATTCTTATTTGTACTATTCTGTTGCAGCTATATTTGTACGATTCTTTTTTTTTTATCCGTTCCTTCTTGCCTAATAGCAGCACGTAATCTGGAATTTGATTCCAGCCCTTAGCTCTCCAGATTCTTATTTGTACTATTCTTTTGGTGTGTTCCTCATCTTAAGGTTTTGATGTATTATTGTCTCTGGACAAATTCATCAAAATAATCTTCCCTGAGGTATTGTAGCATGCTAATCTCTGGTAAATGTTGTATGTCTCTGAGTTCTAATCTTTTGCTTTGTGCTTTCTATTAGGTTTTGATGCATCATTGGCCCAGGAGAAATGATGGTCAGTGTCTTTTGTAGGTAGATACTCTGTCAAACAAAACAGAAGCACCACTTATATCTTGCAGTAGTAAAAGACTTGCACTTAGCAAGACTAGTTATTTTTTGTGGAGATTTGTCTCTAAAAGGACTAAGTTTTAACTTGTAACATATATATATATATATATATATAGTGTGAAATTGCTTGCTAAACAGGATGATCATTTTTTTGTCATAATTCTCAGGTGGTGTCAGTAATGTGGTATCTTCCCTGCTTCTCATGTTGAAGATTTCTGATAGGTCAAATGTTGAATCTACTCCTTTGTTCTGCGTACCATTTCTTGGGAATGTAAACTTATCTGTATTTTGATTCTGAGATAGGTCTTAAAATCAAATCCAAACTGTAATATGCACCACAAAATGTCATATCCTTTTGGATATTTAGAAGACAAATGGATTACAGAGCAAGAGTCAAACTCAAACTGCAATGTGCACTATAAAATGGCAATAAATCCTCTGCAAGAATGAATTCTACTTGGAAACTACTTGCAACATTTAGAAGAGAAGGATGCTTTAATATGCCTTTCTGACCTTTAAATAGTTGAGACATTATGGATTGGTACAATTGTTGTTGTTGTATGTTGTAATATACATTAGATTAAAAAGATATAAATCTGAGCATAATTTTTTGTCATTAGATCACTTGTCACACTTGTTTTTATCTAGTTTCATCCAGTAAAATGCTATATTACACTGTAACAGACTGAGCTTTCTTTTTTATTTTGTTTCCACCAGATTGATGGAGATCAAGTGAAATTTAAACTCAACACTTTGATTTACACAGTGCAGGTGTGTTCATTTCATGTCTTTTAACATATAACATCAGTTTTTATTTCAGAAAACATAGATATGGTCCCTTCTGCTTTCATTTCATTGTTCTTATTCTTATCACTTTTGAGAATACTTAATTAAAGTAGAAAAAAGTGTAAATTCTCATAATCCTTTTGTTTTTCCAAAAGAAAATAAGGAAGAAACGGATTAAAAAAAAAACCGCACTGCTTTTTGCATTGAATCTGCTAGTCTTGAAGAAAAATGAAAAGAGAGAGATCTTCTGGAGATTAAAGCAACCAAATTCTAGCTAACTAGATTTTATGCTGGGTTTCTTTTCCCTTTCTTTTATCATGTTTTCCCTTTTTACCTCAAGAATGAAATATCTGACTTATTGGGGAAATGGAACAAAAGAGTTCTCCAATATTTGACTTACTGGGGAAATGTAATTTATTGCTTAATTGCAGTTGAAAAGTATTTTTTGCACAATCTTCATGAAAAGACAATACAGAAAAATATAAAAGAAAAAAAGATCTAGCAAAAATTTCCAAGCATTTGAAATTGTAGGGAAATTGTTCGTTTTTGTAAACAAGATCATGTTATAACGAGTACATAATATTTTCCCAAGCTGGTATAATAATTTGTGGAACTGATTGCTAGCAAAGCAGTAAAGTTATCTGATAACTGAGATCTGGTTTTGAATGCTTGCACACAACACCATCGAATAAATATAAAGCTTATCTTTTCAAACTTACTCTACTGAATACAGATAGCCGAAGATCTTAATAGAATTGTCAGTCTCAAGATATTGTTTAGATACGAGGAACTCCCAGAGCAACTTGTTTAGAGTTGATCTTGCTAGTGTTCATTCATTTATTATTTTTAGTTATCACACAATAAAAGTTGACTAAGGAAAAGATGTCTGTTTTCGTAGAAATCTTGGATAGAAGAAAAGAGTTGACTTTTCTAGTGTTCATTCATTTATTTTTCAAGTTGGCACACAATAAAAGTTGCCGGAGAAAAAACAAGAGGCCTGCGGTCGCAGAAATCTCCGACCAAAGGAAAGTGTTAAGTAGTGTTTATTCGTCTAGTGTCCGTAGTTGGCACACAATACAAGCTGACGAAGAAAAAAAGAGGCCTGCGGTCGCAGATATCTCCGACCGAAGAAAAGAGTTCCTCGGACACAGTGACGCACTTCTAGGGTTTCGGATGCAGGCACTTCCGGCCAGTTTCCTCCAGACGCAGCAACACCACCATCGCTAGGTTTTGGTGAAGAGAAGGAACATACAAAGAAGGAGAAGTAGACGACGATGACGTTGATGAATAGGTCGCCCTACGCCTCTTTATTGTTCAAAGCCCTCACCTTCATCCCTCGCCGTCGTCCGGTCGATGCTGCCGTTTTTCTCTCAACCCATTCTTACTCCGCCGACTCCGGGGCTCCACAGAGCAGCCTCATGGCTGAATACCTGGTCAGCTCTTGTGGCTTCGATCCGGATGAGGCGGCCAAGGCCTCGAAGCTCCTTGGCCGCATCGAATCCCGCCATCAGCCTGACTCCGTTCTTGGCTTCTTCAAAAGTCTAGGTTTTGATAATGCTCAGGTGAAAAGAGTCCTATCTTTTAACCCCCGGTGGCTTCTCGTCGACGTGGAGAAGACTCTGGCCCCAAAGTTTCGAGCTTTGCAGGATCTGGGGTTCTCCTGCTCCGACATTGCCTACCTCGTCAGGTCGAATAACGCCGTCATCACCCACAAACTCCAGAACGTCTTGTCCAAGATCCAATTTTGGCAAGGCACCCTCGGGTCGAACGACTTACTGGTGAAGTTATGCAAGAGAAATAGTTGGTTTCTCGGGTATAGCATCGAGAAGAGGATCCAGCCTAACATTCAGATTCTAAGGGATTTCGGGATCACGGATCAGAAGCTCTCAATGATCCTACGGCACCACCCCCTCCTCATAGACCGGAAGGCCGAAACCCTGAAGGCGTTAATCAGTCGTGTCGAGAATCTGGGAGTAGCTCGCACCTCGGGGATGTTCCCCAAGACTCTCAAGGTTCTCCACATGGTCTCCGAGAAGACCTTCAAGGCTCACTTGGAGTTCTTCAAGGGCTTCGGGTGGTCCGAGGATGATTTCCTTGCTGCATTCAGAAAGGCTCCTACGCTTGTGGCATTTTCTTTAAAGTGTTTGCAGAGGAAAATGGAGTTCTTGGTAAATGAAGCCGGATGCGCTCCGACTTATCTTGCACCCCGGCCAGTGATTTTGTTGATGAGTTTGGAGAAACGGTTGATGCCAAGGTATCGGATATTGACGTACCTGAAGTCAAGGGGAGTTCACATCGGTAACCTCCAAATGAACTCATACATGTTGTATCCAGAGAAGACATTTCTGGAGAAGTTTGTCATCCGCCACAAGGAGTTTCCAGAACTCATTGAATTGTATAATGTAGCCCCAGAAAACAGAAGTGCTCTTTGATCCTGCAAGTGCATAATGCATGGTGCAAGGTATTGTACCAGCAAGTTGTGTTTCCAGGTTCCAATTTTCCACTGTCTGCATAACTGTTTGCATCCATGTAGTGTGATATCTGCCATTCAACTTTAATCTGCAGTTTGCAACCAAATAATTCCTGCCATTTACTTTTTTTATTTATGAATGTAAGATGATGATATTGTCGATATAGTTAATTGCTTGTTGATAATCACTTTCTGTAGATGTGGTTGTTATTCTTGTCCTGTTCGTTTTAAGACTACTGGAAGATATCCAACTTATGTAGGTTGTTCGACACGTAAATGTTTTAATTGATTTGGCTATGGATATTTGGTAATTTAGGGTTTGAGTTTTGGTTAATTTTCGAAATGATAAGAAGTAGGATTCTTTTGGATGACCTGGTAGGACACCTAGGTGATTTTGAGGTGGAGGACAAGGCTTTTGATTTAGGGAAAGGGCCGGTCACCTTTTATGTAACTTTGCTACTCTCCTATCCAATTCCAAAACCCAAAAAAGAGAAACGATGTCGAGTATCATCCTCTTTTTGTGTATTTTGTTTGTCATATTTTTTGTTCTCTTTCTTAATTGATTAGTTTGATGAACAAGATTGACAGCATTAGCAGGCAGTTTCGACTGGGATTAGTAGTCTTCCAACATGATGATAAGAGATTGTAGACGTGTTTCTACCATTGCGAGTGGTGCACCATTCCATTCGAGTAATGAAGTAATAGCTTGGAATGTGATATGAATTGAGTTCTTAATCTATTAGGAGCTTGTTTCGTCCCGAGTGGTCGGGCAAGTTCTGTTACAGCTAAGCGCATTGCTGGATGTGCTTTTCCCATGATGGACTTATGAGATCTTCTATTCTAGTTTATGCTTGCCTTTTCATATTATGATTCTTATAAGCTGATTGCGTGACACATGATTAGATTTCTTGACGTCCTGTTTCTACTAAGATCATCCCTATCGAGCTGAAAATTACATATTTCAGATGGTCCATGGCTAGGGAGCCAAGGATTGAAGAAGTGTTCTGCTCCGGCAAGGTGAAATCCTTAGCTGATTATCTAATAAAATTATAGTTAGACATTTACCATATTAATTATGATGAGACTTGATGGGATGGTTTTTTCAATTGTTGGCAATGAGTATTATTATTTTGCTCTGTGTATTACAGATGTTTGGATGATATTTTCGTCTCATCTTATGACTTGGTCATATTGAGCAGAACATGTTCTTATCAATCCAAAATACATGGGTGTTAGTTGCAAATGAAGTGGATTAACAGTGTTCTCGGAAATTGCCTTTCTATTTCTAGCAGGTGTTACCGGCCAGAGGTTGGCATATGCAGTGTGCTAGTTCGATTACAATAGTACGGCTATGTTGAACAAATTGGAAAAGTAAATATAATTCTAGGAGCTCCTTTTATAGGCAGAATTCAGCCATTCCCCGGTCTTCAGGTAATGAAAGAGAAATGAGACTCGACCAATTTCACCCTTCCCAAAATGTATTTTGTCCACTGTCATACGATACCAACTTCAACCTTCCCAAAATGAAGGAAAAAAACCCTTCCCAAAATGTATTTTGCCCACAGTCAAACTCGAGTCAAGATATTTCTGGCAGTTTGAATCTTTAATTATATTTATGATACGTAGTTATAGTGGTTTATGCACTATGAAAATTTCAACTTTTTTAGCTTTTGCTATTGAAGTATGTTTCTTTTGCATCCTTTATTGGGTATCTTCTTTTTGTCAAATCTGTAAGAGCTATATGACAAAAAGGTGATCTGCAAGTCAAGTGCAGGTTGTTTTTATGTTACATACTTGTGCTTCACTGTGACTATAAAGCATCTCTAAATCTATTGCCTAATAGCAACTTGTAATCTGGAATATAATTGCAGCCCTTATTTCGCCAGATTCTTTTATATGCTACTCTGTTGTTTTATAGCCTGCTACTCTCAGCTCTAAAAAAAAACCGCACCGCTTTTTGCATTGAATCTACTAGTCTTCAAGAAAAGATGGCTAACTAGATTTTATGCTTGGTTTCTTTTCCCTTTCTTTTGTTCCCGTGAGATGCAAAATGAAGGGCAAATGGCACTCGTCTCTCTACCAGATTAATGCCCGCAGCCTTTTTTTGCAGACACCGAATGGAATTTTGGGTCATAGGCATGGATGGATTCATGCTATAAAGAAGTGAAGAGCTCCGAGTGTTGCTGCAAAGCCTAAAAGACCTACTACTACAAGGCACAAAACAAGGAATTAGGCAGCCAAAGTTTTCTCGAGGACCTTCCAAAGTGGTGCCAACCATGTTTTCCCTTTTTACCTCAAGAATGAAATATCTGACTTATTGGGGGAAATGGAACAAAAGAGTTCTCCAATATTTGACTTACTGGGGAAATGTAATTTATTGCTTAATTGCAGTTGGAAAGTATTTTTTTGCACAATCTTCATGAACAGTCGATACAGAAAAATATAAAAGAAAAAAAGATGTAGCAAAAATTTCCAAGCATTTGAAATTGTCGGGGAAATTGTTCGTTTTTGTAAACAAGATCATGTTACAACAAGTACATAATATTTTCCCAAGCTGGTATAATAATTTGTGGAACTGATTGCTAGCAAAGCAGTAAAGTTATCTGATAACTGAGATCTGGTTTTGAATTCTTGCACACAACACCATCGAATAAATATAAAGCTTATCTTTTCAAACTTACTCTACCGAATACAGATAGCCGAAGATCTTAATAGAATTGTCAGTCTCAAGATATTGTTTAGATATGAGGTTGTCTGCAACCTGGAATTCCGCAATATCTAATAGCAAATGATTGGAACTTAGTTGGAACTTTCTAAGCCTACTATATAGCATGCTCGTACTTGTTCTGTCTTTTATCTTCCGATCAGATAACACACTCAAGATCTCCACACACTGCGAGGGATTCAAATCCTTTTAACTCTACGGGATGGATTCATCTGCCAATCCAAACAAAGAGGTAAACTTGACAGATTCACTGTAATAAGGTCATGTGAGTGCTTCACCGAATCTAATCTAACCTGAGTGCAATTATTGCGAATGGGCATGATGGCGTTGGCTGCCCCACCACCAATCTCCTACGTCACAAGATTCATCTCCTTTGCAAAAAGCCATGCATTCTTTTACTACCTGCTTCAACTTTCCAACTGCAATTGAAATCATCCTACCTCAATTCCAAGATATGAGATCAGGTTTCTGTAGCGGGGAGATTGCATTTGCTGCTCGATCACAAATGTCACTGTTTGGTATGAGGCCCTTTTTGTAGCCTTTCGCCTTCAGTCTTCCTTCGATTGTTTTCCTTTCTTTCCTGTCATTTCCTCTGGAGATCTGCAACTTGGATGTGAAGTTCCAAGATCATGTTCTTGTGAGCTTAGCAGTGCAAAGCCTTCATTGCCTGGAATCCAGACCTACAGAAATTTAATCTGCTAAATATAACTGGACAAAAGGGGTTTGGAGTCCCAATAGAAGATCAAATGGCATGTTCTGATAGTTCAACTTCTTCCCTTATCTTTAAAGCTGGGAGCACTGACGTAGGTACAGAAGCTGAAATCGACTCTGGTTCAAGTCTCAATGTTGACGATGGAAAGGACAAAGAACCGGTGTGTCCGTGGAGCCTTCGATCATGCAATAGAAGGCCACTATCAGGTTTGTTCCCCAACATTGGTCTATGTAAGTTGGTTACTAATCTGAGATGGTATTGGGCAAGAGAGAGAAAAAAGGTTTGTAGTCAGAGAAATATTCTCTGGATCATTTTTAATTTGAAGAATAATTTTTTTACTGTGATCGTTGCTGACGGAAAAGATTCATCGTATCCGATATTATGTTTGTCCACCAAGTCGATGTTCCCACGTCAAATTTTCGAAGAAGAATTTTACTCCTATCAAAGACCAAGGCTTCATGCATCAGAGAACAGATCGAATTGGATGCAATCCATGGAATCGAGCTGAGATCTTTTGGAAGGAGATCGAGAATGAACGAGTCGAAACTAAAGTTGGCAACATTATATTCTTAGACCATTAACGGCAGGATGCCTACTTTCTTGCCATCTCAGCTTTCCAGCTCCTCTAGCAATCTTCCATTTCGCTACCCGGACGATCAAAACGCTGCACACATTGCAAGCATACGACAAGTAGTCAATATGAGATCACATGCAGCGAATTGGATGAGATGCACAGGAAGAACTACGACAGGAGAGCTCCAGTGATAAGATAGTCGAACACTCGGAGATGATGGATGTGTTGGGAGTTTCTCTCTCTGCACTATCAAAACATTACGAAGCCCTGGATGAGCATTGCAGCAGGTAATGATGATGCCGATATGTACCTAAAAGCCACCACATCAGTTTTAGCTTGAAGTGACATTGATATTGTTGCCTACTTGAGTAGAGTCTCTGCTTCCCTTCATTTTATAAGCTTCGTTGCATTATAGACAGTAAAGAAGGGAGAATTATGATGACTAACATATGTAAACACTACACAAGCTGTTCCTCCGATAGAGAAATGGTTCACAAGAAGACATGATAACGCAAACAAGTCAAAGAAATTAATCCAGCAGGCTATTCTGCTCCTCAAGACAACTTTTGCGTCCCAAAGTCAGCAAAACCTAGTGGAGAACTCAAAAACCTACCTTGCAGCTTCTGACACCTGCAGCGGAGACCACAAGGGCCAGCTTCCGGTGTGACAACTGGAAAGTCCCACCTCCAATCACAGGCTAATCTCTCGTTTCTTTACTCGGTCTCCCAAATCCTGAGAAAACTCTAATGAAACGACAAGAACAACCAGGTGAGAGAGAGCTATCCCCTGTGGCCCAAGCAGAGAGTACTGCTGTGGCAAGAAGGTGATGATGGCATGGAAGCTAGACACATGGTCCTTTGCAAGGACCACAGCAGCTATTACTACTGTCCTTTTCATTGAATCCTTACGAGAGGTTTAGGAGTTCCACGTTCCAACGAAGCTTTCTTACAGCTCAGGGACTGGGTTCTCCACTCTTACACACAACGCAGTTGTGTTATTCCGAGGGCCACAACCCATTAATATACAAAGGTGGAGTGTTGTTTTTTACTTTTCGAGTTTTCCTGCATCAGTGCAACCCACTGGCATTTCGACGTTTGTTTGGGAAGGTTCCTTTCGTGGCTCGTGCCTTTGCCAGGCCTATTTAAGAAGGGGGTTGAGGTCAAGCGAAGTTGCAGCAAAGGAAGGGCGGTGTGAAGAAAACTATATAAGAAAGCTTCATCATGGCTCTTCTCACAGTGCAATCCTGCTGAGGTTCTCTTCTTTCCTCTTCTTGCTTCTCCCAATTTCTCTTTCAGGTAGCCCTTTTTCTGGTCTCGTTTCCCATCAAGCTCAGTCTCTTCTTTCTTCAACAGCTTGGGTGCATGTGGTTGCCATTTTTGTGATCGTCTGTAGGCTAAATACCAATATCTTGTGTCTTTCCATTTTCCAGATCACCATACAGGAGCTCCTATATCTCATCTTTGTAGTTTCTCGTAGTCTCCTATAGTTTCTTCCTCCTCCTACCAGCACCATGGGAGGCACCATGGACTACCTCTCCAGCTTGCTTGGCAGTGGCCACAAGTACAGGAAGAGGAAGCAGTTTCAGACTGTTGAACTGAAGGTGAGGATGGACTGTGACGGCTGTGAGCTGAAAGTTAGAAATGCACTGTCTTCCATGAAAGGTTTCTTCTTCTTCTTCTCCTCCATTGGATCTGTGCCCATCGTAGTACATCATATGATGTTCTGATGCAGTTCTGATGGATCCTCACAGGAGTTCAATCGGTGGACATCAACAGAAAGCAGTACAAGGTGACTGTAACAGGGTATGTTGAGCCACACAAGGTACTCAAGAAAGTTCAATCCACAGGGAAGAAGGCTGAGATCTGGCCTTACGTTCCTTACAACCTGGTTGCCCACCCGTATGCTGCCCAAACCTATGACAAGAAGGCACCCCCTGGGTATGTCAGGAACGTGGAGGTCATCAAACTCTCCAGCCAAGCCGTGAGGCCAGAGGACCAGTTCACAACCTTGTTCAGTGATGACAACCCAAATGCCTGCTCTATCATGTGAGCATATCAAAGAGACCACCGTTCTTTCTTCTCTACCATTGTTCCATGTCTGCAAAGTCGCTTCTGTGCTTTGTTGTGGAACAGCTGCATGTTGTATTTTGATGTCCTTTGTCTTCGAGTGCGGAGTTTGCAGTTTCCTTTCTTCCCTTTGCTTGTCTTATTGCTGTCCTCTAAACAAACAACAAAGAAGAGACTGGTGCAGGGGTACCTATGGGACACAAGTACACCCAGGTTAATTAAAGAAGTTTCACTTTAACCAATGCATTTAAGCTCTTTTTCTACGACTCAATGACACAATTGAACCAAAGCAACCATCTTTGTTTCCAATTATTTGTCAAGTACATGGCCAGGAATTTAAGCAAAAGCAAGGAACTCAGAAAGGATTATCTAACAACCATTCTAAATCTTTTAGCAAGCACCTAATGTTTTGAAAGGGAGATCATACCTACCACATCAATACATCCTTTTCAATGGGGAAGGTTCTGCCTTCAAGTCTGCTTGCTGAAGGACACGGACATTAACCAGCAGCATGTAGTGAAACGAAGCTAAGCATTTGATGCAACAGTTGCATCTAGTGCCTGGCATTGTTGTGCTGACTTTGAAGAGTCAAAAGAAGAAGTCTGATCTTTCTGTACCTCATCACTTGGAAAGATTATGGAGAGCCTGTGACTGTGCTGCAAGAAACCAGAGACCTTTGCAAGAAGTCAGGCACAGAAAGATCTTCTCATGAATTCTTTTGGTTAATTACACTCGAAATGAATTGTGACTTTGGATTTATTAGGCAATACTGATTTCTGTAGAATCCAACCTATCAGCAAAAATCAGAATCTCAAAATGTGATGTTGTATACATAAAATAAATGCATCAGTGTTTGAGGTTTGTCTCCTACTCTGCTCATGGGACGGTCAGCACAATCTATCAAATCCAGTCAGCTTATTTGATCCATAGCAATACAGCATGAAATGTTTCCCTTCTTATGTAAATATACAGATTGTTTAGAAAACAGTGGTGACGTCCAGAATACAGAGTAGCACTCGTGTTATTAGTAGGGAAATATATTTATCAATGTCACTCATTCATTTAGAGTTGATGTAAGATTTCAAAAATAAAAAACATATAGAGATTAATAATCAAAGAACATATAAGAAAGTTGATGTAAGATTTAACATAAGAATATTTTAAGATACACATTTAATTGTCATGATACACCTTCCTTTGTAATCTTAGCATATCGATCAAACGATGATCCTTGAGTATGATTCTAGGACAATCAAGCCCTCCTTAATTTGTATAAATGTGTAGTTTCATCCATCAATCAAATAGAGCAACACAACACAACCTTTTACACCATAAATTCTTCAATGTCATGCTGGCCATACTATGAAAACTCAACATTTTAAGACATTTAGATAATTGGCCAACATCAAAATATATATAGTGATATGGGACTAATACTTAGTTTATTTAATTGCTTTGCCTATTGACATCCATTCATTCTTTATTAATTTTTTAAAACTTATCTAATTTCCAGTGAGTCTCATTAGCTAGGTTACTTGATGATTTTAAATCCTTTTATTGAAATTATTATTTTATATTTATAATATTAATAATAATAATTTCCTTTTGAATATAAATAGAATGACTTTTGATAGATCCCTTCCACTTGTAAGTGTTCAAAAGAATGCTAATGAAGGTATTACAATGCGTAATATATTTGATTATACAATGATTAATAGTAATTATTATTATATTATATGTAACTAATTAATAATGATTTTTTGCTCGATATGAAGTCGGTGATACCTTCATATATCCTACAGTTAATAGTTAATGCTCGTAGTTTCATCAACCATTTCAAGAGATTATCGTCTTCTTCATTTTTTAAGAGTAAAGATTATATGCTCTATGTTTTCCTTAACCATTATCATATAAATGGACTTGCAAGAACTTTATTTGGTCGTATCGTAGATATTCTTAATATTCTAATATGCTCGAGTATCTTTTTTAGTATTTTAAAACATTAGATAATGGATGGTACTTTTATATTTGTTAGTGCCCTAATTGTTTATAGTTAATGATCATTGTGTATAGTTAGTGCTTCATATATCCCACGGTTTATAGTTAATGATCATTGTTTCATCAACCATTTCAAGAGATTATCATCTTCCTCATTTTCTAAGAGTAAAGATTATATGCTCTATGTTTTCCTTAACCACTATCATATAAATGGACTTGCAAGGATTTTATTTGATCATATAGCAGATATTCTTAATATTCTAATATACTCCAGTATCTTTTTTAGTATTTTGAAACATTGGATAACGGGTGGTACTTTTGTATTTGTTGGTGCCCTAATTGAATTTAGTTAGGTGTTGCTATTCTTTTAAGTGTACCAAACCATGGAAGTTGTTGGTCTTGAAGAATTATCTTTAGGATATATATATATATATATATATATATATATATATATATATATATATATATATATATATATATATAATATTTTAAAGAGAAGCCAGTGAATAGGCAATATATAGTAGATCTCATATTTAGTTTTATTTCTAATGATGATAGTGTGGACATTGCTAACTTTTATCAATGGCATATTTTATATTTTTTTTATTAGTTTGACAAATGAACTATACTTCAACCCCCAGTTCACTTCATATCAGTGACAATTTGGATTCCTTGGCAAAGCATAATTAGGTGTTAAATATGCATTCTTACCTTATTGAGAAGATTCCAATTATTAGGGTTCAGAAATATGAAATGGGGTGGTGATACAAAGATTATTGAAAATCTAAGAGACTATGTAGTAGTGTTGAGAGTAAAGCCACATTCATTAATATATATATATATATATATATATGATTTTGTTTATAGGATAATTTTGAATTTATGTTTGTTAAATTTTTTCTAAGGATGGCTATGCTAGCGTGTCCATCATTTTACTCTATTTTATGATTAGTTTATCTTTGACTATAGAGATAGGGTCATGTTAGCATAAGTAATTGGAATATTGTTGAACTAAGATTGAAGTCTTTAATTACAAATAAGGTTACTATTTATTTATAATTAAGAGTTTATTTGGAAATGTGTACATAAGTTTTATAATATTTTATATGCTTATTATGTAGATATATCAATTGCTTAGTTCTCTTCCTAGTATATGCCTTGTTATACCTGTTGGTCATATGAATATTGATGTATGATGTAGTATTGGTGTATTTGTAGTTTGATAGTTCATTTATCAAATTATTTTATTTACATGATACTTCTATTATAGTTACAAAACAAATATACACCAATTGTTAAAAGTATCAAGATAAAAATAAGAAATTACTAAAGATCCTTTGTGATCATAGACTTAAACATCTTATCATCTTAATCCTCCATGAAATTAATGGATGTAAAGATCATTCAGAGTCATCCATAGTTCATTCCACATGTAACGATGAATCGAGAGCTATACAGTCAAATGTCCAAAATTTTTATTAGTTAAAAATCTATCAAAATTTAAAATATAGCCCATATTTCTTTAGAAAAATAATTTACCTAAAGAAAATATAACATCTGATATAAATGATGAAAAATTGATATTCCCAAGTTGTCTCAAAACAAGATGGATGAACATATATCATACGAAATGTGATTTTAATGGAGAGATGATTGATGCTTATTAGTCTATATTTGTTGTAATGTAATGCTCGATATAATTTTTGGCGATCGTAGATTTGGTTTCAAGTTTGTGATGTATATTTATATTTTATTATTAATAATGATTACTTTGTAATGAATTGAGAACTAATATATCTTTTGTTTTAAACTATAGAAAGTATATCATGCATTTGGGTTGGAGATTTCAAATTTAAGCTTCAAAACCTCCCTTAATGACTTCCTAAGAAATACTTTTGTCACAAAGAACATTAGCATATGGTGATTTATAGATCTTCAAAAGGATTTCTATATATATATATATATATATATATATATATATATATATATCTCCAAAAACCTATATTCAGACAGTTTAAAATCAGTGATAAGTGTAACTTAGAATTAGTTGGTGAATTATTTTTTTGGCATTAACTATTTATTTATTTGAAAACAGATATAAATGTTTAAGAAAATGTCTGCTGTTGATTTTAGCAATCTCCACCTTAATATTTATGAGAAGATTCTTAGTAAGGGTGGAAGTTGAATGTTGTGAAATGCCAACAGCAAGACAAATTGCTTAATTTATTTTAATGATTTATCATAGTGATTTTACTAATTGATTGACACATGTTGTAGTAATGACTGAACTATATTCATTATAAGATATATGAATCACTTATTGATGGACAAAAAAATAAATTTCACATAAAGCAACATATTGTTTCGGATAAAAATTACAAATGCTATATTGAATGAAGTTCATTTTTTCATAATTTAAGAGAATTGATTGTGTTAATGTGATAATTTTACTCATTAGATATGAGATATGTTGTTTTGACATCCGGATATCATAACTGATACTATGTCAAACATGTAATAGAATACTAATGTGAATATCATTTTATTTATATTTGGTGTGCATAACCGTAATATGTAGGTATGCTCATATCATTTATAATTGTATGTTATTGTTGTAAATGTTGAATGATATATCTTTAGTGTGTCGGCTACTACGATTATATTATGATGTGTATCCATGTTCATATGGTATATTATGAGTTATTATTGTGAAAGTTGAATTATATATCTTTGTTGTGATAGTACTACAATGTTTATTAATATATGCATATATGTTTCACTATATATATATATATATCATTGTTGACTACTGTAAAATGTATTGTGGTGTACGCTTGTTTTTCCTATTGTATACAATTGCATGTCATTTTCAAGTTGAATGATATGATTTGAGTGTGTTGCTACTATGAAGTGTACTATATACGAAATTTGCTAAATATATCTTTTATGTAAAAGTGATATTTGAAAAGTGTTTATATCATATATAAATGTTGGGTCAACTTCAACCAAACCAATAGGTAATTTTGGATCAACTTTAACAAAAGCAACTCAAACTTTCACCAAACATGATGTTAAGATAATTAACAATATATTTTCCATTTTCAAGGATTTTATAAAATTTCATTATCAAAATTAAGGAATTTTTTTGGGTGTATTCTATGAGTAAGCATAGCTTAATTCAATTTTGATTGTACTTAGGTCAAATTCAGCCAAATCAGTCCAAACTTTCATGAAATTATCTGGCCATAATGTTAATATGATCAGTGTACTAATTTTTTTATTTCTGAAGGATTTCATGAAATTTAATTATTAAAATTATAGATTTTTTTTATATGTTTTGTGATAACTGTAACTTAATTCAATTTTGACTTCTACTAAACTAACATAGATTTTCATAGGGCATGATTATAACATGATTAATATTATTTTTTAATTTTAAATTTTTATGATATTTAATTATTAAAATTAGAGTTTTTTTTAATAAGTGCTCTAATCGAGTATAACTTAATTCAATTTTGAGTGTAACTTAATAAATCAACCCAAACTATCACAAAACTACTAGGACATGAGTATAAAATGATTAATAATATTTTTTATTATTATAAATAATTAATTATCAAAATTAAAAAAATTAGTGTAACTTCAAATTTCGACTATGACTTGGTTAGCTTCCATCAAACTAATTCAAACTTTTATTAAACTATCTGGCTATAGATTAGTATCATTTTTCGGAGGATTTTAAAATATTAAAAAAAATTGGCACATTGTTGGAGTAGGATTGTGATGTCTTACTTGAATGATAACTCAACTAAAAAATAATTCTAATTCAACTAAAATCTACTTTCACAATTCAATTAAAACATGATTATAACAAGGATTCTAAGATCAATTGTGCAATGTTAACTTCATATTTAATATTAATAATAGTTCAAAATGCTTTATAATATTATGTCATATTTGCTAAAAACTTGTATTGATATATTATAAAAAAAAACACCAATCTCCTATAGCTAGTATAGACAACAAAACATTATGACTAAAATTAGACTATTCAAATATCTCATAACTATTTTCATTCTGATCCATTATAAATGTATCAAGATTACAAGCTCAAATTTAAGCAAAAATGGATCCTTTAATTTAATCATGTATCTCATGGTTGTTTCTTAAAATATATATTAAAGTTTAATGTTACTTTGTCATTTGGTTTACTTTCCAAATCAAAGTTTAAAATTTGAAATTGTGTGGAAGTATATCCTTTATAACTATTTTTAATTTTAGAAGAGACAAACGTTGTGTTTGATTGAAACTCATGATCCTATTTAGAATAAGAAATATTTTAATTTAAAAAATATCATTCCTTGCAAAAAAAATAGTTTGACATATTCAAATTGACATTGAAAATCTATAATAGCAAATAAATATAAATGAAATAAAGATGTAGACATCTAATACTAAATATTGTTTCATCCATGTAAACCAATTTCAAACTTAATTGTGAAGTCTTTCACAAATGCTTCATTAATACAACAAAGGATTTGACCAATGCAACAACGAAACCCTTTACAAATGATTTATGGATGAACCCTACCCACTTTACTCATTCACAAGAACGAGGATTCCAATAAACTAACTTTGATGACCAATAATGATAAATCTCTTATTTCATTGAAGATCACATAATGTAAGATAATTTAGTGGCGAATAAAAGAAAAATTAGGGTTCTATTAAACTAAATCAGGTTAAGTAGGATTATGTAAATTGGATTAGTTCATTTTAAAAGAACTGGTTCATGCATTATTATGATTAACTTGGAAAGTAGTTTGGGTTAAGATTTGAAAGCATTTTCGTTCAAGTAAAAAAAATAAACGTCCTAAATAAGAATATCATTCCATTAAGAAAATAATGAGTGATTCTTTTGATAATGAGTGATTTTTTTTTTATAAAATACCCTTGCATGAAAATACTATATTTGATTTAATTTTATAATTTAGGTAGCATAATTACTAACCCATCAATTTTTATGAGGATTAGGACTTTACTAGTGTTCATTCATTTATTATTTTTAGTTATCACACAATAAAAGTTGACGAAGGAAAAGATGTCTGTGTTCGTAGATATCACGGATGGAAGAAAAGAGTTGACTTTGGCAGTGTTCATTCATTTATTTTTGAAGTTGGCACACAATAAAAGTTGCCGAAGAAAAAACAACGTAGTTGGCACACAATACAAGCTGACGAAGGGAAAAAAAAAACAAAAAGGAGGCCTGCGGTCGCAGAAATCTCCGACCGAAGTTAGAGTTCCTCGGACGCAGTGACGCACTTCTAGGGTTTCGGATGCAGCTACTTCCGGCCCGTTTCCTCCAGCCGCAGCCCCACCACCATCGCTAGGTTTTGGTGAAGAGAAGGAACATACAAAGAAGGAGAAGCAGACAACGATGACGTTGATGAATAGGTCGCCGTACGTCTCTCTGTTGTTCAAAGCCCTCACCTTCATCCCTCGCCGTCGCCCGCCCGATGCTGCCGTTTTTCTCTCAACCCATTCTTATTCCGCCGCCTCCGGGGCTCCACAGAGCAACCTCATGGCTGACTACCTGGTCAGCTCCTGTGGCTTCGATCCGGATGAGGCGGCCAAGGCCTCGACGCTCCTCGGCCGCATCGAATCCCGCCACCGGCCTGACTCCGTCCTTGGCTTATTTAGAAGCTACGGTTTTGACAACACCCAGGTGAAAAAGGTCATATCTGAAAACCCCCGGTGGCTTCTCCTCGACGTGGAGAAGACCCTGGCCCCAAAGTTCCGAGCTTTGCAGGATCTGGGCTTCTCCTGCTCCGACATTACCCACCTCGTCAGCTCGAATATCGCCGTCATCCGCCTCCAACTCCAGAGCGTCTTGTCCAAGATCCAATTTTGGCAAGGCATCCTCGGGTCCAAGGACTTACTGATGAAGTTATGCAAGAGAAACAGGTGGTTTCTCGGGTATAGCATCGAGAAGAAGATCCAGCCTAACATTGAGATTCTAAGGGATTTCGGGATCACGGATCAGAAGCTCTCAATGATCCTACGGCACCGCCCCCTCCTCATAACCCATAAGGCTGAAACACTGAAGGCGTTAATCAGTCGTGTCGAGGGTTTGGGAGTAGCTCGCACCTCAGGGATGTTCGTCCAGACCCTGAGTGTGCTCCACTGCGTCTCCGAGAAGAACTTCAAGGCTCACTTGGAGTTCTTCAAGGGTTTCGGGTGGTCCGAGGATGATTTCCTTGCTGCATTCAGAAAGAATCCTGTTATTTTGTCATTTTCTTTAAAGTGTTTGCAGAGAAAGATGGATTTCTTGGTAAATGAAACGGGTTGCGCTCCGTCTTATCTTGCACCCCGGTCAGGGATTTTGTTGAAGAGTTTGGAGAAAAGGTTGATTCCAAGGTATCGGATATTGACGGACCTGAAGTCAAGGGGTGTTCACATTGTTAACCTCCAAATGTCCACATACATGTCATATCCAGAGAAGAAATTTCTGGAGAAGTTCGTCATCCGCTACAAGGAGTTTCCAGAACTCATTGAATTGTATAATGTAGCCCCAAAAAACAGAAGTGCTCTTTGATCCTGCAAGTGCATGATGCATGGTGCAAGGTATTGTACCAGCAAGTTGTGTTTCCAGGTTCCAATTTTCCACTGTCTGCATAACTGTTTGCATCCATTGAGTGTGATATCTGCCATTCAACTTTAATCTGCAGTTTGCAACCAAATAATTCCTGCCATTTGCTTTTTTTCTTTATGAATGTAAGATGACCTTGGATGCACACATGAAGCAAGAAAATGAAGATTGATGAGAAGATTTGCGATGATATTGTCAATATAGTTAATTGCTTGTCGATAATCACTTTCTGTAGATGTGGTTGTTATTCTTGTCCTGTTCGTTTTAAGTCTACTGGAAGATATCAGACTTATGTAGGTTGTTCGACACCTAAATGTTTTAATTGATTTGGCCATGGATATTTGGTAATTTAGGGTTTGAGTTTTGGTTAATTTTCGAAATGATAAGTAGGATTCTTTTGGATGACCGGGTAGGACACTTAGGTGATTTTGAGGTGGAGGATGAGGCTTTTCATTTAGGGCAAAGGCTGGTCACCTTTTATATAACTTTGCTACTCTCCTATCCAATTCCAAAACCCAAAAAAGAGAAACGATGTTGAGTATCATACTCTTTTTGTGTATTATGTTTCTCAAATTTTGTTCTCTTTCTTAATTGATTAGTTTGATGAACACGATTGACAGCATTAGTAGGCAGTTTCGAATGGGATTATTAGTCTTCCAACATGATGATAAGAGATTGTAGACATGTTTCTACCATTGTGAGTGGTGCACCATTCCATTCGAGTAATGAAGTCATAGCTTGGAAAGTGATATGAATTGAGTTCTTAATCTATTAGGAGCTTGTTTCATCCCGAGTGGTCGGAAAAGTTCTGTTACAGCTAAGCGCATTGCTGGATGTGCTTTTCTCACGATGAACTTATGAGATCTTCTATTCTAGTTTATGCTTGCCTTTTCATATTATGATTCTTATAAGCTGATTGAGTGACAGATGATTAGATTTCTTGATGTCTTGTTTCTACTAAGATAATCCCTATGGAGCTGAAAATTACATATTTCAGATGGTCCATAGCTAGGGAGCTAAGGATTGAAGAATTGTTCTGTTCGGCAAGGTGAAATCCTTAGCTGATTATCTAATAAAATTATAGTTAGATTGTTGGCGTCCTGTTTCTACTAAGATCATCTCTATTGAGCTGAAAATTACAAATTTCAGATGGTCCATAGCTAGGGAGCCACGGATTGAAGAAGTGTTCTGTTCGGCAAGGTGAAATCCTTAGCTGATTATCTAATAAAATTTAGTTAGACGTTTACCATATTAATTATGATAAGACTTGATGGGATATTTTTTTGTTGGCAATGAGTATTATTATTTTGCTCTGTGTATTACAGATGTTTGTATCATAAGTTTATGTAGCATATAATTGTGCATTACATATGTTTGTATTACAGATGTTTGGATGATATTTTCCTCTCATCTTATGACTTGGTCATATTGAGCATAATAGTTGAGACATTATGGATTGCTATTATTGTTATCGTTGTTTGTCTTCTTAATATACATTAGATCAAAAAACGTCTATGGATTCTTATTATTGTTATCGTTGTTTGTCTTCTTAATATTCATAATAGTTGAGACATTATGGATTGCTATTTTCCTCTCATCTTATGACTTGGTCATATTGAGCATAACATGTTCTTATCAATCCAAAATATGGGTGTTAGCTCCGTTTGCAGAGTGTTTGGTGCAAATGAAGTGGATTAACAGTGTTCTCGGAAATTGCCCTTTTAGCAGGTGTTACCGTCCGGAATTGGCATATGCAGTGTGCTAGTTCGATTACAATAGTAAGGCTATGTTGAACAAATTGGAAAAGTAAATATAATTCTAGGAGCTTTTATAGGCAGAATTCAGCCATTGCCCAGTCTTCAGGTAATGAAAGAGAAATGAGACTCACTGGCTTCTTGTAAACCAATTTCACCCTTCCCAAAATGTATTTTGTCCACTGTCATATGATACCAACTTCAACCTTCCCAAAATGAAGGAAAAAAACCCTTCCCAAAATGTATTTTACCCACAGTCAAACTCGAGTCAAGATATTTGGGACAGTTTGAATGTTTAATTATATTTATGATATGTAGTTATAGTGGTTTATGCACTATGAAAATCCAAATTTCAACTTTTTTGGCTTTTTCTATTTAGTATGTTTCTTTTGCATCCTTTATTGGGTATCTTCTTATTGTCAAATCTGTAAGAGCTATATGACAAAAAGGTGGTATGCAAGTCAAGTGCAGGTTGTTTTTATGTTCCATACTTGTGCTTCAATGTGACTATAAAGCATCTCTAAATTTATTACCTAATAGCAACATGTAATCTGGAATATAATTGCAGCCCTTAGTTATAAGATTCTTTTATATGCTACTCTGTTGTTTGATAGCATGCTAGTCTCAGCTCTATGTCCGAATTTGTCTTTTGGTGTGTTCGTTTTATTAACACGTTGATGTATTGTTGTCTCTGGGCAAATAAATCAAAATAATCTTCCCTGAGGCATTGTAGCATGCTAATCTCTGGTAAGTGTTGTATGTATTGAGTTCCATTCTTTTGCTTTGTGCTTTCTTTTAGGTTTTGATGCATCGGCCCTGGAGAAATGACCGTCACGACATCTTTTGCAGGTAGGTACTCTGTCAATTTAAACAGAAGCACTGCTTATTCTTGTGATAGAAATTGGAATTTTCTGGATAATTTTTCATCTTCATTGAGTCGGCAGGATCAACAGATGCCTTGGCGGATTTGCACCCTAATACTTGTTGATCATGGTAGAAATATTTTTCTATCAAAGGCTTGACTTGTTATCCTGTTGATGGATAAGGTAACTAGTTGCTGTATAGAGTTATTTTTCCAACAAAAGTTCTTGCAGTAGCAAAAAGACTAATGCTCTTTGTAAGTTTTGTTAATTTTTGTGGGGAATTTTGTCTTTAAAAGGATTGAGATCCTTTCAACTGCTCTTATTATTTTTCCATTTTTCAAAGGATTGAGATCCTTTCAACTTGTAGAACTATGAATTTTGTCTTTAAAAGGATTGAGATCCTTTCAACTTGTAAAACTATATGTATGTATGTATGTATATATGTATATTCATTTTGTTCCAAGAAGAAAGCCCTTTGTTTTGAGGATTTCAAAGGTGAATCATGTCATATTTAGCCCTTAAAATCTTCACCCAAAGAATATTATCATTGTTGAGTAAAGGGAGAATACATTTGGTACATTATCTTTTTTGACGTAAATTCTATCAATTGGAGCTTAAAAAATAAGAGACAATCGCACATTCAGCAGCCACAGAAGCTTGAGAATCTTGATATTAATACAATTGTTATAAAACTCAACTGGATCACTAACTTGCTTTATGTCATCTCTTGCTCAACTCCAATAATTTACTATTCAACATTTGCTCTAATTCGGTATTCCATCCTCACATTAAACATATTGTTATCATGTTTCAATTTATCAGATATCATATTGCTAAATATCAGCTATATGTATCCCATATCTATACTTCTGACTAATTAATAGACTCTTTGACAATGAAGCTCAAGGGGACACAAATTAAATGCTAAATTATTAATAGGGTGTAATCTTGATACACCTTCCTTTGTAATCTTAGTATATCAATCAAACGATGATTCATGAGTACGATTCTAGGACAATCAAGCCCTCCTTAATTTGTATAAATGTATAGTTTCATTCATCAATCATTTAATTGTATAGTTTCATTCATCAATCAAATAGAGCAGCACAACCTTTTACACCATAATTCATGCTGGTGATACTATGAAAACCCAACATTTTAAGACATTTAGATAATTGGCCAACATCAAAACATATGTAGTGATATAGGACTAATTCTTAGTTTATTTAATTGCTTTGCCTATTGACATCCATTCGTTCTTTATTAAATTTTTAATACTTATCTAATTTCTAGTGAGTCTCATTAGCTTATGTCAAAAAAGTTACTTAATGATTTTAAATCCTTTATTGGAATTAATATTTTATATTTAAATATTAATAATATATTTTTTAAAAAATATAAATAGAATGACTTTTGATAGATCCCTTCCACTTGTAAGTGTTCAAAAGAATGCTAATGAAGGTATTACAACGCGTAATATATTTGATTATACAATGATTAATAGTAAATATTATTATATTATATGAAACTAATTAATAATGATTTTTTCTAGATATGAAGTCAGTGATACCTTCGTCACCCCATATTTTCATCATTCTAGATTTGTGCTTCATATATCCGACAATTTATAGTTAATGATCATAGTTTCATCAATCATTTCAAGAGATTATCATCTTTCCCATTTTCTAAGAGTAAAGATTATATGCTATATGTTTTCCTTAATCACTATCATATAAATGGACTTATAAGGACTTTATTTGGTCGTATAGCAAATATTCTTAATATTCTAATATGCTCGAGCATCTTTTTTAGTATTTTGAAACATTGGATAATGGGTGGTACTTTTATATTTGTTGGTGCCCTAATTAAATTTAGTTAGATGTTGCTATTTTTTTGAGTATACTAAACCATGGAAGTTGTTGATCTTGAAGGATTATCTTTAGGATATATATATATATATATATATATATATATATATATATATATATATATATATATATATATATATATAATACTTTAAAGGGAATCCGATGAATAGGCAAAATATAGAAGATCTCATATTTAGTCTTATTTCTAATTATGATAGTGTGGGCATTGCTAACTTTTATCAGTGGCTTATTTTGTGTATCTTTTTTTTTATATATTGGTTTGGCAAATGAACTATTTTTCACCCCCCACTTCACTTGGTATTATTGACAATTTAGATTCCTTGGCAAAGTATAGTTAGGTGTTGACTATGTATTCTTACCTCATTGAGAAGATTTCAATTATTGGGGTTCAAATAAAGAATATGAAATGGGGTGATGATACTGATTATTGACAATCTAAGAGACTATGTATGATAGTAAAGATCCATTCATTAATATATATGATTTTGTTCGTAGGATAATTTTTAATCTTATGTTTGTTAAATTTTTTCTAAGGATGTTTATGCCAGCTTGTCCATCATTTTGCTCTATTCCATGATCCAGTCTATCTTTGACTATAGAGATAGAGTCATGTTAGCATAAGTAATTGGAACATTATTGAACTAAGATTGAAGTTTATAATTACAAATAAGGTTACTATTTATTTATAATTAAGAGTTTGTTTGGAAATATGTACATAAGTTTTATAATATTTTATATGCTTATTATGTAATCAATTGCTTAGTTCTCTTCATAGTATATGCCTTGTAAACCTGTTGATCATGTGAACATTGATGCATGATGTTGTAGTATTCTACATTTGGTGTATTTGTAGTATGATAATTCATTTATCAAATTATTTTAGTTATAGGATACTTCTATTATATTTACAAAATAAATATACACCAATTGTTAAAAGTATCAAGATAAAAATAAGAAATTACTAAAGATCCATTACCGTCATAGACTTGATCACCTTAATCCTCGATGAAATTAATGGATGTCAAGATCATTCAGAGTCATCCATAGTACATTCCATGTGGAAGGATGAATCAGGAACTACATAGTCAAATGTCTAAAAGCTTTATTGGTTAAAAATCTATCAAGTTTTAAAATATAGCCCATATTTCTTTAGAAAAATAATTTACCTAAAGGAAATATAAAATCTGATATAAGTGATGAAAAATTGATATTCCCAAGTTGTCTCAACACAAGATGGATGAACATATATCACAGGAAAGATGATTTTACGGATAGAGAGATGATTGATGCTTATTAGTCTATATTTATCGTAATGTAATGCTAATTGGACATAAATTTTGGCCATCAATATTTATGTAGAGTTGGTTTCAAGATGTATATTTATATTTTGTTATTAATAATGATTACTTTGTAATGAACTGATAACTAATATATATTTTGTTTTAAACTATAGAAAGTATATCATGCATTTGGGTGGGAGAATTCAAATATAAGCTTCAAAACCACCCACTTCTTAAGAAATAATTTTGTCATAAAGAACGTTGGCATACAGTGATTTATAGATCTTCAAAAGAATTTCTATTTCCATTGTATCTCTCTCTCTCTCTCTCTCTCTCTCTCTCTCTCTCTCTCTCTCTCTCTCTCCAAAAACCTGTATTCAGATAGTAAGTGTAACTTGGAATTAGTTGGTGGATTATATTTTTGTGCATTAACTATTTATTTATTTAAAAATGGATATAAATATTTAAGAAAATATCTGCTGTCGATTTTAGCAGTCTCCACCTTGATATTTATGAGAAGATTCTTAGTAAGAGCGGAAGTTGAAAGTTGTGAAATGCCCACAACAAGACATATTTGCTTAATTTATTTTAATGATTCATCATGGTGATTTTACTAATTGATTGACACATGTTGTAGTAATGATTGAACTGTATTCATTATAAGATATATGAATCATTTATTGATGGACAAAGAAATAAATTTCACATAAAGCGACATATTGTTTCGGATGAAAATTACAAATGCTATATTGAAGTTCATTTAGTCACAATTTAAGAGAATTGATTGTGATAATGTGATAATTTTACTCGTTAAATACGAGATATGTTATTTTGACATCCGAATATCGTAATTCGTACTATGTCAAACATGTAATAGAATACTAATATGAATGTCATTTTACTTATATTTGATATTTGATGCGATATGTATGCATGCTCATATTATTTATAATTATATGTTATTGTTGTAAATGTTGAATGATATAACTTTAATGTGCCGACTATTATGATTGTATTATGATGTGTATGCATGTTCATATGGTATATTATATGTCATTATTGTAAAAGTTGAATTATATATGATAGTCCTAAAATATTTACTAAAATATGCATAAATGTTTTATCGATGAACCTTCCCACGCCAAGTTACTCGTTCGTTCAATGGAAAAAAGGATTCCAACAAACTAACTTTGATGACCAGCAAAATAACCAATGATAACAAATCTCATGTTTCATTAAAGATCACATAATGCAAGATAATTTTGTGACGAATAAAAGGTAAATTAGGGTTCTATTAAACTAAGTCAGGTTAAGTTAAGTAGGATAATGCAGATTGGATTAGTTCATTTTAAAAGAACTGGTTCATGCATTATAATTAACTTGGAAAGTAGTTTAGGCTAAGATTTGAAAACATTTTCGTTCAAGTAAAAAATAAGCGTACTAAATAAGAATATTGTTCGATTAAGAAAATAATGAGTGATTTTTTTTATAAAAATTTGATAATGAGTGATTTTTTTTTATAAAATACCCTTGAATGAAAATACTATAGTTGATTTAATTTTATAATTTAGGTAGCATAATTACTAACCCATCAATTTTTATGAGGATTAGGGCTTTATTAGTGTTCATTCATTTATTATTTTTAGTTATCATACAATAAAAGCTGACGAAGGAAAAGATGTCAATGTTCCGAGAAATCTCGGATGGAAGAAAAGAGTTGGCTTTGGTAGTGTTCATTCATTTATTATTTTTAGTTATCACACAATAAAAGTTGACGAAGGAAAAGATGTCTGTGATCGTAGAAATCACGGATGGAAGAAAAGAGTTGACTTTGGTAGTGTTTGTTCATTCATTTATTTTTTAAGTTGGCACACAATAAAAAAAAAAAAAGAGGCCTGCGGTCGCAGAAACCTCCGACCGAAGAAAAGAGTTCCTCGGACACAACGACGCACTACTAGGGTTTCGGATGCAGGTACTTCCGGCCCGTTTCCTCCAGCCGCAGCCCCACCACCATCGCTAGGTTTTGGTGAAGAGAAGGAACATACAAAGAAGGAGAAGCAGACGAGGATGACGTTGATGAATAGGTCGCCCTACATCTCTCTGTTGTTCAAAGGCCTCACCTTCATCCCTCGCCGTCGTCCGGCTGATGCTGCCGTTTTTCTCTCAACCCATTCTTATTCCGCCGCCTCCGGGGCTCCACAGAGCAACCTCATGGCTG
Source organism: Musa beccarii (assembly GCA_024322285.1). Taxonomy (NCBI): domain Eukaryota; kingdom Viridiplantae; phylum Streptophyta; class Magnoliopsida; order Zingiberales; family Musaceae; genus Musa; species Musa beccarii. The sequence continues at coordinate 55,551,745 of CM044399.1, forward strand.
ACTACCTGGTCAGCTCCTGTGGCTTCGATCCGGATGAGGCGGCCAAGGCCTCGAAGCTCCTCGGCCGCATCGAATGCCGCCACCAGCCTGACTCCGTCCTTGGCTTATTTAGAAGCTACGGTTTTGACAACACCCAGGTGAAAAAGGTCATATCTGCAAACCCCCGGTGGCTTCTCCTCGACGTGGAGAAGACTCTGGCCCCAAAGTTCCGAGCTTTGCAGGATCTGGGCTTCTCCTGCTCCGACATTACCCACCTCGTCAGCTCGAATAGCACCGCCATCAACCAACAACTCCAGAACGTCTTGTCCAAGATCCAATTTTGGCAAGGCATCCTCGGGTCCAAGGACTTACTGATGAAGTTATGCAAGAGAAACAGGCGGTTTCTCGGGTATAGCATCGAGAAGAAGATCCAGCCTAACATTGAGATTCTAAGGGATTGCGGGATCACGGATCAGAAGCTCTCAAAGATCCTACGGGACCGCCCCCTCGTCATAACCCTGAATGCTGAAACCCTGAAAGCGTTAATCAGTCGTGTCGAGGGTTTGGGAGTAGCTCGCACCTCAGGGATGTTCCTCTTTACCCTGAGTGTGCTCCACTGCATCTCCGAGAAGAACTTCAAGGCTCACTTAGAGTTCTTCAAGGGTTTCGGGTGGTCCGAGGATGATTTCCTTGCTGCATTCAGAAAGACTCCTGTAATTGTGGCATTTTCTTTAAAGAGTTTGCAGAGGAAGATGGAGTTCTTGGTAAATGAAGCCGGATGCGCTCCGAATTCTCTTGCACTCTGGCCAGGGATTTTGTCGATGAGTTTGGAGAAAAGGTTGATGCCAAGGTATCGGATATTGACGTGCCTGAAGTCAAGGGGAGTTCACATCGGTAACCTTAGTATCTTTACATATATGTCATATCCAGAGAAGAAATTTCTGGAGAAGTTTGTCATCCGCCACAAGGAGTTTCCAGAACTCATTGAATTGTATAATGTAGCCCCAAAAAACAGAAGTGCTCTTTGATCCTGCAAGTGCATAATGCATGGTGCAAGGTATTGTACCAGCAAGTTGTGTTTCCGGGTTCCAATTTTCCACTCTCTGCTTAACTGTTTTCATTCATGTAGTGTGATATCTGCCATTCAACTTTAATCTGCAGTTTGCAACCAAATAATTCCTGCCATTTACTTTTTTTCTTTATGAATGTAAGATGAACTTGGATGCACACATGAAGCAAGAAAATGAAGATTGATGAGAAGATTTGCAATGATATTGTCGATATAGTTAATTGCTTGTTGATAATCACTTTCTGTAGATGTGGTTGTTATTCTTGTCCTGTTCGTTTTAAGTCTACTGGAAGATATCCGACTTATGTAGGTTGTTCGACACCTAAATGTTTTAATTGATTTGGCTATGGATATTTGGTAATTTAGGGTTTGAGTTTTGGTTAATTTTCGAAATGATAAGCAGTAGGATTCTTTTGGATGACCTGGTAGGACACCTAGGTGATTTTGAGGTGGAGGACAAGGCTTTTGCTTTAGGGAAAGGGCCGGTCACCTTTTATGTAACTTTGCTACTCTCCTATCCAATTCCAAAACCCAAAACAGAGAAACGATGTCGAGTATCATCCTCTTTTTGTGTATTTTGTTTGTCAAAATTTTGTTCCCTTTCTTAATTGATTAGTTTGATGAACAAGATTGACAGCTTTAGCAGGCAGCTTCGAATGGGATTAGTAGTCTTCCAACATGATGATAAGAGATTGTAGACGTGTTTCTACCATTGCGAATGGTGCACCATTCCATTCGAGTAATGAAGTAATAGCTTGGAATGTGATATGAATTGAGTTCTTAATCTATTACGAGCTTGTTTCGTCCCGAGTGGTCGGGCAAGTTCTGTTACAGCTAAGCGCATTGCTGGACGTGCTTTTCTCATGATGAACTTATGAGATCTTCTATTCTAGTTTATGCTTGCCTTTTCATATTATGATTCTTATAAGCTGATTGCGTGACACATGATTAGATTTCTTGACGTCCTGTTTCTACTAAGATAATCCCTATGGAGCTGAAAATTACATATTTCCGATGGTCCATAGCTAGGGAGCCAAGGATTGAAGAAGTGTTCTGTTCCGGCAAGGTGAAATCCTTAGCTGATTATCTAATAAAATTATAGTTAGACGTCCTGTTTCTACTAAGATCATCTCTATTGAGCTGAAAATTACAAATTTCAGATGGTCCATAGCTAGGGAGCCACGGATTGAAGAAGTGTTCTGTTCCGGCAAGGTGAAATCCTTAGCTGATTATCTAATAAAATTATAGTTAGACGTTTACCATATTAATTATGATAAGACTTGATGGGATGGTTTTTTCAACTGTTGGCAATGAGTATTATTATTTTGCTCTGTGTATTACAGATGTTTGAATCATAAGTTTATGTAGCATATAATTGTGCATGACATATGTTTGTATTACAGATGTTTGGATGATATTTTCCTCTCATCTTATGACTTGGTCATATTGAGCATAATAGTTGAGACATTATGGATTGCTATTATTGTTATCGTTGTTTGTCTTCTTAATATACATTAGATCAAAAAACGTCTATGGATTCTTATTATTGTTATCGTTGTTTGTCTTCTTAATATTCATAATAGTTGAGACATTATGGATTGCTATTTTCCTCTCATCTTATGACTTGGTCATATTGAGCATAACATGTTCTTATCAATCCAAAATATGTGGGTGTTAGCTCCGTTTGCAGAGTGTTTGGTGCAAATGAAGTGGATTAACAGTGTTCTCGGAAATTGCCCTTTTAGCAGGTGTTACCGTCCGGAATTGGCATATGCAGTGTGCTAGTTCGATTACAATAGTAAGGCTATGTTGAACAAATTGGAAAAGTAAATATAATTCTAGGAGCTTTTATAGGCAGAATTCAGCCATTGCCCAGTCTTCAGGTAATGAAAGAGAAATGAGACTCACTGGCTTCTTGTAAACCAATTTCACCCTTCCCAAAATGTATTTTGTCCACTGTCATATGATACCAACTTCAACCTTCCCAAAATGAAGGAAAAAAACCCTTCCCAAAATGTATTTTACCCACAGTCAAACTCGAGTCAAGATATTTGGGACAGTTTGAATGTTTAATTATATTTATGATATGTAGTTATAGTGGTTTATGCACTATGAAAATCCAAATTTTCAACTTTTTTGGCTTTTGCTATTGTAGTATGTTTCTTTTGCATCCTTTATTGGGTATCTTCTTATTGTCAAATCTGTAAGAGCTATATGACAAAAAGGTGGTCTGCAAGTCAAGTGCAGGTTGTTTTTATGTTCCATACTTGTGCTTCAATGTGACTATAAAGCATCTCTAAATTTATTACCTAATAGCAACATGTAATCTGGAATATAATTGCAGCCCTTAGTTCGCAAGATTCTTTTATATGCTACTCTGTTGTTTGATAGCATGCTAGTCTCAGCTCTATGTCCGAATTTGTCTTTTGGTGTGTTCGTTTTATTAACACGTTGATGTATTGTTGTCTCTGGGCAAATAAATCAAAATAATCTTCCCTGAGGCATTGTAGCATGCTAATCTCTGGTAAGTGTTGTATATATTGAGTTCCATTCTTTTGCTTTGTGCTTTCTTTTAGGTTTTGATGCATCGGCCCTGGAGAAATGACAGTCACGGCATCTTTTGCAGGTAGGTACTCTGTCAATTTAAACAGAAGCACTGCTTATTCTTGTGATAGAAATTGAAATTTTCTGGATAATTTTTCATCTTCATTGAGTCGGCAGGATCAACAGACGCCTTAGTGGATTTGCATCCTTATACTTGTTGATCATGGTAGAAATATTTTTCTATCAAAGGCTTGACTTGTTATCCTGTTGATGGATAAGGTAACTAGTTGCTGTATAGAGATATTTTTCCAACAAAAGTTCTTGCAGTAGCAAAAAGACTAATGCTCTTTGTAAGTTTTGTTAATTTTTGTGGGGAATTTTGTCTTTAAAAGGATTGAGATCCTTTCAACTTGTAGAACTATGAATTTTGTCTTTAAAAGGATTGAGATCCTTTCAACTTGTAAAACTATATGTATGTATGTATGAATATATGTATATTCATTTTGTTCCAAGAAGAAAGCCCTTTGTTTTGAGGATTTCAAAGGTGAATCATGTCATATTTAGCCCTTAAAATCTTCACCCAAAGAATATTATCATTGTTGAGTAAAGGGAGAATACATTTGGTACATTATCTTTTTTGACGTAAATTCTATCAATTGGAGCTTAAAAAATAAGAGACAATCGCACATTCAGCAGCCACAGAAGCTTGAGAATCTTGATATTAATACAATTGTTATAAAACTCAACTGGATCACTAACTTGCTTTATGTCATCTCTTGCTCAACTCCAATAATTTACTATTCAACATTTGCTCTAATTCGGTATTCCATCCTCACATTAAACATATTGTTATCATGTTTCAATTTATCAGATATCATATTGCTAAATATCAGCTATATGTATCCCATATCTATACTTCTGACTAATTAATAGACTCTTTGACAATGAAGCTCAAGGGGACACAAATTAAATACTAAATTATTAATAGGGTGTAATCTTGATACACCTTCCTTTGTAATCTTAGTATATCAATCAAACGATGATTCATGAGTACGATTCTAGGACAATCAAGCCCTCCTTAATTTGTATAAATGTATAGTTTCATTCATCAATCATATAATTGTATAGTTTCATTCATCAATCAAATAGAGCAACACAACCTTTTACACCATAATTCATGCTGGTGATACTATGAAAACCCAACATTTTAAGACATTTAGATAATTGGCCAACATCAAAATATTAGTGATATTAATTGCTTTGCCTATTGACATCCATTCGTTCTTTATTAAATTTTTAATACTTATCTAATTTCTAGTGAGTCTCATTAGCTTATGTCAAAAAAGTTACTTAATGATTTTAAATCCTTTATTGGAATTAATATTTTATATTTAAATATTAATAATATATTTTTTAAAAAAATAAATAGAATGACTTTTGATAGATCCCTTCCACTTGTAAGTGTTCAAAAGAATGCTAATGAAGGTATTACAATGCGTAATATATTTGATTATACAATGATTAATAGTAAATATTATTATATTATATGAAACTAATTAATAATAATTTTTTCTAGATATGAAGTCAGTGATACCTTCGTCACCCCTTGTTTTCATCATTCTAGATTTGTGCTTCATATATCCGAAAATTTATAGTTAATGATCATAGTTTCATCAATCATTTCAAAAGATTATCATCTTCCCCATTTTCTAAGAGTAAAGATTATATGCTATATGTTTTCCTTAATCACTATCATATAAATGGACTTGTAAGGACTTTATTTAGTCGTATAGCAAATATTCTTAATATTCTAATATGCTCGAGCATCTTTTTTGGTATTTTGAAACATTGGATAATGGGTGGTACTTTTATATTTGTTGGTGCCCTAATTAAATTTAGTTAGATGTTGCTATTTTTTTGAGTATACTAAACCATGGAAGTTGTTGATCTTGAAGGATTATCTTTAGGATATATATATATATATATATATATATATATATATATATATATATATATATATATATATATATATATATAATACTTTAAAGGGAATCCGAAGAATAGGCAAAATATAGAAGATCTCATATTTAGTCTTATTTCTAATTATGATAGTGTGGGCATTGCTAACTTTTATCAGTGGCTTATTTTGTGTATCTTTTTTTTTATATTAGTTTGGCAAATGAACTATTTTTCACCCCCCACTTCACTTGGTATTATTGACAATTTAGATTCCTTGGCAAAGTATAATTAGGTGTTGACTATGTATTCTTATCTCATTGAGAAGATTTCAATTATTGGGGTTCAAATAAAGAATATGAATTGGGGTGATGACACTGATTATTGAAAATCTAAGAGACTATGTATAATAGTAAAGATCCATTCATTAATATATATGATTTTGTTCATAGGATAATTTTTAATCTTATGTTTGTTAAATTTTTTCTAAGGATGTTTATGCCAGCTTGTCCATCATTTTGCTCTATTCCATGATCCAGTCTATCTTTGACTATAGAGATAGAGTCATGTTAGCATAAGTAATTGGAACATTATTGAACTAAGATTGAAGTTTATAATTAAAAATAAGGTTACTATTTATTTATAATTAAGAGTTTGTTTGGAAATATGTACATAAGTTTTATAATATTTTATATGCTTATTATGTAGATATATCAATTGCTTAGTTCTCTTCCTAGTATATGCCTTGTAATTCTGTTGATCATGTCAACATTGATGCATGATGTTGTAGTATTCTGCATTTGGTGTATTTGTAGTTTGATAGTTCATTTATCAAATTATTTTAGTTATAGGATACTTCTATTATATTTACAAAATAAATATACACCAATTGTTAAAAGTATCGAGATAAAAATAAGAAATTACTAAAGATCCATTGCCATCATAGACTTGAACATCTTATCACCTTAATCCTCAATAAAATTAATGGATGTCAAGATCATCCAGAGTCATCCATAGTTCATTCCATGTGGAAGGATGAGTCAGGAGCTACATAGTCAAATGTCTAAATGCTTTATTGGTTAAAAATCTATCAAGTTTTAAAATATAGTCCATATTTTTTAGAAAAATAATTTACCTAAAGGAAATATAAAATCTGATATAAGTGATGAAAAATTGATATTCCCAAATTGTCTCAACACAAGATGGATGAACATATATCACAGGAAAGATGATTTTACGGATAGAGAGATGATTGATGCTTATTAGTCTATATTTATCGTAATGTAATGCTAATTGGACATAAATTTTGGCCATCAATATTTATGTAGAGTTGGTTTCAAGATGTATATTTATATTTTGTTATTAATAATGATTACTTTGTAATGAACTGATAACTAATATATATTTTGTTTTAAACTATAGAAAGTATATCATGCATTTGGGTGGGAGAATTCAAATATAAGCTTCAAAACCACCATTAATGACTTCCTAAGAAATAATTTTGTCATAAAGAACATTGGCATACAGTGATTTATAGATCTTCAAAAGAATTTCTATTTCCATTATATATATATATATATATATATATATCTATATATATATCTCTCTCTCTCTCTCTCTCTCTCTCAAAACCTCTCTCAGATCCAAAAAGTATTTAAAATCAATGGTAAGTGTAACTTGGAATTAGTTGGTGGATTATATTTTTTTTGCATTAACTATTTATTTATTTGAAAATAGATATAAATGTTTAAGAAAATATCTGCTGTCGATTTTAGCAGTCTCCACCTTGATATTTATGAGAAGATTCTTAGTAAGAGTGGAAGTTGAAAGTTGTGAAATGCCCACAACAAGACGAATTGTACATATTTGCTTAATTTATTTTAATGATTCATCATGGTGATTTTACTAATTGATTGACATATGTTGTAGTAATGATTGAACTGTATTCATAATAAGATATATGAATCACTTATTGATGGACAAAGAAATAAATTTCACATAAAGCGACATATTATTTCGGATGAAAATTACAAATGCTATATTGAAGTTCATTTAGACATAATTTAAAAGAATTAATTGTGATAATATGATAATTTTACTCGTTTAATACGAGATATGTTATTTTGACATTCGAATACCGTAATTCGTACTATGTCAAACATGTAATAGAATATTAATGTGAATGTTATTTTACTTATATTTGGTGCGATATGTATGCATGCTTATATCATTTATAATTATATATTATTGTTGTAAATATTGAACGATATAATTTTAATGTGCCGACTACTAGGATTGTATTACCATGTGTATGCATGTTCATATGGTATATTATATGTCTTTCTTGTAAAAATTGAATTATATATCTTTGTTGTGATAGTCCTATGATATTTACTAAAACATGCATAAATATTTTGTCGATGAATCTTCCCACACCAAGTTATTCGTTCGTTCACAGGAAAAAGGATTCCAACAAACTAACTTTGATGACCAGCAAAATAACCAATGATAACAAATCTCATGTTTCATTAAAGATCACATAATGCAAGATAATTTTGTGACGAATAAAAGGTAAATTAGGGTTCTATTAAACTAAATCAGGTTAAGTTAAGTAGGATAATGCAGATTGGATTAGTTCATTTTAAAACAACTGGTTCATGCATTATGATTAACTCGGAAAGTAGTTTAGGCTAAGATTTGAAAATATTTTCGTTCAAGTAAAAAATAAGGGTACTAAATAAGAATATCGTTCGATTAAGAAAATAATGAGTGATTTTTTTGATAAAAATTTGATAATGAGTGATTTTTTTTATAAAATACCCTTGAATGAAAATACTATAGTTGATTTAATTCTATAATTTAGGTAGCATAATTACTAACCCATCAATTTTTATGAGGATTAGGGCTTTATTAGTGTTCATTCATTTATTATTTTTAGTTATCACACAATAAAAGTCGACGAAGGAAAGATGTCTGTGTTCGTAGAAATCACGGATGGAGGAAAAGAGTTGACTTTGGCAGTGTTCATTCATTTATTTTTCAAGTTGGCACACGAAAAAAATTGCCGAAGAAAAAACAAGAGGCCTGCGGTCGCAGAAATCTCCGAGCGAAGAAAAGAGTTCCTCGGACACAGTGACGCACTTCTAGCGTTTCGGATGCAGTTTCTTCCGGCCCGTTTCCTCCAGCCGCAGCCCCACCACCAACGCTAGGTTTTGGTGAAGAGAAGGAACATACAAAAAAGGAGAAGCAGACGACGATGACGTTGATGAATAGGTCGCCCTACGTCTCTCTGTTGTTCAAAGCCCTCACCTTCATCCCTCGCCGTCGTCCGGCCGATCCTGCCGTTTTTCTCTCAGCCCATTCTTATTCCGCCGCCTCCGGGGCTCCACAGAGCAACCTCATGGCTGACTACCTGGTCAGCTCCTGTGGCTTCGATCCGGATGAGGCGGCCAAGGCCTCGAAGCTCCTCGGCCGCATCGAATCCCGCCATCAGCCTGACTACGTCCTTGGCTTCTTCAAAAGCCACGGTTTTGATAATGCTCAGATGAAAAGGGTCCTATCTGTAAACCCCCGGTGCCTTCTCCTCGACGTGGAGAAGACCCTGGCCCCAAAGTTCCGAGCTTTGCAGGATCTGGGCTTCTCCTGCTCCGACATTACCCACCTCGTCAGCTCGAATAGCGCCGTCATCCGCCACCAACTCCAGAACGTCTTGTCCAAGATCCAATTTTGGCAAGGCATCCTCGGGTCCAAGGACGTACTAATGGAGTTATGCAAGAGAAACAGGTGGTTTCTCGGGTATAGCATCGAGAAGAAGATCCAGCCTAACATTGAGATTCTAAGGGATTTCGGGATCACGGATCAGAAGCTCTCAACGATCCTACGGTACCGCCCCCTCCTCATAGCCCAGAAGCCTGAAACCCTGAAGGCGTTAATCAGTCGTGTCGAGGGTTTGGGAGTCGCTTGCACCTCAGGGATGTTCCTCTATACCCTGAGTGTGGTCCACAGCGTCTCCGAGAAGAACTTCAAGGCTCACTTGGAGTTCTTCAAGGGTTTCGGGTGGTCCGAGGATGATTTCCTTGCTGCATTCAGAAAGGCTCCTGGTATTGTGAAATTTTCTTTGAAGAGTTTGCAGAGAAAGATGGAGTTCTTGGTAAATGAAACCGGATGCACTCCGTCTTATCTTGCATCCCGGCCAGATATTTTGCGGCTGAGTTTGGAGAAAAGGTTGATTCCAAGGTATCGGATATTGACGTGCCTGAAGTCAAGGGGAGTTCACTTTGTTAACCTCCAAATGTCCGCATACATGTTATATCCAGAGAAGAAATTTCTGGAGAAGTTCGTCATCCGCCACAAGGAGTTTCCAGAACTCATTGAATTGTATAATGTAGCCCCAAAAAACAGAACTGCAAGTGCATAATGCATGGTGCAAGGTATTGTACCAGCAAGTTGGGTTTCCAGGTTCCAATTTTCCACTGTCTGCATAACTGTTTGCATCCATGTAGTGTGATATCTGCCATTCAACTTTAATCTGCAGTTTGCAACCAAATAATTCCTGCCATTTACTTTTTTTCTTTATGAATGTAAGATGATGATATATATAGTTAATTGCTTGTTGATTATCACTTTCTGTAGATGTGGTTGTTATTCTTGTCCTGTTCGTTTTAAGTCTACTGGAAGATATGAGACTTATGTAGGTTGTTCGACACCTAAATGTTTTAGTTGATTTGGCTATGGATATTTGGTAATTTAGGGTTTGAGTTTTGGTTAATTTTCGAAATGATAAGTAGGATTCTTTTGGATGACCGGGTAGGACACCTAGGTGATTTTGAGGTGGAGGATGAGGCTTTTGATTTAGGGAAAGGGCCGGTCACCTTTTATTTAACTTTGCTACTCTCCTATCCAATTCCAAAACCCAAAAAAGAGAAACGATGTTCAGTATCATCCTCTTTTTGTGTGTTTTGTTTGTCAAATTTTTTTCTCTTTCTTAATTGATTAGTTTGATGAACAAGATTTACAGCATTAGCAGGCAGTTTCGAATGGGATTAGTAGTCTTCCAACATGATGATAAGAGATTGTAGACGTGTTTCTACCATTGCGAGTGGTGCACCATTCCATTCGAGTAATGAAGTAATAGCTTGGAATGTGATATGAATTGAGTTCTTAATCTATTAGGAGCTTGTTTCGTCCCGAGTGGTTGGGCAAGTTCTGTTGCAGCTAAGCGCATTGCTGGACGTGCTTTTCTCATGATGAACTTATGAGATCTTCTATTCTAGTTTATGCTTGCCTTTTCATATTATGATTCTTATAAGCTGATTGCGTGACACATGATTAGATTTCTTGACGTCCTGTTTCTACTAAGATAATCCCTATGGAGCTGAAAATTACATATTTCAGATGGTCCATAGCTAGGGAGCCAAGGATTGAAGAAGTGTTCTGCTCCGGCAAGGTGAAATCCTTAGCTGATTATCTAATAAAATTATAGTTAGACGTTCACCATATTAATAATGATGAGACTCGATGGGATGTTTTTTTCAATTGTTGGCAATGAGTATTATTATTTTGCTCGGTGTATTACAGATGTTTGTATCATAAGTTTATGTAGCTTATTATTGTGCATGACACATGTTTGTATTACAGATGATTGGATGATATTTTCCTCTCATCTTATGACTTGGTCATATTGAGCAGAACATGTTCTTATCATTGTGCATTACATGTCGATTACGATAGTAAGGCTACGTGGAACAAATTGGAAAAGTAAATATAATTCGTTCAGATTTGGAGACATGATTCAGTAGAATATGTCTTAGGACAAACCGTTAATTCTTTTTTGCTCAAGCCTAGATCAAGCATTCAAGGAGAATGCTGTGTGGAGTCTGTGGCAGGAATCACAGCGTTGAGATGATCAAGAACCATGTGTGGAGTCTCTGTGCCAAATCATTTGAACTTTGCTTACCTGCAAACCCCATGTCACCATGTGTGGAGTCTCTGTGCCAAATCATTTGAACTTTGCTTACCTGCAAACCCCATGTCACCATGTGCTAGTATTCTCAATTAAGATAGCCACTTGAGCTGTATAAATATACAGGAACTAAGCTGGATTATGCTTGTATTCTTTGAATCAAGAACCCTTGAACCAAGACCACTTTTGTCTATAACCAGACAAATGTCAGTAAGTATCCTAAAAATTAATACTAGCTGCATATGGATCTCTACTGTGTTTTCAGCATTAGCACATGCACGCGGCATTGACCATAAATAAAATCTTTTGTATTAGAAGAACATGGAGTACTAGATGAAGAGTTCTTCCGAGAGAATAATTGAGCGGTCGACAGCAAGAGGATCACGACATCAAGCTTCTTCTAAGGATCCAACTTAAGCAACTCAATCTTTTACTCAAATATGAAGAAGCATGGATGCTTGATCTCCCAGATAAATTATCAACTAAGGCATAAGAGGATAGAAGTAACAATGTGACACCTTCAGTTTTTCCACTTGAAATCCACCGATATAGCCATCTTCAGAAATCAATTAATAAGTGTTGTAGTCTCAGATTCTTCAGTTCCTCTAAGCATGTGCAGATCATAATTTTCAATTAGCACAATCTGTATTAGACATTAACAAATTGCTCTAAGACAGGTCATCATGTCTGTTCATTTTTTAGAACCTTGTGCATGAGCTTGTCAGTAGGAATTTAGCAGTGCAAGATAAGAAAAAGAAGGATTTAGCAGTACAAGAGAAGAAAAATAAACAATGGATTAGAGATGCATTATCAATCTAGAATAAGTAGATCAGTTATCAGGACTTGGTATCCTCCACCACAAGCTGACTTTATTATCCATTAATATGACCATGCAAGCCTGCCCATAAGAGAGTTGTTTTCATGCAATAATATTTAGGCAGAGCAGGATCCATGCATTTAATGTTAGCAGAAGACTTGTCTTAAGGTTGCTGTTTGCCTCTTCACCAAAGAGAAGAGGCATTGGCAGTCATTGTGGTGCCTCTTCTCCACCTAGTTTTTGTCTGTCATCAGTACATCCTAATCGAAAAAATGGGCCAAACGAATAAAAAGCAACATTGCTTTTAATTCTATGTCATTAGTTTTCTGGCTGATATCATGCTGAGTGGTCCAAACAAATCGATAACTTCTCACCATTCTTGGACCAATATATTTTTAGAGCAAGCAAGCCCGGAGAGGCTTCCTGCATTCTATACACAGCTCATATTATTTGAGACAGTAAGCTGATGGACCACACAAGTGCAGTTTGTTGCCTTCACCCATTAATTTCTCCCGTCGTTGAGCAAAATTTAGTGATGTCTTTTGCAAGTTTCATTTAAGACAAACTGCTGGAGCTCAAGCTTCATAACATTATTGAGAAAGATTTCCACTGCCACAGCAAAAGGCTTGGCTAAGGAGCTAGTAAGACCAAACTGCAGCTTCAAACATGAGAGAAATCACCAATGAATGCCTCTTTCACTGATCAGCACAATATATGAACAGCGAAGTTCTCAGCTATCACAGTACTAGTATGTCGTGATTGTCCTGCCTGCTCTTCCGTCAAAGGCTGAAGTATCAATTTTTAATGCTGATGGTGAAAGGGATCTGTGGAACAGTGACAATCCTAGTTAGAAAAACATGGAACAAAAAGATCCAAAATTCATCGATTATTGCCAGGGTAGATACCTGCGTGGGTGATGGTATTGGCATCATAATTGATCTTTTCTCAAAGCATTAGTGCACATTGTTGGTGGTTCTGTGCCCTCTCTCCATGCATTTGTCTGCTAATGACCTCAATTTGTTAACCAATATGCTTCTTGCACTGGTGATTTGGAGTTTAGGCTTTTGATGGAACAGGACATCATTGTAGGGACTGGATAGTGGCACAATCTGAAAGAAACCAATAACAAAATCATAAAGAAGTCCTAATTAGTCCCTAAACTCCAGATGTAAGCAAATCTCAAGGGTATAGTTTAGAACAAGCAGACAAGATCAGGTAGTGTGATAAGGATTAAGTTAACAAGAGGAATGAGATGGCTTCCAGATCCACAGCAAGCTATATGATGTGCTGAGGGAGACAGCTTTTACTGTGAAAGGTATTGGACATCTAACACTCATTTTTTTAGTTCAGTCACCCTCACTCGAGTGCAGATTCCACAATATCTGATCTTACAGAGCAATAATATATATATATATATATATATATATATATATATATATATATATATATATTAGACAATACAAATTTCATTCAAAATATCTTATGTAGCTTTACCTCCCCAACTCTTGCTAGAGTTCCAATGAACTCCCGTCTCCAAATTCTGTCAATCATATACCAAGACCGAATCCATCTTTGCTTAGATAGATCTTAGATAAAGTAATAGGACTAGGAGCTGTTCTGTGCCATGCACTTTGAAGCAGCAAATTATTCATCAAGTTCGTTCCAATTTAAGACAGTCCACTGAGTGAAAGCATATTATATCAAGGATAGCACGCAACATGAACTCAAGTACATAACATGATATTATTGTCCTCTGTTGATGGCCAGTGGCACCATCATGTTGAAGGTAAGGAGGTGACACAGTAAGGTGAAGGTAGCAGTCCAATGTTAAGTGCATATTTAACCTCTGTAGAGTTAGATGCACACTCATGTTGTTGTTCAGTGTGCAGTACTGGTTCGTATTCCACCATGGTGAATGTCTTAACGAGGCAATTCAGTTTAACCACGGTGCTTTGCATGAAGTAAACAGATCGAGGATGCTTATGGTCGAAATTTCCAACAAAGTTGGAGTTTCAGAAAGATGATGGCGATGAGCCTATTGACTCGTACTAAGAGGGTAAAAGTCGCCCGCCCCAGAAAGCGAGCTCAAGATTGCAGCAGCACGCAAACCTTTCGGCCTTCGGTGCTCGGCGACGTCACAGCTGAGAAGACGAGAACAACATCGAGGCCAGGTCGTCGTTGTTTGTGATCTCTACGTCACACGGCAAATAGGAGAGCGAGAGATGGGGACACGAACGACGCTGAGCTCGTGGAGTAAATGAACGGTGATAAAGATGGGGCCGTGCAGATCATTGCACCTCCCTACCGGGCCCACCCTAGGAGGGTCCCACTTCACGCAAGCCGACATGGGGAATGGAACGAACATTCAACCTTGCATGCCTCCAACACAATGTACGGGCAGAGGTTTTCTGCATCTAAATGTTCCCAGTAAAGCCACAATTATGCCAAGGAAAAAGCTTATCAAGCTACACGCCTGACATTACAAGCATCTCTGGTGGCAGTGAAGCTTCGTAGGGATGATTCATTAATATATTGCAACTATTAAGGAACAACATGGCTTCACGAATTCTTTCTCCGCAACTCAGCTACCTCTGAATTAAGCACATGGCGCTGACGTTAAGCATATTTCTCAGTTTCACATGAAGCATGGATATTGGTTCGATGCAAAAGACTGCCGGTCATGCTTGTGGAAGACTATTCTTCTTGGGTGTCCAAAAGACTTGTAGGAATCACTCGAAGAGGATGGCGATCATCTGGCTCATATGATTTAGACTTTTTGGAATACAGGCCAAACAAAAGGACGTTTTGATTCTCGAGTTGCTGGCATTCAAGGCCACAAGAACAAATTGAAGCACAAGATGGTGTAGACTTCATTGCTTTCCATGAGAACCAAAAAGACATCGGCTCCATGTTTCTACATTATATTCCCTTCTGCTAACTGCAGCATCTACGGTGCATGGCATGGACTGTCCTTGAGGAACTCTCAAGCTTATGCGGCGGCGACCATTTCGCTGTCACCGGCTTGCTCGGATCCGGTGGTTGCAGTGGAGGTGTCCTTCATGGAAGTCAGCGAGCACTTCTCCTGCAGCTCGTCCTGGGTTATGTGCTGCTGACGGCATTCCAAGCTGCAAAACGCATCACCTCTGTGCAAGACAGGAATAATAGAGTCAAACATCCAGTGATGATTTGTAGGCTTCTACTTGCATGAGATAATGAGAATCGTTTATTCATGGTTGGATCTAACGTTGCCAAAGATCGCTGAGCAACGATGAACTGGTTCGGAAACAAATCATCGAGAATATCTTTGATATATCCAAGATCTAAGCATTCCAATATTGTAGGAGACAATCCCATAATATCTCATGAGATCACCCAAAATCCGAGTCTGAAAGATTTCAGGGCTTATGTAGATCTCAGAAACTAGGAGAAGACCTATTTATCTCGTTGAAGATAATACTGAGGGATAAAAAGCTTCACAGAACATCCAGCAAATACTTTTGGCTACGTTTAAATTTCCA
Organism: Musa beccarii; assembly: GCA_024322285.1. NCBI lineage: Eukaryota > Viridiplantae > Streptophyta > Magnoliopsida > Zingiberales > Musaceae > Musa > Musa beccarii. Next base: position 55,567,590 of record CM044399.1, read on the forward strand.
CAATAAATGGAGAGAAATGAACCTTAAGCTTTAGCGAGAGCAGTAGGCACATATGAACTTGGAGGCAAGCGAAAAATAGAAGAGAAAGTTCTAAGCACCATCGAACAGATATACCTCTGCGTGCACTTGGGATCTCCTTGACTTTTTACCCATTAAAAAGCACTAAAGAACATGTTTTTAGAGCAGAAATCCAAGGATCGGCGTGGAACATGAAGAAAACTAAGGGAAAAAGAGATGGGAATTTTATCCATGAACCAGAAGCAGTACCTGTACATGAAGGTGTCCTGGCCGGGTCCAAGACGGCGCTTACAGAGGCCGCAGGCCCTGAGGAAGGGCGCCGTATCCACCACCACTAGCTCGGCCGAGTTCCTCGGGTACCTGCCGCCCCGCGGCGACGGCGCCGCCGGGTTTCCCAGGTTCTTCGTCTCCAACCAATCCAACGCGGTCTGCCGCTCTCTCGACTGGTCCCGCTGGTGGTGAAGGGCGTTGCTGACCTTCTCCTGATCGAAGGGCTGCTGCATCACCTCGACGTCAGTGAGGACGACGTCGGCGGCGAACGCGGTCATGCTCGTGGTCCGCCTCATGGGAGGCCTCTGCCGCTTTCCCAGCATCATATCGCCTCCTCCTTCCCTATTCCTCTCGCTTCAGTAAAGAAGAGAAGGAGGCGTAGCAGGGAGCGGGGGTTCGGAGGCGAGCGAAGTAGAGAACAGGAGGCGAGGAGACCGCAGCCAAGGCGGAGCAGAACAAATAGAAGGGAAGTTGGAAAAGAAGCAGATGAATCTGAACCGTCAATTACTTTCCCCATCCGTTGGTCCACGTCCGTCCTTTATTTTTCGGGGCTTTTTCATCTTTTTATATGCGTTATTTTTTCCATGATAGATTAGCACCCAGTTACGTCTATCCGTCCGATCAGCATCGGACGGTCCTAATTCCACGTAAAACCATACTGCTGCTCCGGACCGCGTCAGAATCGACGTCTCTTTCGTCGGCCCGGCCTTTGAATCATTGCCGCGGGGCCCACGGTTCCTGGGTTCGGCTCGAGTCTCGGTCGAGACACGCCCCAGCTTCTCGCTCTCCCGGTCAATGACGTCAAGTGGTGGGCCCCATGCCTCGTTGACACTTTTCTCTCCTCCTCCTGTTCCCAGAAACACAATGTAATTATTTTTTGTGGGGTATAAGAGATATATTATTTTTAGCACAGTGATCTTTTGCCAGGTCAAATCGGTTTGAACCAAATGTTTAATATATTTTTATTTTATTCCCATGTTTCATCCAAATATGGACAAACATGCAAACGATGCATGACCCAAAATCAACGTCATAACACAAGCATGGTAACAACAAAAACAATGTGATGGTAATCATGAATTGGTAAAAGATTGACAATGTCATCTGTGATTACTTTGTGGCGACAATTTCAACACCTGCGTTGTCATGGAATTGGGATGTTCATCAAAGAGAGAGGTAGGTCATCAAGCCTGTTCTTCATCATCGGGTTTATTTGCGAAAATTATTAATTTTTCTTGAATTAATTCAATAAAAATAAAAATATCTTATGAAGTCTATAACTTTGATAAAATAGAGAAAGAAGTTTTCCAAATCCTCCTCTTATATCATAAAAAAAGGGGCACCCAGAGGTCACTCTAGAAGTCAAATCCATGTCCATTAGATTAGGAAATAAACAGTGACAGGTTGAAATGGTCTATCGTCACTGCTGAATGAACTATTATTATGAGGACGACGACATGTAGCTAACAATGGACACTCAATGGTAGCGTAATGGAAAAAAAACAATGGAAAACATGAGTTAACCATTTTGGATGATGGCATCCTAAGATTGATGCTAAACTATATGTTAATCTGATAAATAATTGGAGAGTTGAACCCATGTTCACCAGCATGGAAGACGAATTCATAATATAGAAAAGGAAGTCTCGGCCTCGCTACAGAAGTAGTTGAGGCAGGAGGCTACTCTTTTCCACATGCATTAATATACGTCACTCCAGAAGAAAAAGTTGCATTGATGCCTCCCAAAAAGTTGTGTGAAGACTACTCTTCTGAAAGAACTTATTGTTGTCCACATCTAAAGAACTCAATATTTTACTAAGTGGTCAAAAGGTTGATCCATAGCTTGTACAGCTTGCACAAAGAGCATCTTCCTTCAGGAATTTACCTAGCGTTGCTAGACTTGAAAGATCTGTAACCATTTGTCTGTGGAGGTGCACACCCATGTCTTTGTCAGGTTTCATCAGACTCCAAGCATAGATATTGAGAGTAAGAGTGCAGTCATTTCATGTGTTTAATGATCCCCACTATGACATCTACCAACCACAATAATTTAGTTCTGCAATCAGTTTTCCTGTTCTAATGGCAATTCAAGAGAAATCATGACAAAAGAATGAGTGGAAGATCACCAAAATGCATCCAAGTTTGGAACTGTAGATTTCCGCCGATCGGTAAATGAGATGAGCCAAAACCCCACCTTTACATAAGCAGAAGAAAGAAGACCAAACTGCTGCTTTCCCAGAAGCATTCATGCAATAAATTCTTCTCGTGTTTTGCATGATAAGATTACAAGCTCTTATAGTAACTTGCTATCTCATTTAATTCATCGGTATGGTCCTCATGACCGAAAAAGACGATCACTGGCCTACCATATGGGTTTGCGAACTGTCTGTATTTGTCAGGAATTAAAGCTCAACCCTCAACAAGTATTTGCCTGGAATAAGTTCCATCTATTTCCAGCCATTACAAATGCCATCCATCAACATATAATGATGTCTTGTTTAAAGAACCTTTAGTCAAAGAGTTCTGTGACCGACTGTATCATCCTCCTGCAGTACTTTGTTGCATTGAGTTTGTCTAAGCTAATTTGTTTTGAGAGACCAATCACAATAATGGAGTCACCTTCAAACCAGCTATGGTCCCTGCACTAAAAGGAGTGGCATCCGAGTTCCTGATAATATATATCTTCATTCTTAGGCAACCAGGATATATAAAGGTTATGCATCTTGATGCAAACCTCAGCCTGTAACCGAAAGCTTTTTAGCTTTGGATGCAATGAGTGGGCATGTCCACTCCACCACCACCACCACCCTCTACTGACATCTTGCTTTGTTGTTCCCCATTAGTGGAAGAGAAGAGGCAAAAAAGATGCAACAAGTGGAGGAGAATTCCTCCACTGTGAGATGTTGTTGCACCAACCTTCACCTTCCTCATCCTTGATCCTCGGAGGAAGAAAACCTTATCAACTTTCTATCATCAAGAGACCTACATAAAACCTTCTCTCGAGGCTGTCATCCACGTCCTTTCAATTTCGTGGCAACAGAAACCAATCTGGGCCGTGCATACGCTGGACCGCGTGAGTTTACCGCCTGTCAAATAGAAGACAAATCGTGCCAACGTAAATTATTCTGGGCGTAAAATCCTTCGTCTTCTCTGGTATTATCCTCACTGGCGGTGGGTGGATTCCATTTCTCAGTCCATTTGGTGGTCGGAGAACATATACAACGACGAACTTGGGCCCAGGATTCGGCCCATGTTACTTGAAGAGAAGAATTGATAGGTTTTGATGACCTTTTCGTGAGCTTAAAAATTTGCACCTGCAATGTCAAACAAAAAAAAAAAAAGAAGAAGAAGTAATTGAACAGCTAATTCCAAGTTACGCTTGGTGTTGATGTAAAAAATGTTTGAATGTGGTTCTTTGATAAGAAAGTTATGTTAGAAATAGAACTTTTTTAAAAAGTGAAATAAAAATATTTCTTATAGAGCCATGAAGGATGGTTTTGTAACCTATATTTGAATTCTTCAATCCAAATGATATGTTTCCTATATTTCAACTTGATGCATCACAAAGTAATCATCATTATGAATAAAATATAAATATATATCACAAACTTGAATAAAATATAAATAAAATACAAATTACAGACTTTTCAATCATTTCTCGGTCAGTAAATTCCAAATACTAGAGAATTCACAAACAAATTTATCATATCTCTAAAATGTTGAATAACATAAACTACAAATAACAGGTGATAGTCGTATCAATAATGACAAACCTAATGGGGGAATGAAGACCTACCGTTGAGCTTACCTTATGTCACTCAAACGGTTGATTGTTTATATAATACCCAGTTTAATCTCTTATCGGAATTAGAATTGAAAGAATGCTTAAATTAATCTACAAGGCTTGATGGCTATATTATCATTAACCTTGGTTTTTTTATAATAAAAAAATCAATTTTGAACCTGTGGTTTAATATTTATCAAGTTAATGTGTCTTAATGATGTCATAACCAAACTGACATTGGGATGACATGAGATCATGACTAGGTTTGATTGTGGTGGGTTGTGTTTGCCGTTTGATTTATCACTAAGGGTGATTTTGGAAAAAATATTTATATTTTTAATGTGTATTTGTAGAAAGAATTTGAATGAATGTGTAATCGTGGAATAGTTTGGGTATTTATTAAATAATAGATAAAAATTTATATTTTAAATGTGGATTGAGATAAGTATTACATGGTAAAATTATATTTCAAAAGTTCATTGAATATTGGATAATAAATTTATTTTAAAAAAAATCTATAATGTTTATAAAATAGTAAAATAAGTACAAAAATAAATATAATAAGTCTGCAAACTTATAAAAGAATTTGTATGGCTTAGATATATAATCAATAAACATGGGTAAATCAACATTATTCTATATTAATCGATGGAATTGTTCTACAGGAAAGAAATTAAAAGAAAATAAATGAATGTTCTATACATATCAATGGAATTATTCTATAGGAAAGAAATTGAATAATAGAGTTAGTACCGTTCTTGAGATTAGCGATGCAACAAAGCAGGTAACTCGATCGAGCAAATGACATAGTGGACTTGTGAGAGGAGCCAATGATAAAAATAAACGAGAGAAAGAAAGAAGAAATGAGAGTTAGGGTATCTATTATATGGTGGTAATTTTATAATTTTAGAGAATATCATAAGTTGTTTTTAAAATTTTAAATTATTTTTATTAACATCCCATAAATTCTGAAATGTTTAATGCTACCTCAAAGTGATATCAACATTTGAGTACTTACAATACAACATCTAAACCAAATATGATTTGAAAAAAAATTATCAAACACTAATTCATATTTGAAATATGCATTGAACTCTCAATGCACCTTCTCAAATGTACCCCAAGCGAAGCCTCATATACATCATGCTAAAACTTGATTATGAGCTATGTTTGGATCATGGCGAGCATGTCAAGACTCTAGAAAAAATAATAATAATTGCACTCCTAATTTGGTTCGATATATAAATCATGCTAGCGCTTCGAGTCACGATGAGCATGTCAACTCTGTACCTCCATTTAGTTCTAAGTGAGAATTAAGAGAATAGTTAAATTAATCTATGATAGGTTCATGAATTTATTATTATTACTCACAACTTATACATTTTGACAAATATAATTCTAGACCTATCAGATTGATAGGTTACTTATTTCATGGGATCCAGATAAGAATAATGATTCCTTACTAGGCTGAACCAAGTACAAAACAAGTTTCTCTGATACATTCTGTTGTTAGAGCAATCAAGTGAGGCTTGATTCCCCACCTCCCTTCATAAGATGGGAACTTTTTTTGCTCACTTTCCTACCAAGTCTATCCACTCATCACCTGCATTGATTATTGCTACATTGACCTTCACATCAAAACTACATCTCCTAGGATAGCAAATGTGGCTCACTGTACATTGTTTGGTTATCAATTGATTGATTTGCGGAGAGAGAGACAGTGTGTGTGTTGATGAGTCAAATCATTCTCCACTCCAGTTGCCAGTACATTGGCTTTTTCTTGCTGAATCTGTCTCTTATTGGTGGTCTAATAATTGTCATGGAGGAACTCCACTTTGCCAATTAAATATTCCTTTATTACCCAACTTCTACTGCAGCTGAGAGAAAAAAAGGCTGTCAGCATTCTGAACTCCACCTGATGATAAAAAGGAAGCTAAAAAATAACAAAATTTAATGGAAATGGAGAACCAAGATACAAAGAGAACACTGTACTGTCATGTTGTTTGACGCATCAAAACCACTCCATGGTCAGAAAGATGACAAAGCTGCTGAAATCTGAACTAGCAAGATAAAGCTATAGCTTTTGTAAAGCTAGGGGATATCCTGCATGCATCTTTTCATATTCTTGTGTTTAAATAGGGAGGAGGTGCAGGTTGGTTTGTGGTTTGACTGCATGCTTAATATAAATCAGCTCCACTTTGTAGGTTCTTGGCATACATCCAAGGTTTCCTCTGAAAGCTCTTATCCTAACATTTTTAATTCCAAATGCTTCCAACTTTTATTATTCATCATTCTCTCCAGTTTAAATCCTCTTTCATGGAATAATTCTCTCCCATTTATGCATGTGAAACTAGTCTTAAAGGTATATAAAATATATTTGATTTTAGCTGACAACTTGTTAAGAAGATTGGCGTGGTGTCTAATGGCTGCATTTATGTCTTGAATAGCCATGCAAATATGTCATATAGATTTACAAAGAAAAATTAATATTAGGTTTCTTCAGCTTGTACTTGTTATAGGCTTTCGCTGAGATGAGCGAAAGTGCAATATATGTCACATATTGAAGTGTTGGACAATGCTATATGTCAGATGTTTTTTGACTTTTTAAATGAAGAAACATTAAAGACAGTGGCTTGGTACCACTTAGAATGCAACTTGTGAGGTGGAAAAAAATTAAATTGTGAAAAAAATGAAGATACAAAATTGATTGAAAGAGATGAAGAATGAAGAATTCATATTTTTTAAAGAAATATATTGATAGATCCAGTCAACACTCGATTGAGAGTTTTTAACAAACCTACGGTCACCATTCTCAAGAACTCGATCTATTAGAGACATTCAAATGCTACAATAAAAGAAAAAGATCAACCTATAAATATTTTTACAGCATCGAATTTTTTTTTATTTGATTGCATAAATTTATAATTAAATGTATTAGCTTATGAGAGTGTTAAGATAATATTAATATAAGTTTTATTTGTTTAAAAAATTATCAATATACAAATTTGATTGATTTAAAATATCTATTTTAGATTAAATTGTAATAAATTCTGATATGTTTTAAGCGTCATTAGTTTAGACTATAAATAGAGATGCGATATCTTTTTATCAGGCACCAAGTCTGATGATTAAGGGAGAGCAACAGGGGTTGCAAAGCACAGATTAAGTTATTTATATTTCAAATTATTCTGATTCGTTATTGATGTTTGAATTTTTATCTCCTCTCTTTTTCATCCTGGGACTCAAAGGGCAACACCTCCACACGACCGCCAGCCATTGCTTACGGTTTGCAGAGATGTAGGTGCAGACATGGATAAGCTCTTTGAATGGCATGCAAAGCAACAAACAAAAAGCAAAGAAATATATGGGAGGACGAAGTGGTTATCTTCATGCTTCAGGACTCCGCCGCCAAAGCGAGAAAGATGGATAGAGACCACCATGGCAGGGTTCGGGCAGGCAGCCGCTGCTAAGTGATCACTTGATAAAGATGAAGATAGGTGGCAACAAAGGACAGTGCTGCCTCAAGTGGTGGGAGGGGAGAGCTCAGGGAACGTGTCAGTCGAAGCTCTCGGGTTTCTGACACGGAAACCCAAATCTGGATTCCACGAAGACAAACGGCAGGGAGATGGAGCTTAGTCGTCCACCTCATGTCTCACGAAGAAGACAAGAAAATGACGCTAGCGGAGCCCAGATGGACTTGCACCGGACATTGTGCGTGTCTTCATTGGAAGACACGCTTGGATGGATTCTGCATGTGGGTGTATGTAATCCATGTCTTGCATGAGTCTCGACGTCAAAATCTCCCGGACTAAAACGCTTTACCCATTCTTTGTCTTTAAAAACACTTTAAAATCAAAAGAAAATTTTTAATTATTTTAAAAAAATTAAAAACTAGTATAAAATTACATCACGTGATATGAAATTATAAATTCCCTTGAACATACCTCAGTCAATCATAAACGTTTTCATCCTTTCGATCCATAAAAAAACAAAAGACATACAAATACATGAGTATTTATAAGATAAATAAATTCTAAATCATAAAGTATTCTTTTCTTACTTAAATTTTTAATTCTTTAAATAATTAATATTAGATTATGTGATCCTTTATAATTGGATAAGATATATAACTGAACTAATTGAATTGATAGATATTGATCAATAAAAAAAAAAGTTTATATTATAGTATGATTCAGATGTTTTTTATAGGAGGAACTCTCATAAAAATTTATTCTAGACCATTTGCTTATGTCTATAAATATATAGAACTTCTATGGACTAAATGACATATCTTAGAAGGATGTAATTGAGAGATTATGATTTTTGAGTGTCTAATTCTCCTTACAGATTAACGTTATTGTACTATTCGAATCCGGAGGATAATATCTTTATAGATCAGATAGAGATTTTTTTTTTAAATGACATCAAAAGGTATGTATCATAAATCCTATCTAATATTATTTGATTTTAATTCTAACACCAAAGTTTTTCACGTAACTTATAGTATATTATAGATTTTATGCTCATAATTAAATCATATAAATACTCATAAAATATTTGCTAACCTAAATAATCTATTATTAATTGAGTATTTTTATCTATTTATGGACATCATAGAAAATGCATTTTGACTCGAGCTCCATTTGAACTTTTATGACCATGTGGAGTTCAAGTTTGTCTGTTGGTCCTATTAACATTTTTACTATGTTTTGTTGAATAACAATTTTCACCCTCATTTGTTATTAAGTAAAACTCTTTCTTCTATCAAAATTCCTCATATTATGGGTTATAAATATCTTTATTAAAATTTTAATCATTGGATCTTTTGTTCCGGAGAAAAACTTCAAAATTTAAAAAATTTAAGAGATCAAAAATAAAAGAACAAACTAGAAAATTAACATAAGATTACACAATTTGATGCTCCTTGCTTATGTCCACAAAAAACACTAAAATTTTATTGTTATCAAATCATAAGTTTGATTAATTTAAACCCATAATGACCTAGAGATACATGAGTCCGTTTATAGACTAAATAAATTATGAATCATAAAACTTTTTTTCTTATTTGAATTCCGATCCTTCAAATAATTTGAATCACCCAAATATGTTGCTCTCCCACCACCAAGATTTGCATATACATGAAATATTTATTGAATAAGTAAAATTTTAAACTACAAAGATTTTTCTTATTTGAATACCTAATCCTCTAGATTAACTTGAATCCTCTCATGACTCCTAAATACTTAGCAATCAAATATTTTTATGCAGCATTGGTTGTTTGGTGTAATAACCAGAGGGTTCCTTCATCGAAGACAGCTTAAAGATCGGAGTTGTTGCGTGGGAATTTTCTTTACAGCGAGCTCAATCTGGAACATGGAAGTTTAACGTTGAAATCATCCATATAATTTAAAGTTCGTGCAAATCTGTGTTAGATTCTACGTATTAAACTAAGTGCAGACAATTAATTAAGTAACAGCGAGCCAACTACTCCTTTATTTTTCTGAAGGTTTCTGCATGCAGATCCAAGAGATCAGAATAAGGTACATGGAATGGAAGCGTTGACTTTGGCGAGTCACAAGGGGTACAGATCAGAACCCTAAACCACGAGAGAGGAACACAATTTTGGAAGACGATAAATGTCTTTTTGTTTATTCGCAGCATCACCTCCCAAACATAGATAATATTTTTATATGTAAATACTATAAGATATCATGATAAAGTAATTAACACCACTCTCTTGTCTTGCTCTCCAAGAATAGATTTTGATTAGTGTCTTTAATGCTATCAGAAAATTTGGATGTGTTCTTTTTTGATGTAATCCTCTCATAAAAATTACTCAACACACTGTAAAGAACATGGCAGCTGGTTTTGGACTCACCACCGCAGGCTCCTTGTTTCGTATGTATTATTCATCTTTTTTTTCTTTTTAAATCTCATTCTTCTCGATGAAAATAAGACTTTGTGGTACGATCAAATTTTATCATTATATTATATGCCATATTCTAATTATCCGATATGTGGGCAACATAAATCCTACAAGACACGAGGGATTTCTCAAATGATCCCTTTAAATTATACCAGAGGCATATGGCTCAGATTCTTTCGATGCTTAGATTAGTATGATTTCGGATGATCCAAAAATAACAATAGAGTATTTTTCTAGATCAGGTCAAAGAAATACTTAGATGAGCTTTTACAACATGCTGGAGTAGAGAGTCATTATTAAACCGTAAGGTCATGTGTCAAATTATCAAATGCTATAATTATAAGGCAATATTTATGCTGATGATGCTGGAGAGTCACTAGTTGTCATTCTGGTTTAATAGGTTATTTTGTCCACATTGAACCAGCATTTCTATGGATGATGATTTAAGTATCATATCAGATAGACAAGGTGTATACTTAGATCTAACGTATTAACGAATTACTTGTATGTTAGGTTTCCCATATCAATTGGCAATCTAATATGTGGAGATTGATCTTATTTGGATCACTTCTAGAAAAGGAAAAGTTCTTCTCAAGAGAATATGATCCAAGAATCATGACCAGTCGAGGAATGTATTTTCCGAAGGCAAAAGATAACAATACATATATCTTGCACCTCATATTCTATTTTCGTCTATATGATTAAGTTAGTTCAAATTTATTATGAACAAAAAAATCTATAATAAATTCAGGTTATAGAAAAAGCATATTCTTTTTAGATTTAAATGATTTCTTGAAAATATCCTCCTTTTTTATTTTTTTTTCATAAGGTACCTCCTCTTTTTATTTTTCCGAGATAGTATCTTTTATTTTTTATAATCTCATAAATTTTATTCTTTTTTCTATCCACGAGTTGCCTCCATCATCATCACCTGATTAGTGTCATCCATCCTTCCTCGCTCATCGCCTCCTCCCCTTACTTATCATCGAGAGGCCTTGCCCATCACACCCATCACTTTTGCCTTTGTGCGCTCTACTCTTCTTTGTCGTGATTGTCACCTCCGTTTCATGAAACAAAGAAAGATCAAAGGTGACAAGCGTAATAGGTCGAGAAGGGCAAAGTCTTGTAGTGATTGATAAAGAACAGAGATGACAGATGAGAAAAGGACAAAAGTGACAGATACAACAAAAGAACACGATCGCTATACAAAGCCACGAGGTAATAGATGATAAGGGAGGTACCACACAGAGGCAAGTCTCGTAGTGGGCATAGGAGACAAAGACAGCAAAAACAATAAGCAGGAAAGGATGAACAACACCAAAGGTGATAGATGGAAAAAAAGAAAAATAAAATCACTATATGGGAAAAATGATAGATATATTTTATGAAAAATAAATAAAAAAGGAGACTGTTTTAGAAAAATGATCTTTTAGATTTCATATTGATATGATATTTTTTAATTGGCACATAGTAATATTTGGATTCATCAACCACGTGGCTCAAATTTTTATTGACCAAAATTAATGATCATATTCTTCTATTCTATAATTGCATGATCTTAACAAGTACCGAGAAGAATTAATTCGTAATCTTCATAATTTTATCGGGTGAGAAATAATGCTACTTGCCATTTGTTAGCCGGTTTTTGGATATGTTGGCGCTGCGGGCTCGACACGTGGGCATAACACGTGGACCCCGACGCTGGCGCGCGCTGCGTTCGCCGCGACGTTTGAGGGCGGCGAACCAGTTCGAGGCGGCGGGCCCGACGGCCGCCAACTACCTGGGCGTGGGGCCCGGCCTTCGTCGCCTTGTGTTCTCCTCGCTCCCATAAATCCACCGCCCACCGCGACATCGCTCCGTCGCCAACTCCCCAATCTCAACCACTACCACCGCCCTACCAACCCTCAAAATCCTTAAAAATCCCATTTTCAGCGATGGGGACGAAAAAGAACCGAACTTTACTCCTCGCGGCCATGACGAATGAGAATGTGGTGGTGCCGGAGGCAATGCCAGCTATCACGGTGGCGGCGGCAGCCAAACCCCCGCTCCTGTTCCCCTGCCCCCCGCCTCGCGGTGGTGGCGCCTCTGCTGCAGCCGCTATCAGGAAGAAGCACCTTTCTCAGGTCGAGCTCGGCGAGAGCTGGACCAACGCGTGGCTGGAGTCGATGAAAGCTTCCTCTCCGATCCACGCGAAGGTTGCGGCCAGCGCTGCCGCGGTGACCATCATAGAGCGCGAACAGAATGAGCACTCAGCATGGATCGTAAGCGCTTATAGTTCAGTTGCGTTCGTCCTTCAACCCAAAAAGCTCGGATCGTTCGATTGCTGATGGTCATGTTTTGCTGGAGCAGGTGCGGCATCCATCTGCTTTGAGTAAGTTTGAGCAGATCATGAGCGCCACCAAAGGAAAGCAAATCGTAATGTTCTTGGACTACGACGGGACGCTCTCCCCCATCGTCGATGATCCCGACTCTGCATTCATGTCGGATGGAGTGAGTCCTCCCTTCTTTCATGTCTATATTGCGTGCCCCAATTCATCAAAAGATGATCTTTTGATCATTCGATTGCTTGCCGTGGGAGGATCAGATGAGAGCTGCCGTGAAGGAAGTGGCAGGGTGCTTCCCCACCGCGATTGTGAGCGGGCGGTGCCGAAGCAAGGTGCAGTGAACTCCCAACTCCAAGACATGACATGTGTCGTTACTGTCCGTCTCTCTGTTTCCTCTGCTCACCATTTGATTCCCATGATCTGTAGTTGTTTGACTTCGTAAAATTGACCGAGCTGTTCTACGCTGGAAGCCATGGCATGGACATCAAAGTTCCCAAAGGAACTAAATACACCAAGAAGGTACCACTCATTTCCCCTGTCATTACATCAAAATCAAGGAAATTTCTCTTACACATTTATGCTTCTCTCTCGTCTTCGTTGTCCAGAGAAAAACTGTTCTCTTTCAGCCAGCAAGCGACTTCCTGCCCATGATAAATGAGGTTTGGCTCATCTTCCAACTGTCTCCGATCCGTACATGAAACTATAGCATGATACATGATCACCAACATTTGCTTTCTCCTTCAGGTTCACAAAGCACTGTCGGAGAAGACCAAACCCATTCCTGGTGCCAAGTTGGAGAACAACAAGTTCTGTGTGTCTGTTCACTTTAGATGTGTAGATGAAAAGGTCAGCCGTGAGCTCACACTTGAGGACCAACTGCTTGTTCCATGCCATCATGCATGGGAAACAAAATATTTTCCTTGCACAGTTCATCTTATCCTTCTCTCTGGATGAACTATATGCAGCATTGGAGAGTACTGCTGGAGCAGGTGTGGTTAGTGTTGAAGGAATACCCCATGTTGCGGATTACTCAAGGGAGAAAGGTGAAGTGTCTCTTTCTCCTTTTGGAGCTTAACACCATAACATGGATGTGACTTGTGTTCCTCGTTTACTACATATTTAGGTGCTGGAGATCCGTCCCATTATTAATTGGGACAAGGGGAAGGCGTTGCAGTTCCTATTAGACTCACTTGGTAAACCGAAGAGTAGCATTGGTTTGGCGTTCTAATTATTCCATTAACGAAGCATCAACTTCTTCTGATTCCTATAGGTTTTGCTGACTCCAAAAATGTATTGCCTGTTTACATCGGAGATGATCTCACCGATGAAGATGCTTTCAAGGTATACATGCAATCTCCATTAACCTCGTTTGCCTCGAAAGTTCACGAGGTACTGGTGTCGATAACAGGAAGACTGTGACGTGATTTTGTTAGGTTTTACGTGATAGAGGCCGAGGCATTGGGATCCTTGTTTCAGAGTTTCCAAAGGAGACAAATGCTTCTTATTTCCTGCGACAGCCCTCTGAAGTAATTGGTGTAACCTCATGTATTATACAGACAGATGAAGTGTGTTTGCGGGGTGCGAAGTTGCTGATGTGATCTTTGGATTATTATTATACTTATAGGTCATGGAGTTCTTACTTCGCCTGGTGGACTGGAAGCGCCTCTCTTTGGAGGATGGCTTGGAGTAGGAAGCACGAAGGGGATGTGCCATGGCACTACCCCTATAAAACTTTGGGGTATGCTTGGGATTGAATGAGATGGGAGTTCAGTTCATCCCGTGTTTAAGAATAAAAGGAGAGAGAGAGAGAAAGCATTTCATTTTCCTTTTCTTATTATGAGTTCTTTCGGGGCTTGAAAGCACTGCAAAACTTGGCTTTCCTGCCCCTCAATGAAGCTAAATTTTGTAAGTAGAATGGAGAAACAAAAGTTAGCTTTCTTGATCTCTCTGCAATGGAGAGAGAAATAACATGCTGTTCTTAGGGTAAATAAATTTGCTTTATGTTCGGAAACTGAAATATAAACTTGGATTTGTGTGTGGAATATGTGGCAAGTTCATCTCAAGAGACTTATCAGTGGTTACGATGTCCAAAAGTTGGCAAATTCTTTTCTTCTTCGAGTCTCCTTCAGTCGCAATGTCACTTTCTCCAGTCTCTTTTTGATGCGTTGTAAAAGGAAGAAGAAACCCAGACCCTAAAGTGGTCTTTCTACTTTCCATTTTTGGTCCCTTCATGGTGAAAAGGAAAAGGTAGGACCTGCGAATTCAATTACTGCGGTCACAGTCATTGGAAGAAGCCTTTCCATCAGTCAATTACTTCTCTCCTCTCCTCACCTGAGTCTCCATAAACCCTTCTCAGAATCATGTTCTTTTGCTCCATTAATGCTTTGTACTTGTGTTGAAGTCATGTTTCAGTCTTAAACCTACTAAAATCAGCAGCATACTAAGTTTCATCCTTGGAAGTAGCATCCAGCAACTACAGAACTCTGAAGCCAATCCTACCTAATCATCTTCACCCACACCATATAATATACCTTATCGACAGAAGTTGCTGCATCACAATCAAAGAGGTTGGGACCTTGAGATAAGTTGGACCATGCAGAGGGGGTCATCCTCTGTTCTTTACCTACTTATGTCTTGTGTTTCCGGGAAGTGACTGATGCAAGTAAACCCAATGAGCACATGAAAATTATTTTCCACAGGAAGAGTTGATCTTCACCACCTCACATGTGTTCTAAAACATGGGACTATGGCCATCTTGGATCTCTGTCAGACCCACTTGAAAAGAGTGAGTGGAATCTCAGCAACATGGAAGGTCTGTTGTCTTCAACATTGGTTGGGTACCCTTCCAGGTTGGTCATGAAAGGGAGGCGGCAACAAGGTGTTGAAGGATTATTCTTGCAGAAGAGTAGCTTGATTTAGCTGTTTCTATCTTTGTAGTTAAGGGGTCTCGTGTTGATGGAAAGATCAATTTTGTTGTCCACAAAATTGCCCACTGATTTCTTCCACTGTTGGGCACCAACAAATTGATCTGTATTACACAAACTCTTTACCTTTTCTCAAGAAAAATTATATCTACAAGTAGCTAATTGAGGGCATTCATTTCGTACAATAGTAAGATTTTTTTTTTTTTCCTGTAAATATAGCTTTCTGCTTGTTTGGTGAAAAGTTACCCAGCATCCACATCTTCTGATACACTGATGGAATCCATCTTTCTTGACAATGATCTAAAACATAATCAAACAGAACATGCCAAGACGTTCTTAACAAGTAATTCAATGTTTGCTGATAAAGAAGGGATGTGAGATGCAACCTTACCTTTCTCATCAGTTCTCATTCATGTCATTATTGCTTCAGACAATTGTGATGCACCATATCCACCCTAAATACGTACCATGTTAATCGACTGACATCCAAAAGAACTCACAACGAAGAACAAAAATTACTGGGTCACTAGTTGGAGATACAGAAGACGGATCAATTTCAATCCATAAGCATCTTGAGCTGTTTGGCCTGTATCTTCTAATTCTTGGCCCGTCCTCTGGGATGTGAAGTCAAGCCAAGAGAAAGAAGATATGCAAAAGAAGCAACAGTGCCCAAGCTTTGTCATTGACAGGACTCGCATCCTCCAAAACTTGAAGTGGATGTGCACCTCCATTGGTCTCATCTGCACCTTCACTGTTACACTTCTTTTATGTACCTACAACACATCTGATTAATAGCTTAAGTTTCATGAAACATAGATCTGAAATTAACAGTTTTGGTTCCAAGCAATTTCACCTCCGTTGTTCTTAATCTTTTTTTTGTCTTAAAACTAATAAATCTTATAATAGACCTTAACATGGTTTCGGAACCGACAATTTAAGTTCATGAAAAAAATTGAATCATAGACTTCTTCTTGAATAGAAGAAGAAACAAGAGAGAGATGATATGACATTTAGTTTTGGGAAGGTAGTTTTCGTGGGCATGAAGTCCTCAAGCAGTATCTATCAGTTGAACAACATGAGCCACATCGCTTTAGCTGTTCCGTGATGGACCGGGAAAGTTCTCTAAGAAGATTGCCCCATCTTCTGCAACATTCGAGTCAACTTTTGCTTCTTCTTTGTTTGTGAGTTCAGCGGACGAACACATCAAGCTTGGAACAAAACTAGCCACGCATGGGTGAAAGCCTCGGAAGGTTTCTGATGATGATACAAGCTCTTCTGATATCTTATACTGCAGAAGAAGATGTTAAACTGAATTGTAAAGATAAAAGTATATTGAATATGGCTCAACAGAGTCTTATTTATACACATAAGAAGAGAGAAGAAGAGAAGATTTTCCTCAACAACCAGGAGGATTTTCCTCAACAAACTAGCGGGATTTTCTCATATAGTTAAGGAAATCTTATCCGCTATCATGCCCCCGCAAGATGGTACTCCTATCAAGGATACCAATCTTGGATCGATGGAATGAAAATAGTTTACGGGCAAGAGGCTTCGTGAGTGAGTCCGCTAGTTGATCAGCTGTATGTACGTGAGAGACACGTAGTTGATGTCGGACAACTTGATCTCGCACGAAGTGAAAGTCGATGGCGATGTGTTTCATGCGTGAGTGGAATCTTTGGATTGGCACACAAGTAGGTAGCTCCAATATTATCACAATATATTATAGGAGGAATGGAGAGGCGACGTTGAGTTCCTTAAGGAGATTTGTGACCCAATTGAGTTCAGTAGTAGCGTGTAGCAATAGCACGGTATTCGCTTGATCGTCAGAGACCGTATGATCGTTGTCTTTGATTCTTAGAACTCCAACCGATAGGATTAGCTCCAAGGAAAACAATATACCCGACGTAGAAGTTCTATCATCAAAGTTCCCGCCCAATCAAGATCGACAAAGGCATGGAGATTAAGTGGGGTGTGTTTCATGAGAAATAGGCCATGATGAAGGGTTCCTTTAAGATATCATAGAATTCGTTTGACGGCAGACCAATGTGTAGTAGATGGCTGGTGCATGAATTGAGACAACTTATTAACTGCAAATGAGATATCTGGACGGGTGAGAGCCAAGTACTGTAAAGAGCCAAGTACTTGTCGATATTGAGTAGCATCCGAAGCAGGACTTCCATCACATAATTTGAATGATGCACTAGTAGAGAGAGGAGTTGTAACTTCTTTTGCATCCTGCATGTTTGTTTTGGATAATAGGTCTTGAATATACTTTCTTTGTGATAGGAGAAGACCTGAAGATGTAAATGTTGCTTCAACTCCAAGAAAGTAACTTAAGGGTCCAAGATCCTTGAGGGAGAATCGATCAGCCAATTGTGTTATGAATGTGTGAATCTCTAAGGGATCATTGCCTGTAATAATAATATCATCCACATATACGAGAAGATATATTGTGTGTCTTTGTTGTCGAAAAAATAACGAGGTATCAGACTTGGAGTTGATGAAACCAACTGATGTCAAAATGAACCAAGTTCGATATACCAGGCTCTTGGAGCTTGACGAAGTCCATAAATAGCTTTGTGTAGTTTGCACACATGTCTTGAATCGATGATGAATGAAGCCAGGGGTTCTTTGCATATAGACATCTTCGATTAGAGTCCCCTGTAGAAAGGCATTATTAACATCTAGTTGTCGTAGCGCCACCTTTTGAGGCGCCAAACTTAAAATAAGTCGAATTGTTGTGGGTTTAACAACAGGTGAAAGTCTCTGTGAAGTCAACTCAGTGTCGTTGATGAAACCCTTTGGCTACTAGGACGTGCTTTATATCTAGCAAATGATCCGTCTGGGTTCCGCTTAATTCGAAAGACCCATTTACACCCGATGATATTTTGTGTAGGATGAGGAGGTACAAGGGTCCACGTGGAGTTATGGAGGAGGGCATCATATTCTTCACACATGGCTTTACGCCAGTGTGGAAATTTTTGGGCTTGAGTAATTGTGGTAGGTTCATTGATCTCAGAAGAGGATTTTGTGGTAGCATGTAGGTCGAGGACTTGACGTGGTTTGAATATACCACTCTTGGAGCGTGTTGTCATTGGATGTGTAGGAGCTGTAGCTTGTGTTGTTGGTATAGGTAGTGGAGAGACATTAACATGGGTTGGAGCAGGCTGAGGTACTTCAGTAGCATTGTGTTCAGAAGAGGGTAAAGAATGTAGTAATTCCGAGGGCATTACGTCAGTAGTAGGAGGAGAAGAAATAAAGGGAGTGAGAAGTTGTTGAACCGGAGAACAAGAGAGTGCGGATCCCGAGGCAAGGGTGGATGGTGTCATAGGACGTTCGTGGGATGGGATCGGAGGGATACTCCAGTGACTTAAGTTTATCGGAATAGCTTGCACGGTAGGAGATTTGTGAAAAGGAAAAGTAGACTCCACAAAAGTAACATGACGTGATATAAAGACTCTTTGAGTTTGGGGTTCGTAACAACGGAAAGCATTATGTTCTAGAGAATATCCTATAAAGGTGTAAGGCTTGGATCGGGGTGTTAGTTTGTGTGAGGTATAAGGCCGTAGCCATGGATAACATAAACAGCCAAAGACTTTGAGTTTCTGAAGATTTGGAGGCTTGTTGAAAAGTTTTTCAAATGGTGACTGGTATTGTAGGATTGGAGTAAGCATACGATTAATTAGATAGACGGCAGTTTGAAAGGCTGCTGACCAAAAAGTTGGGGGCATGGATGCTTGATGTAGAAGTGAGAGACCAGTTTCAACTATATGTCGATGTTTGCGTTCCGCAGAACCAACTAATTGGGGAGTATGTGGGGGTGACTTGAGGTGTTGTATACCACAAGCTGAGAGACAAGATGTGAGGGCTTGATATTCACCTCCGCCATCAGAGTAAACCGTTTTGATTGAAAACTGAAAGAAATTCTCGACCAACTTCCGAAAGTTGGTAAAGACTGTTGAAACATCAGATTTGTGGCGGAGAGGATATAACCATGTGTACTTGGTAAAATAGTCGACAAAAATGACATAAAATCTAAACTTGTCGAAAAAAAGAAGGGGTTGGGCGGGGCCCCAAACATCTCAGTATAAATAATTTCAAATGGTTTAGAGCAAGATATGGAGGATACTCCAAAAGGTAGTCGATGACTTTTATTGCTAAGACAAGCATCACAATGTATATTAATGCTCTTGGTTTTAAAAGTAGGAAGAGAATAACGAAAGTAATTTATGTTGGATAAAGGAGGAGGGGTGACCAAGACGCGATGCCACACATCAACCTGGAGTGAATGGAAGAGTGAGCAAAGAGGGTGGGTAAGTTATGAAGGCGATGGCCACTCATAAATGTTGTCTTTATTCGGCCTTGGACTAAGGATGCCCCGTGCTCAAATCCTTAACAAGAAAAGAGTCGGAAAGAATTCAATGGAGGTATTATTCTA
Organism: Musa beccarii; assembly: GCA_024322285.1. NCBI lineage: Eukaryota > Viridiplantae > Streptophyta > Magnoliopsida > Zingiberales > Musaceae > Musa > Musa beccarii. Next base: position 55,587,274 of record CM044399.1, read on the forward strand.
CGTTTTACGAATTGAGAAACGGAAATAAGATTTCGTGAAATGTGAGGTGCACACAAGACATCATCGAGTGTAAATGTTGTTGTAAGTGAATTAAGTGTTGTGGAACCAATATGAGTAATGGGAACTCTTTTACCGTCACCGATGATGATATCTTCATTGCCGCCATAGGTGTTGTGGATGAACAGGTTCTGAAGATCAGACGTGATGTGATGAGAGGCTCCAGAGTCCATAAGCCAATTAGATTGGCTAGTGGTTGTAGTCATAAGATTCGCTTGAGGCCACCGTGATGGAGCAGGGGTTCTGGGTCGAGACCGGCATACTTTCGCAGAATGTCCGACTTTATCACATAGCTGGCAGACAACTCGTTGTTGGCTGATGCGATCAGGACGCCAGGGCTGTTGAGTGTTGAAGTTGACATCTTGAAAGCGATGATGGGGATGAGAAGAGGTTTGCTTGGGACTCATAGGTTCGGGAGGCAGTTGAGCCCGGCTTTTGTTGACTTGCGCATTGTCCTGGTTGCTCTTCCTTGTCGATTTTTGACTGACCTGAGCTGTGATAGTTGGTTCGGGTGACTTGTCATGGCACTTCAAATACATCTCATAGTCAGTCAACTTGTCATATAGTTCTTCAAATGATATTGGTGAGTCGCGTGCCCGAATTGCTGCTGCTAGTTCTTTGTATTCGTCCCCTAGGCCATTAAGTGTATGGATGAGGACTTCTTCTTCACCAAGGGAGTGACCTATCAAAGTTAAGTCATCGATGATAACTTTGATATTTTGTAAGTAATCGTAATAGTACTTCCCCTTGTTTCACTCTCATCGTTGGATAAGAGTCCGAGCACGCGAGTACGCGAGCGATTTGCCAATGTGGTTTGCAACTTCGACCATGCTTCTTCGGCAGTTAGTTGTACATGAAGATATAGTGGGGCAATGGACCCGGCAAGAATCGAGGCTTGAATGACTTGGAGGATGAGGCGGTCTTGGCGTAACCATAGTTTGTAAATTTGGATTTGGTGTTGGATTGGATCCTCCTGGGATGTTGAGGACTTGGATGAACAATTGAGAGAGCCATCGATGTAACCTAGGAGGTCATATCCAAATAGAAGATTAGAAAATTGTGCACGCCAAGATGCGTAATTTTCATTTTGGATAACTTGAAAGGAATGAGTGCGCGCATTGATGGTGATGAGGTTTGAAGGTTGAGAAATACTATGGTTCCCTGCAAGTACAACGACCGGGATGTTAGAGGTAGACGATGAAAGTCGATGAAGCCATTTGATGAGACGATGGCGCCAATCGGTTGGGAAATTTGTCGGATGTAGCTATTGCATTTGCCAACCCGCGATTGGTTCTGCGGCGGCGGTGCAGGAAGCAAGTGACACCAAGGAACGAAAAGTGCGTTCGGTGGAGGTTGGCAGAGAGGAGAGAGTGGTCTCGGAGAGAATAGCGCCGAGAGTGGTCTCAGAGAGAATAGCGCCGAGATCGAGGCAGCGGCGGTGTTGTCCTATTTCTCAAGTCACACCGCACTCTGGCCGTGGGGTTTGAGGAAGCAACGACGTCGATGGTCACTAGTAACTGGCGGCAAGATGAGAGGCGATCGCCGGAGGGCGTAGCGGCGATGGGACCTCGCAGCCTTGATAGTTGGGTGGATGCCACGCGAAGGTGCAAGTGGTGGCCGGTTGGAAGGAAGGAGAGCTCGCCGGTCCTTGCCGATTGGTCCGCCACCCGCTAGGCCTGGACGCAACTCTGCGCTTATCGGCGAAGCGGTAGAGGTAGCTTTCACCCGTGGAAGCAGAGGAAGCAGGGGAGGAGACCTGATCTGGCGCGATCAAGGTGGTGGTCCGAGGATGGCAGCGGAGGATAGCTTTCGCCGAACTTGCAAGACACCGATTGCTGTCGTCGGACAGCGAGAAGAAGGGAAAAAAAAAATGAGAGAGCTTGTTCTTAGACAAGCGGCTCTGATACCATGTTAAACTGAATTGTAAAGATAAAAGTATATTGAATATGGCTCATCAGAATCTTATTTATACACATAAGAAGAGAGAAGAAGAGAAGATTTTCCTCAACAATCAGGAGGATTTTCCTCAACAAACTAGCGGGATTTCCTCATATAGTTAAGGAAATCTTATCCGCTATAAGAAGACTCTTCTAAACAAATGGTTGTTATCTCTTCCCAGCTATTAGATATGAAATCCAGCACACTTGGTGGTGGATTCATTGATATTAGAACATATGGCTGCCTTTTCAACTATTAGACATGCAATCCAGTAATGGCAGGTGGATTTATTATGGTTAGGAATCAGATGCATCATCGGAATGCTTTCCATTTTTTTTCTTAGATAAACTTATTGCATCTTCTTAAAGACGGGATACGAGAGCAGAGCAAGCTAATACAATAATCCTCCTCGAGTAAATGATGATTGCATTTCAGCATACCTTTTTAAGATGTTAATATCCAAAGTTTCAAACTACATTAATAAAAATTAAGAACACAACTACTACATTATGATGCTGAAAACTTGTACAAACATGTTTATCAGCAAATATGTTCTCAGATTTTTGTACTTGCGCCTGATATCAAAATGCTGCCTCAGTCTAAATACTGAGATATATAAACACCACAGAGAAAAAAGATGAAACCTTTCCAATTACAGAAGGACAAAACAAGGTCAAATTCTTACCTAACACAAAAGCTGTATAATATAGTTGAGCTGGAAATCATTGAATACTGCACACTCCACTGAATTGATGTATCAGTATCCAATGTAGGAGACAGGTCAAAAAGATCTTCGTTGGTCAAATCGTTCAGTGTAGTAAAATGACTTTAATTAAAGTAAAAAAGAAATAAAAATGGCTTGAAGTCCTCTTCAAACATCATATAGCTACAGATCACTGAAGCTTTCGTCAATGAACTACTCCACTGTGGATGTTGGACCTCTTAAACCGAAGGAAGAAACTTGTATTGCCTTCTCTGCTGCAGAAACTTGTATTGCCTTCTCTGCTGCAGTTTGTCCAACTTATCCCATGTCAGTACATGGAAGGCAGTACACTTGTTCTGTGACTACAGCACCGGATCCAGTTGAGGCCACCTGTTGCTTGTGAGATCAGCTTTGCTGGTGAATGGGATGGACGAGGGAGCCATTGAAGTGTTGCGACTTGGAGAACTGTGATGAACAAACTCAGAAACCATTAAGAGTTCTTCTGTTGTTGTAGGGTCATGGGAGTGATGTGTACTTCTGCAACTTCTGTTGATAAGTAGTGTATAACTATCTAAGTAAGTTGATTAGACGTTCTAATCCAACTTAAGTGGGTGTGATATTGCTATCTAATAATTGGAATTATTCTCTCATGCATAATTGGAATTGATGGCAGTCTCTGATCAGTATGTGTTGGACACCAATTGCGACAATGATAAGTGGATTAGATTTTGCCCCCCACAATTCTAACCCTGAAATCAATCAAAAAGTAAAAAAGAATTTTCCCCTTAATTAAAATATTTTTTTATTCTTTTTGTAAGTGGAAACGTGGGATGAAGGAGCCATTTTTTAATTATCAGAAAACCCGAAAACAGAAGCTACAAAGAACCTTCCTTGACTGTCCTCTCCCATTCTCTCCTCCCTCAAAACCCATGGCTGAGTGCTGATTGATCCTTCCTCTTCTCTGATCTCCTGGGAGAATGATAGCCTTCGTCTCCGTGTTTGCCATCAGTTCTTGAATTGAGATAGTAGCAGCTTCTTCTTCCTCCTCCTGGAGTACTGTTTCCTTCACCCTCTCTCTGTCTTCTACAGGCTATACCATGGACTCTGGTCACCGTGGTAGCCTCCAGTCCTCAAACGGCGGCGGCGGCGGCGGCGATGATGACTTTGACTCCCATGTTGACTCCCTCTCTGCCTTCTTCAGCTCCTCCTCCGTGGCTGGCGCCACCACCCTCCCACCGGCACCGCTATCCGACGGCCAGCACTTCTTCGACTACCCGTCCATCTCCTACGTCAACTCTTCCACCTCGCTCCTCCCCCTCGACTCCGCCGCTGCGGTCCCTTGGCTTTGCTCCCATCTTGGCTCCTCCAACTGCACCGCTGCCGCCGTCTGCCAGTCGTCGTCGTCGATGTCGTCAGTGCAACCGCCCGTCCCCACCGCTGCGGCAGCTGCAGGGCCGCGGAGCTCGAAGAAGCGCTCTAGGGCCTCGCGCCGGACCCCGACGACTGTGCTCACCACCGACACGTCCAACTTCCGCGCGATGGTACAGGAATTCACCGGCATCCCATCCCCTCCATTCGCCGCTGCGTCCTCTTCCCCCTTCGCCCGCTCCCGCTTCGATCTCTTCCACTCTGCTTCCGCGGGCTTCCGTTGTCCCACCGACGCCCCTCCGCCCCCTTTCCTCCTCCGCCCCTTCCCCCAAAAGGTCCAATCTCCGTCCCTTCCTACTACGACTAATTCCATCGCCTCCTTTTCTTCTTCTCCTCCTACTTTGATCCCCACTACTACTGCATATAGTGCCAGTACCTGTACTCCTACAGATAACCACAACAGCGACCACCAACTACCTTCTCAAGATCTTGGCCTCGGTGGAGGACACAGCCAATCTCTTCCCGCCCTCAACTTTCAATCCCCACTTCAACCCTCCCTACTCCAACCCAATTACACCCCTGCCATGCCGACAAGCTTCGATGCAAAGCCCTACAGCGTGCCGTCGGCTGAGTATCACAACAACGTGCTCAGCGGCCTCCTCCCAGGGCTTATCGCGTCCAAAGCAATGCGGTCCGGCTGGCCGGACGCCATCACCGATCTAGCTCAACCGAGGCCGCTCTCGGGCCGGTTGGAGTCGGACGGAGAGAGGCAGCCGGAGAGCATCGCAGCCACGAGGAGCGAAGGCGTGGCGGAATCGAGACGAGAGATGAAGTGAGGTTTTTATTGGACGAAGAAGGAGAGGAGCTCATGCACGACATATGTAGCAAGCAGCACTGGTCGGTATACATTAGTATCTTCTTTGTCTTCTCTATTACTTATCTATTTTGTACGTTAAGAGGGTTTCTCGAGCTCATCACTACGCTTGCACAACGGCAGTGCTTGGAAACAGTAGCAGTTTGTTTCTTCTGTCGTTCGTCCCATTTCCTCAGCCATTGTCGACCACAGTAGCTCTTCTAAGAGAAGACGAAAGATGTGCATGGTGCAATCAAAACGCAAATATGTGATGTCTATCAATGTTTACATTATAATACGAACATATGGGAGGAGATGGAAATCAAGTGGAGCATAAGCTTTCAGCAGTCTTCCATCTTAATCATGCTACATGTAGATTCCTTTCATTCATATCCCGATTCCTTCGTCACGTTGACATAATGAATCGGAATGGCCGAAGATGATACGAAAACTACGGTTACTTCCTCTATGAAAACTAGTAGTGAAGCTGATCCACATCCAAATGATTTTTCAAAATTTTTTGTATAAATACCTGCAACTGTTCAATTATGCCTTTATAATTATGTAGAATAATCATTTTTCAGTACTTCTGTACAAGAAATCAGATTGTTTATGTATGACGAGCGATAATAATTTGATTCGTGAATATAGTCTTCTTATCTATAAAGGTAAGACTGCATTGGTCTTCCCAAATCCAGTATTAATATTACTAGGAGTTGTATGCATTGAATTTATTTTTTATCTAATACAAATAAGATTGCGTACGTTGACGCTTCATTGCTATCGATTATTAATTTTTTGATTAAAAAAATTGAAATATTCTAATGAATTAAAAGCTTTCATTGCAAATTCTTCATCACTTTTATAAAGTTATCGTCATGACTACTTGTTTCATATAATATTATCATTCTAAGCCTTTCTCACGCTAATGAGAGAGATCCTTTTCACTACAATTATTGGCAAGTTATAAATCTTCTGTTCCTCAAAGCTTTCAATCGAATGGGTGTTTGATAAATACTGGTTTTTTTAATGTATTTTTAGAACAGTACATATCTCTCTCTTTTTGAATGTTGAACAATACATAATGATGAAATGAGATAAATAGTAGTTTTTTCTAATTCGCTCCAGATTCTTTTAACTCTCCCTTAATTGCTAATAAAACTCGAAGACATTTCAAAGTTTATTTTAAATATAAACAATGTCCATTGAGAACTACTTGATAGGGATTCGAAATCTTATCCGATAGATTTTACATCTAAAGTCTTAATTAAGTAATGATGTATCAAATTCATTTATTAAAATTTGATGATTTGGACATCATCCAATAAATTCCTACATCAAGGAAAATGACAAGAACAATATATTGAATGGTTTACTCATAAATCCTGACCTTTCTTTGTTTTGCAATGGATCAGGTTAAAGAAAACGACAAGAACAATAAATAATATTGAAAGCGACCACCCAAAGATGGGACAATAACAAAAGAACGACGGCAGTAAAATGGCACAGTAACATTCAAAACCAACCACATCAGAGATGGAACCGGCCATGGATAAAAAGGTCGTGGTGTAAAAGCTCTCTAGGCTCCAATGAACATTTACTGATCTCCAAAATTTGGTGTGCCCAGATTTTGTTTCTTACTTTTGCTGGCAACAATATTTCCAGTCTCCATTCATTTCCTCCTGTCAGACCGCAATGTACAATCTGAGTTGCTGACACAAATCTTGTCTCTCTCTCCCGCGTTTTAGAATGCTTGGTTTTTTGGGCTCACAGATGAAAGCGAACAGATCTAACAAATTTGGCATGATTAGATGTGTCAGGTTTCGGAATAAATGATAGAGAACTGTAGACAACAATGCGATCTACATCAAATGATGTCTTTCTTCCTCCATCCGAAAGTAACACGTGAGACGGAGCAATTGGTGTTCTGCTTAAAAGGACGATGGGTTTCAAAAAGAAAAAAGAAGAACCGAGGGGTTTCCCCGACTCCCACGCCTCTCTTTCTTCCTTCTCGAAGAAGACCAACATCTTCCATCAGACTTCGGAAACAAGTTCTAGTGACAATCTCTCGAAGGATCACTAACAACAAGACTTCGTGGATTTGAACGGCTTGGTTTGCGTAACTCTGTGGTTTGCCCTTGTTTCATGCACCTAACGAGGTGCGAATTGGTGTCAACATAGCAGGTCACGAACGAGAGTCAACCGGGCATGATGACTGCAACCAGACTGACAAAGCTACATGAGTGGCTGTCTCTTATCTTGTCTCACTTTAATGTCCATACTAGAACCAAATCATGCGACTGCCATTACCAAAGAATCCTATCATGAGCTACAGCCTCACTGAATTGGTCATCTGCAAGCAGCAGGAAGTTACCAAGCTGTGACCTGTTGGATCAACCATCAACCAGTAATTTTTTTAAGACCAAGGATGGTTGATCAGTCTACAGCAGGAATGGTAGCATGTTGCCTATTTTCCAGGCGAAGAGTGCATGCTTATATTTTATGCTGCGAGATGCCGTGTGAAGCAGACAGCACCAGGGAAGGCCATGACTTGTAGCTTACACCAAAAGTCCTCTGGTTGACTCGACCCAGAAATGGAGGGGAGTCCTCCTTTGACTGGCGTGGTCATATATGTAGGAGAGTCAGTAAAGATCCTGGGAGAAAATTCTGCGGAGCTAAAGATAGATTTGAGCCATCTTTTTGGAACATGGAACAAGTCTTGCACTTCATCTGTTTGGCTCAAGGTTTCAGGTCCAAGGCTAGGTTTACTTGCTAGGGCCACACTGAGAATATTTTGGAGTAATTTCTGAGATGCATGAATTGTTATCTTGCTTGTGACCTCAAGAGGCTAATACTGAAGATTATTGATGTGCTCAATCTCACGAAAGTATTTCCTAAAAACAAAAATAGGATGTTTTGTTTTCCAGCTGGTATATGAGCAAGGCACTCTTTTCTAGCTTTCTGACTGGTGATAGACTAATTAATTAATTAGTGTTTCATCCCCATTGGAGTCCTAACTTCTAGATTGCAAAGCCGTGGAAGTTTCACCCTTAGTTCAGATATGGATGAAGCAGACATGACAGTCAAACTGACTACAAGATCTTGTCATCTTGCTATGATACACTTTGAAACCCTATGCCAGCATCATGTACTACATACAACATGTTCATCACATAATGATAAGAGCAATGGCAGTAGGCCATGCAGGTTTTTGTGAGCAAGCTTAGTCAAGAATCAATTGAGATTCATCAACAAGATCTGTAGAACTGTTCTTGCATTGGTTTCGCATGTCTGACACCAACAATCTCCATAAAGACATGAACCATATGCTTAACCAGACCTAAACTAGAGCAAGCATCATGGTGTCGAGAGTGAAGGGTGGCAGGATGCGATGACAATTAGGCCTTCTGCTTGCTCAAGAGAGCAAGGCCGTTTACCAGTCCAAAGAAGGGTGCAGTCCTCGACTCAGAAAACTCTAAAACAACTGGTTATTTTTCTGCAAAGACTCAGCTCATGCCCTTTGATATTTCCTTCTGTACCACCATTTCTGCAGGACAAAAGAGCTTAGAGAGTATTGATCCTTCTCTTGTCTGATTTCTCTTTGGCAACAGCTACCCAACATAGTTGCCAACTCCAAGACAGACAAGCTCTAAATTCCCCCACATGAGCATTTGACTAAAACTCTTCCAACATTGACCAAGACTTCGAGGGATCATCACTTTATTGCTGGTGTACATCCATCCCTTGGAGTTCGGCAAGAAAACTAGGATTTAATAAAGTTGTCTCTCACCATAATTCATGGGCATGGTGCACTTAATATACTGCCTAGCAGAAGAGTGTTTACCAGATAGGCAACAACAATTCAACAAGCTACCTAACCAACCAGGTTTACTGATCTTGTTAAAGTTCTTTAAGCTCACAATCTGTCACAAGACAACAGCTATTTGGAATAAGCAAGCAGAACTAAATGTTGTTCTTACCAACACACACTCACAAGTAAAATTTTTTTCTTTTAGATAAATCCTTGGCAAACAGGCAGTCATAAATGACAATCCACTTTTTCTCCTTCCACCAGATTAAAGAAAAAAACAGAACATTAATCATTATTATTTGAATTTGGGAATGAATTTAAACTTGGAAATAACATCCACCTCAAGCACGAAAAGTTAGATGTCTTTCTTGTTCGGAAGTTGCACCAGCGAAAGACAAGATACACTGCTCCACCTGAGGCTGAGGGGGTCTCCTTGTCTCATCTCATGATTCTTGTTTCAGACACCCCACCTCCTGCGTATCTAATGATGTTATCTCCCACGAATTCTATGTTGCCTATTGGTGCCATTATCGGAGTTGCTTGCTGGGGGCCCAGCTGGGGCCCCACTGGTCTATCCACTAATCATACAACCCAAGCACCTGTGATAGATAGCAAGGCTACTTGGTATTTCTGCGGATGATGGGTAACCCATACTTGGGGCATGGATGAGGAGACAAGGTTTGGCTATTTCACATCAATCCTAACACTGCCTCCAAAGGCCAAGGCTGGGCAAAAACCCCTCTGCCATAAATGTTGGATTGCTTGATTAAACATCATCAAGTTTTGCTCAGAAAGCCAAGAGGTGAGATGAGTTCATACGAACAGGATTGGTTTGAAAATTTAGCAACGTAGATTGATCAAATCTGTGGCTGCAAAATTACTGTGTAATTTAGAAGTTTTCATCTCGACTGTGAATTGAGATCCTTGAAGCTTTTCTGACCTAACATCATTGTGAGATGACAATCTTAAGAGTCAAGTATCATAAATACACCAGACAGAGGACATGGAACAGTATCAGCTTGAGGTGTATATAATTAAATCAAAATATCAAGTACAAGTGCAAATGTTTTCTAATTGTATCACAACATGCAAATTTATTCCTTTAGCAAATTATATGAAAATGAAGGAGAAGATTCTTCTACAGAATATGAATTTAAAGTTAACTTTAGACAGGTATATTTATCTTTTCTATTTAAGCATAAGAAAAAGGCAGAAGAAGAATCCCACCCACCTCTTTTTACAGGATTACAACCCTAAGAATTAAGCAGCTTCGACCTAGTGAAAATGGCATTAGCGACTGCTAGTTCACAGTGCAGAGTCTTATCACATCCTCGGCAGCAGCCCCCCTTCCTCTCCTTGGAGAATGTCCGAGAACAGAGAAGGAGATTATTGTGTTCATGATCAACCTGACGAATAAAACATTCAGTCAGATTATACAACATTAGGAACTTGTTTTTCAAAAACAAAACATTCATAAAAATGTCAAGAACTGAGATCAGGTAAATCATGTGCAGAAACTCGCATGAACAACTACACAATCATGCACCTTTCAAAAATAAGTGAGTTGCCAGGGTCATAAAAATCGGTTTATGAGCTTTGTATACAATGTCATGATTAACTGGGTTTGGTTGCAGATATCATCACAAAAGGTCCATTCCTCACACATGAAAAATTGACCAAGCCACATGTCCGGCAGAGATCTTCAAGTTCACCTTCTGATAGAAAGAGGTAATTGCTTGAGGCACGGATATAATACTGCAAAAGAAAATGGCACCAATTTCCACAAATCAAAAACTGAATAAAATAAAGATCAAAGGTTACAAGAACTCAGCAGATAAAAAGAATGAGGCTAACCTGATTGATTAAGACACAAAGACATCCGATGCAAACCAGTTTTATTTATGCAAATAGCAAGATAGAGATATACGAACGAGGACTAATGTTATGTTTCTAACATCATAAAAAAAAGGCTCTCTGTAGCCATGGTAGTGCATCTGTTGTATGAACAAAAGGATGACTGAAGTGGGCTTATAGATGCCTTTATAACTGTGCTTTGTCATTAAAACGAATAAGAAATATGTCATAAGACCCATTGATATTGGACCATGGACCATGGGCCAGGTATCAGCAACCCAATGTTTCATCTTTTTTTCTCTGTGCCTTCCATTTATATCAGTCGCCTATCACATGTCATTGAGAACCAGCAGCCAGACTACAATTTCATGTAAACAGTAGTTTTTTTAGAGTATTAATGTTAGATCAAAGTATTACCTGGCGGACTGTTTGCAAGATTGGAATAACCGGAGGCAAGACATCCAAGATGAAGGTTGTTGCAACAAATACACCTCCAGGGCGCAGAACTCGGCTTATTTCTGCTACCTAGAAACACCACAAATTTCTAATAAAATTGGTTTTTTTTTCAAAAACAAATGGGACAGGTGTGAGGGAGAATGTAACTTATTTAGATAGTTACCCCATCTTTTTCTTGCTTTTTCCATATCCCAAAAAAGGCAAAGAAGAGGGTAACACTTGGGTTTCAAAAGTGAAAGAAGGAAAGGAAATACTTACACCAGCAGATGGAGAAGGCCAGCAATGTATGGCAGCACCAGCATGTACAGCATCAACTGAACTTGAGACAAAAGGGAGCCTAGAGATATCAGCTCTCACCAAAATCAAGTTCCTAATTCAAAACAAATTATAAATTAAACTTTCCTGAAACTCTCATAACAGTTTCAGTGTGAATTTTCCCTTAAGACAATTACCAAGTTAAATTTTGGGATTCACAAGACTACTGAGAAAGAAAGAAGCTTATTACTCTCTTGGCACGCCCTCCTGGTTGATGAAATTATAGCATTGCTGCAGCATATTCTCTGAGAAATCTAAAGCTGTAACAAGCGAAAACATCCCACTCTTAGCAAACAGCCTTGAGAACAAGCCACTCCCACAGCTTGCATCTATAATAGTTCCACCAGTGCTGGGTTTAAGATAACCTTTAGCCATTTCAAACTGCAGTCAGACACCAAGAATATTATAAAGATTTGACACTAGAATTAAGGAAATGACACAAAAAATAACTTCTATTTCTTTGGTATTGTATCAAACAGTTTTTTTTAATGATATTAGCATTCTGACTTCATTCCAAAATATTGCTTTTATGTATTTGTTTCTTGAGTGTTAAGTACTCCCAAATTGCAAGAAACAGATGTTGAAATAGTTCACAAATAATATTCTGCACAAGATGCCATTTAAGTTTAAAGCTGAACAGTGGTATCAAGAAAGAAGTCATGAAACCTCTCTCTCTGGACCAGGGAAGCCACCCCATGCAAAATTTTGGCGCCATCCCCTCTCGTAAAGAAATGATACCAATGGGCTCCTGTTCCATAAGCAATTCGTAAGAAGATACATGGAAAGTCTAAGTCAAATGAAACAACTTAATGGTTCTTCAATTTCAATAATAAAACTTTACAAATTTTAGCAGGAGATTCACATCAGGTCTTTTCAAAAAAATTTATGAAGACACGAAATGATATAAAATGATTCACTCAAACATGGCAGTGTAGGCATCTCTTTTTGCTGGAAAACATTCAGATTTTATATATATATATATAGCCATTATACTTTCTAATTGTATACATTCAGATTATATATATATATATAGCCATTATATTTTTTTGAACATCAACCTGACTTTGCCATCCTCTTGCATATGAAAATCATAGTGGAAAAAACACATAAAAATTAGTTTTTATTGTCTAAGGGTCTAAAATCCAATGACCAAATCACAGGGATATATGTACAATATAATATATTATAATCATGACTTAGGAATGAGTATATAAGAACATAAAAATTTAAGAATCAGAATGGTGTCGGGTAAACCATTAATGGATAAACATTGCAAACATAAGATGTGTATGATGGATAAGATGAATTTGGTGTTGCATGAATTGACATCCCATGATTAAATGAATAAACCTAGCCCATAAAAGTTGATGAATTTAACAGTGATTCTGAGCTGAAAAAATTCAGAAACTGAGAGTAACTATCTTTGCTTATCAACATATTGGACAGAGAACAAGAAAATGATGTGTCAGAGTGTAAGAGATATGCAAGGTTTTTGTTCAGAAAAAAAAGAACAAACAAAAGAGTCTTGCTAAACCATTTGCTCATCAATGACATAAATCATCCCTTATCCACAATGAATGAGTTTTAGGCAGAAAATACAGATAATCATTTAGTAGGACTTCAAGAAAGATACTAACTTGAACCTCATGAAGAACCCTCACAAAACAATGGGGGTTTCAGCCCTTTGTATTGAAAAATATAAAATATAAATTTGTTATTTTATCTTTTGAAGGATCAACCAGCATCTTCCATGGAATTCAGAGGTTCAGAAAGGTGGTAATCAATCTCCTATGAGGGAACCTTTGGGCTCTAGCACATTCAGAGACCCTTAATCTAGATCAGAAGACCAAATATATTTAGGAAGTAAAAGATCTATCCACCGAATAACCAGTCCAGAATTTAGAATGATAAAGAAGAATGCCATTAATTATGATGCTTGTCCATACAGAAGTTACTGATTCCTAAGCATATCAAACTCCAAGCGTTAAGAAGTGCAAGGCTCTTGCTCTTGTCTAATTTGTCTTTGTGGTCTGAACTTATCATGTGCCTATAAATTAGTAGCAGAGAAGAAATAAGTTATAAATATAAACATAAGAGGATATCAAGGTATCCCATTTCTGCTATTGGACCCATGCCGGCCCATGACCAGACCAATATGAGCGGAGGAAAAGGAGAAGAAGAGTAAGAGAAAGAGGAACAGGAGGTGGTGGAGAAGGAGAAGACAAGATTGGAAGGAGGAGAGGAGAACTAGATGGGATGAGGAAGTGGGCGATGGTCTGGCAGTGGTACGTGGCACAAGAGAGGCAAGCAAGGGAGGTGATAGAAACTCATAGAGAGACAGAGAGAGGGGTAGGGGTAACCCTAGTAAAAAGAAAAAAGAGAACCAAACATGCCACTTGAAAAGAGACGGTCAGCATCCCAATTCACATCTAGACCAATGCATAACTTCCCTTTCATACTGGTCCAGGAAAAATGGCAAACCTTGGCCCTTATAATCTTTTTGTGACTACAAAGAACCTTATTACATATATGAATAAATCTAGTATATACTTTCAATGATGCTGTTAAACAGAAAAGTCTATGAGATTCTATCGAATATAAATGTGATCCATAACATGGTAACATTCTTTCCTTTTATTGCACCATGGTTTGCTTGTCAAAAGAAGGATCATTAAACACCTGAAAAGTTCAGTCGCTGCTGGCATAGTTTCAGCATAATCCTTGGATCCACTAGCTACTGCCAGATCAAGATATATGCCATTGTTTTGGTAATCTTTCTTGCAAGTATGGCATTCAAGATTGGATGCAGACTGGAATGCTCTGAAAAAATTCAACCAATATAACATTACACAGAGCAGGATGATCTTTTCAACTTTGCAAATATCGTACGATACTAGAAGAAATAGTATAGTAATTAGTCACACTTGGTGTTGACAATTTAAAAATTAATAATAATAACAATACTTCTACCAATACTAACAATGTTAAGCCCAGACCATTTTTGCTGATCAAAGGATTGTAACAAATAGGGCAAGCTAATATTGGGATGCCAGTGCTAACTTTTGCATCTTCAGTGAGATCCTGAAAAGAGTACCACATCAGGAAAGGGTTATCAAACACAAGACTGCTGGTTAAAGCACCAAAAAAATAATCTAATAAATGTAGTACATATAAGAAATATATTTGTAAATAATCAGACAAACAAAGGGTTTTTTTTGGAAAAACAGGATTTATGTAAGATCCATTAGAAAATTTTGAAAGTTAAAATAATAACTCACAAACTCCAAATCAAATAACGATTGCTTAAATTCATATAAAATTCTAACAATAAGGGTACTAAAATGGTAATGATTAGCTTGTATACTGCAGTGATGGATTCATCAATTCCTTGCAGGAATAGTTTCCCAAAATCATGCAGGTCTTGAAAGATACACTGGGATAATGTACAAAGAACTAAGTTTCAAGGGCTCAAATAATGAGCCTAAGGGCAGTCAACATGGTTGAAGCAAAGTCTCAATGGCCTTATTCGGCACAATCTTATGACCTAAATGATTTCCACCCTCTAATTTGGTTTGAAAAATCATAGTCAGGAAAAGATGAAAGAAAACAAGCCAGGTACTCATCTCAAAAAGCTGACTGGATGTTATAAATTTTCACATGACTATTCGCAGTACAAGGTTCACATGAACTGAAAAGCATAACCCCCCAAATTCTGACTTGGAGAAGTGTATAAAAGAAAGGAAGAGTGATCAGCAATGCTCATGTAATACAATATTAATTTCTCATTGTCAATCAATCAGAGCAAATATGATGGCATTAGCAATATTTTAGCAACAATAGTGTATATTACTGCTTTTGACGTGCAGAATTACTGTATTCATCAAGATCAAGGTCAATTCAAATACTATATGATTCTGGGACATCAAGGGCGAGATCATGCCTGTGAATGCAACTACACAACATCCATCCATGGATGTCGTACATGATAACATGCAAAATTTTTTGAATTGTAAAACTCTGAACCGCTTATTGTTTTCCATTTGCTCTTTCTATCTCCATTGGATGGACTTTTTATTGTAACTGATGCAGCAGCTTCAATGAAATATCCTCCTGGATTAAAAATCGAATTTTTACCAAATCCACCTTCAATTTGTATCACCAGTCCCAAAATTACAACAACTCCCCTTTCACAGTCTGCACATCACCGAACCATTCCTCTCCCGAGACATTAACTAAGAAGCGGACGGAGCGTAAAAGGTCTACATCCGATGACAAATCGAATTGGGAATGAAGGGTAGACGAATAAGACCTGTGTTACCGGATTGGAGTCGCCAGTGGCCGTCCCAGGAGGAGAGGAGGAAGAGGTGGTGGCGGCTCGAATAACTACGCGTCGGGCCAGGAGGTGGGGTTTGGGGATGAGACTCCGGCGAGGACTGAAGAGGAAGTGGCGGGGCGGGAGGAGGAGGAGGAGGACGCCTCCCACGTTCCCCAGAGCTGTTGTCATGTTTCCCTACACCCACCGCTTCTCGCTTTGCACCCCGGCGACAGTAAGATGAAGTACGATCTCGAATTAGACCGCGGGATGTCATTTTACGGTGACGGCGGTTGTCGGAAGTTTACGGTCTCACATGTTGTGCGGCTATCCTGCGACCGCCTCGGCGTTGCTTGCCACGGACAGAGACTACACGGATACGTGGCTGTTGCGACCTACACACGAACCCTGATGCTATCGGAACCGAAATGTTGGCCGGCCCATCATCATGTATATATGATGATCATGATGTCAGGTCAACCCGTCTGAGAACGCTCACAACACAGTTAGGCACTCGGTTGCATTTGTATTCTAAATATCATGATGATGCACAGACTTGGTCTAGGCACTAATTGGCGTGGGATTTTTTTTCAAATTAGATGAATCCGAGTCTTTCAAGTTGATCTATATATATAAATAGAGAGAGAGAGAGAGAGAGAGAGAGAGAGAGAGAGAGAGAGAGAGAGAGAGAGAGAGAGAGAGTTGATACATACAACTTAACTTTCTCTTTCTTTTTTATTTTTATTTTTGACTTATTCCCTTTTAGCCAGACAAGCTGAATTAAGATTGTTTGCTGTCTTGGATGTCATTGCGAGGCTCCTTTTATAATGAATGCCTCGGGAGTTGTTACTTCGCGTAGCTCGTATGGTAATGAAAATATATGAACCAGTTATAACTATCCATCAGCGATGCCAAGCCACTATATTTGTATATTACTCCAATTGAAGCCGCCATCAACTAGTATTGGATCGCTACACCTGTTCGCCATGTTATTTGCACGATAATGGGTGCATGTAGATCATTCATAATTATGTACAATTAGGTTGAGTTAGTGACGGAAGGTCATTTAAATGCCTCTCATGTATCGGCTAAGTGGCTTAGCCACTCGAGGATGAGCTGCGATAGTGTTGGCACATAGCGTTGATGGATCAGTGGTATCATTTTTACCATAACGGATGCCCCACCCTTCCCGAGTTGAGAAGCAAAGTAAAAACTGATTTGAAAGTACTGTTCGATTAGCATTTGTTACAAATAATAGGATGCTCAGCTTGGTGTGCCGCTGGTCAATACTTCGGCCGGATGTAGTAGGATGACGGGATCGATGAAGCCTAGTGCGGTAGTGTGGTAGGTTGGTACCTTGGGTGTGGTGGTGCGAAGGGCCAACTTGTAGGCCAAGTGTGGTGATGTTTACATGTTAGAGATAGAAGATTGATCGAAGTACCGGAGATCAGACTTCATTGTATAGGTTTGAGCATTATGCTAAAATCATTTAGGCTTGAACCATAATCAAATTGGGCCAATTCTAAGGTTAAACCGATGGTCGAAATTAGGCTTTGATGATGATACCATTAGACCCAAATGATAGTACTGTCTGAATCAACTAATAAGCATTGTTAGCCTTTTCGACAATGGTACCATATATGACAACAATAGTATCACCTAGGGCGACGGTAGTATCATTCAAAATTTAAATTTTATGAAAAAAATATCATCGAAGTTCAAATTTACGATATAAAAAATTACAACAGGAGTACCACCCAATGTTCGTAATAGTACTCCCCATATCCTAAAATTTTCAAAGATTTAAGTTTTTGTATTTATTCTTGAATGCTTTTAAGATTTATAAATACCTCACTTAGGTTTAATTGATAGAGCATCAATTCATAAGGAAGTGACATATTATATGCTCTTATTTTCAGGATAGTTTACGTCTTTTCTTTCTAGTGAGTTTAGTTAAAATTCTAAATTATAAGAGTTGAAAGATTTCTCATAAAAATAAAATATTAATGTTATTTTCTAAGCCGGAGAAAGTTGTAACAAAAATAGTTAATTTTTTCTCATTGAAAATAAAATCAGTAATGAAAGCCGATAATCTCAAAGAAAAAGAATTCAGAAGTGAATGTAGGTTGGAAAGACTGAATTATTATAAATTAGTTTCTCTCTTTACGTACTTTCTATTTGTAATTTATTTATTTTTTTATTTTTATTGTAACATTAATTTGATCAATTGAATTTCTAAAACGTATTAATTTCTTGATCAAATTTTAAAATTAATTAAAAATACTATTGTATTAATTCATTCTCTTTTAGTATCATTAAGATCCTAACATTATTATTAATATGATAGTTAGTCACCAAAATTATTATTATTTTTGTCTAAAGAAGAATTAGTAACAGAATTAAGTTATTTGCCGCCAAATCATCTTATCTACAATATTGGTGACAAATCAATCCCTCACTAAATTATCATCACTCTTCTCATTTAATTCGGTATTAGTGGCAGCTTTAATTATGATGTCAATGAAACGTTTAATCAAGACTTTTAGTGGCACAACAGTTCATTATCAAATATTATCACGGAAATATTAAGTTATTAATTTATTTATTTTTAGTGATAAAACTGGAATACATTAGTCACAAACATAAGTCATCATTAAAAATTTTAATTTAATGATGAGTGTATTTTTTTTTTCAAGCCACTAAAGCTTTTTAACTACGGGATTTAAGCTGACTGAAGTTAGTGATAGATCGGGAGATGGCGTTTTCTATAATTGTAGCGTGAAATTGTAACAGTGCATAACTCTATTTGGAGTAAAACAAATTAAGATGATCCCAACAAATCTTGTGGCTAAGATTGTGGAGCTTAGTGCTCTTTGTGGGAAATCTAAAATGTACTTATACTCATATCTATTAACACATTCTATACCGTGCCACCAAGTACATGGAACAACATAGTTAGACACATGCCATGTTTTCATCTAACATCTAAACCAAGGAAAGCTTATTGTATAACCATCATTTCTGAGAGCTCATATTATGATCTAATGTAATGTGTGCGTATATATACACACACACAAACTACTTAAAGCACTTCTAACCAACTCTATTTATTGGAAGAACACGATGTTTTTGACCGTTAAAGCCCCCACGTCCTCCGCACACTACTCGATCGACACGGGTTGACTCGTTCAACGCCATGCAGCCACAAACAAAACTTGGAACATTACGTCTGTCCCTCGTAGCACATCAAATCTTAGCACGTACTCCAACCACAGCCGTTTCAATGAATCACGTACTCTCCCCACTCTCCCTCGATTCCTCGTGCTCAATCCAGTCCAACTAACTTTGACCACCCGTTACCCTCTCTCTCACTCTCGTTTTAAGGCGCACTCGCCTGCTTGTTTCCTGCTACGACGAGCTCCCAAGTCCAACGAGAGAGTAGTTGACTGCTTTCGCTCTTCAAACCTCATCAATGGCGGCTCCGATTCAGACGAAGTTCTTCCCCAACCTCTTGTTGTTCCTTTCGATCGCGCTTCTGCTAAGCTCCGCCGTGTCAGCTTACGAGTTCCGCGTCGGAGGACCCCGAGGTTGGACGAAGCCCACCGGAGATGAGTTGGAGAACTACAACCACTGGGCCACAAAGAACCGCTTCCATGTTGGAGATTCCTTGTGTAAGTTGATCACTTTATATATAATAGTAGAACTCACCTCACTGACACGAAGAGCACTCAATTATTAAATCTTAGTAACGTAAGGTTTTCCTCTCATCGATCACTATGCTCCATAAATGTAGTAGGATCGCTTCACTGACAGGAACGCCTTCGATCGTATGTTTGTGGTCATGTTGATTTGATTGCTTGAGCTTTTAGATTTCAAGTATGAGAACGACTCGGTGCTGGTGGTGGACAAGAACGCGTACAAGGAATGCAACACGACGGATCCGCAACTCAAGTTCGTCGACGGCAACACCACGTTCATGTTCGACCGCCACGGCTACTTCTACTTCATCAGCGGCAAGCCGGGCCACTGCGAGGCCGGGGAGCGGCTGATCGTTCGCGTGATGGTGCACTCGGAGGTGATGCCAGGAGCAGCTCCATCATCTCAGCCGGGCGGCGGTTCGGCTAACACGGAGTCCGGTGCTGCCTTGAAGACCACTACCGCCGCTGCTTTGTCGATGACAGCTCTTGGATCTCTCTTCGCTATTTCCCTGTTCTCCTAGATTAAGCTTTAGGGACGCTAGAATTGGACGCTTCTGCTTTATGATTTGGATAGCTTAGTCATTTGTTTGGTTATTTGATTACAGTTTAAGGCTTAATGAATTCGTTATATGTTATTAATTTCCAAGTTTAATATGGCATTCTCTTGGATATATCTTCACGTCAAGTACCTAACACATGCTTTTAAATCATCCATGAAAAGATTTATGGCAAAACAGAGGAGAAAACTAGTCAACCTACGACCATCAAAACAGAAGTTGCTTTATATTGATCACATGGCAAGAGAAGAACAGCGACTCCGAGCTCACATCTAATGAAGGTGTGAGACCAAATCCATATAATAATTTTCTTCTGAGTTTATGTTATTACTCTCGCTTCTGATCATAATATATCTTAATGTTACTTTTCTATTACGAATAATTGTAACATCTAAAATAAAATAATTAGAGACATTGTCTTCTACGTTGGAATGCCCTCTGAATCAGCTACTCTTCAAAGCTCACCCACGAAACCAACAGCTTTTACTGTTAGATCTTGCAGCCAACTACCCACTGCATGTAAAAGGGATTCCAGGGAAGGGAAGTTCCAGTGGCCCTGCTTTCGTCTTCCGCGCCTGGCCCTCATTCCCGTGAGGGTTCGCCCCCTTGTCCTCGAAGCTTGCTTCTGGCATGTCTCGCGCTGTTCTCGATAAGGACAACTCAACCTCTGCAAATAGGTTGAGTTTAAGTTTATCATATCTTTTTAAGATGAGAAATAGGTAAAGGAGTTTTATTAAAACCCTATATTGTAATCATAAAAGAAGTAGAGATTATTAAATATCTGATTTTGATAATAAAATTAAGTGATAAATTTATTGGAGTAATATGATTTTGGAGGTAACTGACGTAGGAAATATTTGGATCATGAACTCGGACCACTGAAAGGTTAATTATTAAGCAAGAGAGTTGATCCTAGAGAGAACCCTCTCTCGATGAAACTCAAAATACTAAAAGTATTTCTCTTCCTTCATCAAAACTCAGAGATATATCAGATATTTTAAAAATAGAAGAACAAAACCTTAATTATTTTGGTTTTCTTCCTTGAAAACTCTTTCTTACTCTAGAAATCCTAAAATACTTATCAATCACAATAGAACCAAATCAACTAGTTTGATAGGAAACTAAGCCAATAATATGATCAAATATGATGAAATAGGAACCGAATAAGCTAGTTTGGCCAGAAGTGTTATGGTCAATTTGATCAAATATGAAGGTAATTTGATAAAAAAAAAATTTAAACAAATATGATCAAATAAAAACCTACTTCTTCTGATATTCATTGGTCAGAATATTATTATTCAAAAGAAAGTGTTAGCACCCAAAAAAAAAAAAAACACTGGAAGAGCATACTTAGGTGTTCTTATTTTCTATTTACAAGAAGTTAATTTCTTGTAAATAGAAAACTGGAAGAGAATTTCTAACAAAAACCTCTCATTTTGGATTTTTCAGGTGAGCCTTTTTGCTTTTCTCCAAGGATACCACCCTTTTTCTTACTTTTAAAAATGCTCTTAATTGACGAACAGGCTCAGTTACAATATATTTGTATATTTGTATAAGCTTATAGTATCTTTACAGAGGCACCAAAAATATTATAATTTTATTAAAACATTTTATAACTAAAGCCAAGATTTTTGCATGTTTTTTGTTCTCATACTAATAAGAATATGTATTTCAAATCTCACATAGGATGATGAGTTACTTTGTATTATAGTTTTAGTATTCTCGTATAGGTTTACAATATATTTTTGGAGGTGCTAAATACATCATAATCTTATTAAAAATAAGATAATTACATTTGTTCAGAATTGATCTAATGCAAAAGATGAGAATCTTTTTATCTTATCCTATTAGGAGCATTTTGGAATGTATGAAAAGTGAGGATATTGATAGGGAAAAATAAAAATGATGTCACACCAGAAAAAAGCCTAAAGCGAGAGGCCTTTCAGAATTCATCTATTTTATTTGGATATTATTATCTGTAACTTTTTTTTACTATTTATAATTATATTTTAAATTTTTAAATATTATTTGGCAGCGAGGATGATATAAGGGGGTTGTGGGAAAAAAAAAGATTAAATCAGTAATATCGAGATTATAAATAAATACCAAAATAATATTTTATTATTTTAAAAGGATGGTCAATAGGGAATATTAAGTAATTTTTTGTGTTGTACTAAACTTGCGATCGGACGGTTTGATCCACCGAACCAAGACTTGGTTTGGTGGTCGCATGCATTTCGAAGACCCGGTCCGACCGTCAAAGCGAGCTGATCTATTTTAGCTTCTTCCTACCATATCTGGAACTTAACGGCATCTTCGTGGCGAGAGAAGCCTCACGGCGACGTCGGCATTGACTCGATAAATATAGTACTCTTCGTTCTCCCCTTTTGTTTTTGACCCAAATCCTCACGCATTAATCCTCTATAAACAGCCAACACGCTTTCTCATACCTCATCGCTCTCCCTCCCCCCTTCTTACCACCACCGATCTATTGTGCTGTGGTTTCTAGTTGATGATGGATACCTTCTTCCTGTCTCATGGCTCGCCGACGCTGTCCATCGACGAGGGGCTGCAGGCGAGGCGCTTCATGCAGTCATGGAGGGATCAGGTCCTGCCGGAGGTGCCCAAGGCCATCCTCATGGTCTCCGGCCACTGGGATGTGTCGGAGCCCACCGTCAACGTGATCAACGGCCCCAACGACACCATCTACGACTTCTACGGCTTCCCCAAGTCCATGTACCAGGTCATCATCCCCCTCCTTCTGCTCTTCTTATGCTCCTCTTTTCCCAGTACTCGCTTTTCTCCCTGTCCTTTTTTCTCTGTGAAAACTAGATAATTTTTTCTTGTTTCCTCCAAAAAAAAAAAAAAAAAAAAATCTCTGCTTCTTCTTCTTCACGGATTGGAGTTTGCCGGGTTGCACAAAATCTTGTGATCCTTTGATTTTAGAGGACTTGTAATATTTGCCATATCTCAAGATCCTAGTTGAATCTAAAGAAGGCCTGTGATGCATCAAATTTGTCCATGAAAAATGTGGATCTTCTATCATTGATAGTCTGATTAGTGAGTGCAAAACTTGGTCTCAATATTACAATTGAATCCACTTTAAAAAATTATTAGGGAGACTTTCTAATTATAATAATATTTGATGACACGCACAAATTTTGGGTGGGCAATAAACTAATGGTTTGGTGGTGGGAGTTGGTAGACCTAAAACAGATGGTTTTTTCTTTACGCAGGGCCGACCATTTCAATGACATCTTACTTTTGAGATTAAGATAGCTTTTCCGTAGCCAGTAAAGTGGGTGAATGATCTCTACTAAATGAGTCTTCTTTCCACGTAAAGCATTCACATAATTAAGGAACAACAAACAAACACTAATCTATCTACATCATGAGCATGTACAGGAGCACCTAATGGCACGTCTGCATAAGCTATGGTGCAACGCAACCTGGTTTTCTTGCTCATGCATGGCGTATCCACGTTTCATGCTAATTAAGCATGCATGTCTTGCCATTTCCATAGTTAGAAGAGGATCTTGATTGTTAATCTCAGGGCATGGTTAAGTGCATAGAAGATGAGTAACGCAGAATTTAATGTCCTGTGGAAGGAGAGCAAGTGAATGCTAAGAAGCTTGGAATTGTGACAGCTTAAGTATCCGGCACCAGGGGCTCCTGCTTTGGCGAAGAGGGTGAAAGAGCTGCTGCAAGAGGCGGGCTTCGGCCGCGTCAAGGAAGACAAGCACCGCGGGCTGGATCACGGTGCCTGGGTGCCGCTCATGCTCATGTATCCGGCGGCAGACATCCCGGTGTGCCAACTCTCAGTCGACTCGGCCAAGGATGCTGCATACCACTACAGGATGGGCAAGGCGTTAGCGCCCCTCAAGGACGAAGGCGTCCTCATCATCGGCTCCGGCAGCGCCACGCACAACCTGAGGGCTATCGGACGAGATGGTGCACCTCCGCCCAGCTGGGCCGTCGACTTCGATAACTGGCTCACAGATGCTCTTCTTAATGGAAGGTGACATGTACATATGTGCACTTGTAGGCGTTTTGATTACTGCACTGAGCTGACTTCTTGATGCTGTTCGGTAGGTATGAAGACGTGAACAACTACTTGGTGAAGGCGCCCAACGCGAAGATGGCACACCCGTGGCCGGACCACTTCTACCCGCTGCATGTGGCGCTTGGGGCGGCCGGCGAGAATACGAAGGCCGAGCAGGTCCATCAGAGCTGGAGCAACGGCACACTTTCTTATTCCTCTTATCGGTTCAAGGCTGCCGAATGATGTGCACCGAAGTCCCGAATAAATATGAAATGCATATTCTCAAAGAAATTAGCTCGTTCTAGATGTGGCTAATTTCACCATTGTGGATCTTAATTTGAGGCCTATCTACTGCTTGTTTGTTGAGCATTCTCTGCCATAACTAATAAATAAGAAGTCCTCTACGGCTTTACATTGATTGGCTCACGAATCAGATCGTCTTGCTTTGCCCAAAGGTAACACTTGAAGTCTTGTGAACTACATATACAAGGAGTGGCGTGCAGGATTGATTGTGATCGGCAGATAAAACTATCTTCTTCGTCACACACAAATAAAAGGAAGAAGAAAAGGTTCTGCACCATGATTGGAACATCCATCAGAACCATATGATTATGTGATTTGATTTGATTTGAGTGATTGATGTTAAACTGAATTGTAAAGATAAAAGTATATTGAATATGGCTCAACAGAGTCTTATTTATACACATAAGAAGAGAGAAGAAGAGAAGATTTTCCTCAACAACCAGGAGGATTTTCCTCAACAAACTAGCGGGATTTCCTCATATAGTTAAGGAAATCTTATCCGCTATCATGCCCCCGCAAGATGGTACTCCTATCAAGGATACCAATCTTGGATCGATGGAATGAAAATAGTTTACGGGCAAGAGGCTTCGTGAGTGAGTCGCTAGTTGATCAGTGATATGCGTGAGAGACACGTAGTTGATGTCGGACAACTTGATCTCGCGAAGTGAAAGTCGATGGCGATGTGTTTCATGCGTGAGTGGAATCTTTGGATTGGCACACAAGTAGGTAGCTCCAATATTATCACAATATATTGTAGGAGGAATGGAGAGGTGACGTTGAGTTCCTTAAGGAGATTTGTGACCCAATTGAGTTAGAGTAGTTGAGCAATAGCACGGTATTCGGCTTGATCGTGAGACCGTCTGGATCGTTTTTTGCTTCTTAGAACTCCAACCGATAGGATTAGCTCCAAGGAAAACAATATACCGCGTAGAAGTTCTATCATCAAAGTTCCCCGCCCAATCAAGCATCGACAAAGGCATGGAGATTAAGTGGGGTGTGTTTCATGAGAAATAGGCCATGATGAAGGGTTCCTTTAAGATATCGTAGAATTCGTTTGACTGAGACCAATGTGTAGTAGATGGTGGTGCATGAATTGAGACAACTTATTAGCTGCAAATGAGATATCTCGACGGGTGAGAGCCAAAGCATCAGTAAAGAGCCAAGTACTTGTCGATATTGAGTAGCATCAAAGTAGGACTTCCATCACATAATTTGAATGATGCACTAGTAGAGAGAGGAGTTGTAACTTCTTTTGCATCCTGCATGTTTGTTTTGAATAATAGGTCTTGAATATACTTTCTTTGTGATAGGAGAAGACCGAAGATGTAAATGTTGCTTCAACTCCAAGAAAGTAACTTAAGGGTCCAAGATCCCGAGGAGAATCGATCACCAATTGTGTTATGAATGTGTGAATCTCTAAGGGATCATTGCACTGTAATAATAATATCATCCACATATACGAGAAGATATATTGTGTGTCTTTGTTGTCGAAAAAATAACAGGTATCGGACTTGGAGTTGATGAAACCAATCGATGTCAAAAATGAACCAAGTTCAAGGTATACCAGGCTCTTGGAGCTTCGAAGTCCATAAATAGCTTTGTGTAGTTTGCACACATGTCTTGAATCTTGATGATGAATGAAGCCAGGGGTTCTTTGCATATAGACATCTTCGATTAGAGTCCCCCAGAAAGGCATTATTAACATCTAGTTGTCGTAGTGCCGACCTTTTGAGACAGCCAAACTTAGAATAAGTCGAATTGTTGTGGGTTTAACAACGGGGTGAAAGTCTCTGTGAAGTCAACTCGGTCGTTGATGAAACCCTTTGGCTACTAGGCGTGCTTTATATCTAGCAACATGATCCGTCAGGTTCCGCTTAATTCGAAAGACCCATTTACACCCGATGATATTTTGTGTAGGATGAGGAGGTACAAGGGTCCACGTGGAGTTATGGAGGAGGGCATCATATTCTTCACACATGGCTTTACGCCAGTGTGGAAATTTTTGGGCTTGAGTAATTGTGGTAGGTTCATTGATCTCAGAAGAGGATTTTGTGGTAGCATGTAGGTCGAGGACTTGACGTGGTTTGAATATACCACTCTTGGAGCGTGTTGTCATTGGATGTGTAGGAGCTGTAGCTTGTGTTGTTGGTATAGGTAGTGGAGAGACATTAACACGGGTTGGAGCAGGCTGAGGTACTTCAGTAGCATTGTGTTCAGAAGAGGGTAAAGAATGTTGTATTTCCGAGGGCATTACGTCAGTAGTAGGAGGAGAAGAAATAGAGGGAGTGAGAAGTTGTTGAACCGGGAGAACAAGAGAGTGCGGATCCGAGGCAAGGGGTGGATGGTGTCATGGGACGTTAGTGGGATGGGATCGGAGGGATACTCCAGTGACTTAAGTTTGTCGAATAGCTTGCACGGTAGGAGATTTGTGAAAAGGAAAAGTAGACTCCACAAAAGTAACATGACGTGATATAAAGACTCTTTGAGTTTGGGGTTCATAACAACGGAAAGCATTATGTTCTAGAGAATATCCTATAAAGGTGCAAGGCTTGGATCGGGGTGTTAGTTTGTGTGAGGTATAAGGTCGTAGCCATGGATAACATAAATGACCAAAGACTTTGAGTTTCAAGATTTGGAGGCTTGTTGAAAAGTTTTCAAATGGTGACTGGTATTGTAGGATTGGAGTAAGCATACGATTAATTAGATAGACATGGTTTGAAAGGTCTTGACCAAAAAGTTGGGGGCATGGATGCTTGATGTAGAAGTGAGAGACCGATTTCAACTATATGCCGATGTTTGCGTTCATGCAGAACCAACTAATTGGGGAGTATGTGGGGGTGACTTGAGGTGTTGTATACCACAAGCTGAGAGACAAGATGTGAGGGCTTGATATTCACCTCCGCCATCAGAGTAAACCGTTTTGATTGAAAACTGAAAGAAATTCTCGACCAACTTCCGAAAGTTGGTAAAGAGCTGAAACATCAGATTTGTGGCGGAGAGGATATAACCATGTGTACTTGGTAAAATAGTCGACAAAAATGACATAAAATCTAAACTTGTCAAAAGAAGGGGTTGGGGCAGGGCCCCAAACATCTGTATAAATAATTTCAAATGGTTTAGAGCAAGATATGGAGGATACTCCAAAAGGTAGTCGATGACTTTTATTGCTAAGACAAGCATCACAATGCATATTAATGCTATTGGTTTTAAAAGTAGGAAGAGAATAACGAGAAAGTAATTTATCTTTGGATAAAGGAGGAGGGGTGACCAAGGCACGATGCCACACATCAACTGGAGTGCAATGGAAGAGTGAGCAAGCAGTGGGTAAGTTCTTGAAGTCGATGGCCACTCATAAATGTTGTCTTTATTCTGGCCTTGGACTAAGGATGCCCCCGTGCTCAAATCCTTAATAAGAAAAGAGTCAGGAAAGAATTCAATGGAGGTATTATTCTGCACATTGATTGAGAAGCGGAAATAAGATTTCGTGAAATGTGAGGTGCACACAAGACATCATCGAGTGTAAATGTTGTTGTAAGTGAATTAAGTGTTGTAGAACCAGTATGAGTAATGGGAACTCTTTTACCGTCACCGATGATGATATCTTCATTGCCGCCATAGGTGTTGTGGATGGACAGGTTACGAAGATCGACGTGATGTGATGAGAGGCTCAGAGTCCATAAGCCAATTAGATTGGCTAGTGGTTGGAGTAGTCATGAGATTCGCTTGAGGCCACCGTGATGGAGCAGGGTTCGGGTCGAGACCGGCATACTTTCGCAGAATGTCCGACTTTATCACATATTTGGCGAGACAACTCGTTGTTGGTCGATGCGATCGGGACGCCTTGGTGTTGAGTGTTGAAGTTGACATCTTGAAAGCGATGATGGGGATGAGAAGAGGTTTGCTTGGGACTCATAGGTTCGGGAGGCAGTTGAGCCCAGCTTTTGTTGACTTGCGCATTGTCCTGGTTGCTCTTCCTTTCGATTTTTGACCCGACCTGAGCTGTGATAGTTGGTTCGGGTGACTTGTCATGGCACTTCAAATACATCTCATAGTCAGTCAACTTGTCATATAGTTCTTCAAATGATATTGGTGAGTCGCGTGCCCGAATCGCTGCTGCTAGTTCTTTGTATTCGTCCCCTAGGCCATTAAGTGTATGGATGAGGACTTCTTCTTCACCAAGGGAGTGACCTATCAAAGTTAAGTCATCGATGATAACTTTGATATTTTGTAAGTAATCAGTAATAGTACTTCCCCCTTGTTTCACTCTCATCAGATTGGATAAGAGTCCGAGCATGCGAGTACGCGAGCGATTTGCCAATGTGGTTTGCAACTTCGACCATGCTTCTGCAGCAGTTGTACATGAAGATATTAGTGGGGCAATGGACCCAGCAACTGAGGCTTGAATGGCTTGGAGGATGAGACGGTCTTGACGTAACCATAGTTTGTAATTTGGATTTGGTGTTGGATTGGATCCTCTGGGATGTTGAGGACTTCAGATGGACAATTGAGAGAGCCATCGATGTAACCTAGGAGGTCATATCCAAATAGAAGATTAGAAAATTGTGCACGCCAAGATGCGTAATTTTCATTTTTGGATAACTTGAAAGGAATGAGTGCCGCTGCATTGATGGTGATGAGGTTTGAAGGTTGAGAAATACTATGGTTCCCTGCAAGTACAACGGCCCGGGATGTTAGAGGTGAAGACGATGAAAGCGATGAAGCCATTTGATGAGACGATGGCGTCAATCAGTTGGGAAATTTGTCGGATGTAGCTATTGCCGCTGTCAACCCGCCAGATTGGTTCTGCGGCGAGCGGTGCAGGGAAGCAAGTGACACCAAGGAACGAGTGCGTTCGGTGGAGGTTGGCAGTAGAGGAGAGAGTGGTCTCGGTAGAGAATAGCGCCGAGAGTGGTCTCGGTAGAGAATAGCGCCGAGACTGAGAGCAGCGGTGCTGTCCTATTTCTGTCACACCGCACTCTGGCCGTGGGGGTTTGAGGAAGCAGCGACGTCGATGGTCACTAAGTACTTGGCCCGGCATAGAGAGGCGATCGGCCGGAGGGCGTAGCGGGCGGCAGGACCTCGCAGGCTTTGATAGTTGGGGTGGATGCCACGCGAAGGTGCAAGTGGCCGGTTGGAAGGAAGGAGAGCTCGCCGGTCCTTGCCGATTGGTCCGCCATCGCTAGGCCTGGACGCAACTCTGCGCTATCGGCGGTAGAGGTAGCTTTCACCCGTGGAAGCGAGAGGAAGCGGGGAGGAGACTTGATCTGGCGCGATCAAGGTGGTGGTCCGAGGATGGCAGCGGAGGATAGCTTTCGCCGAACTTGCAAGACACATTCTTTGTCGTTGACAAATGAGAAGAAGGAAAAAAAAATATGAGAGAGCTTGTTCTTAGACAAGCGGCTCTGATACCATGTTAAACTGAATTGTAAAGATAAAAGTATATTGAATATGGCTCAACAGAGTCTTATTTATACACATAAGAAGAGAGAAGAAGAGAAGATTTTCCTCAACAACCAGGAGGATTTTCCTCAACAAATTAGCGGGATTTCCTCATATAGTTAAGGAAATCTTATCCGCTATCAATTGATTGACCAAGATTTTCCTTTACTCGCTGTCCAACGACAGCAATCCAACTCCCCTGCTTTGATCAGGCCTCCGACGATCTGCCACCTCCGATGACGTTGATATGATCTGTCGACTCCGACGATCGTTCTCCAGCTTCTGCCAGGCGGTTTTCACAGACCGCTGTCGATTTCCTCTTCTGCCAGGCTGTCTTCGCCGATCCTCCTCTACTGATCTGCCGCCAGCCGGCGGACTTCAGGCCACCGCAGTCGACCATCGCCGATCCTCTGCAGATCTGTCGCCAGCCGACAGACTTCAAGTCACCGCAGTCGCCCATCGCCGACCGCTGCCTCTCCTCCATCGTTGTTCCTTATAGCGTCACCAATTCCGTCAACTACCGCTCTCTTCCTGAGCGTCCACCACTGCACCGAGCGCCCGCTCCTCTCGGCGAAGCGCTCCCTCCTTCGGTTTTGATTCGCTGCGGTCGCCAGCTAGCTTCCAGACAGCCGAAGGCCCGCCGAGCGCCTGTCGCCTCCACTCGGCGGTTGCACAGTAGCAGGCCGAGCACCCGTTGCCTCCTCTCGGCGGTTACATAGCAACAGGCCGAGCGCCCGCCGCCTCTTCTCGGCGGTTGCACAGCAACAGGCCGAGCACCCGTCGCCTCCTCTCGGCGGTTGCACAGCATCGTAAACTATGGACGCCCCTCCGCCTGTCATCTGCCGAGCGATAGTGATAGTACCTTTATGCCGCGGCCTTTGAGTCTGGACGGTTGGATTCGGGTCCGAATGCATAGAGATCTCCTTGACTGATCCTCGAGTCGGTTGCAAGCGTTGACCCGATCAAAGTGGGTCCCCGGTTCGCTTCATGAGTAGGTTTCTCTCCCGGATGTTGGTCGCCTTGAGCTCTCCGATCCCTGCACACAGGTCGGGTCGGGAAGATGCGACCCTACCCCTCCGATGGTAAAGTTAGTATATAGTCGGAGAGGATTTTTTTTGCCTCCCTCCGGTCCTCGTCATGGCCTGGGGTTATATAACGGAGGAAGGCCGACCCTCGAAGCGAGGCGCGGCGTCGTGCCGCCACCTGTCTCCCCGGTAGGCATTCTGGGATGGCGCTATGAAGGCGCCGTCCCAGGCCCTCCGGGGCGGTGCCACTCCTTGGTGCCTGTGCCTGTGTGACGACGCGTTCTCTAGGACCACACCGGTGCCATCTCTGGGCTTCCTAGGACGGCACTGTCCTGCGGGCAAGCCTGCGCTCGTACAAGGTGCGGTCTAGAGGCGGGCCTTTGTCCCTTGGTCTGACACGGCTAAGGGGTCGACAAACTAAGCGGAGGTGGTCTCCCATCTCGGGTCTTATGCTGACGTGGCAATGGGGTGCCACCTATAAGTGGGTGGCACGGGCACATGCTTTTGCCAAGCACGCCTCTCGTGGGGGAATGAGTCGCAAACGGGGCGAAGCTGGCCCCAGTCGGGAAGAGTCGGGGAAGGCACTACGCGTGCCTTCCATGCGCGACCTCTGTCACCTCCTGCACATGCCAAGGACGAGCCTTACCAGGCTCAGGTGATGGGTGACCTTCCGAAAGGAGAGGCGTCCAACCCGTTGGTGCCCTGTTGGGGGAATTTATCCCATGGAGACCGGGTGTGGGCCGATGGCGATTTCGCGACCTCGTTCATCTGTGGAGGGCTCCATCTCGACTTGGCTCGGGAGCTGTATACTTCCTCCTCGGAGGTCCTGCTTGGTAAGTCTGCCAAGTTGCTGCTATGGGTAGGCATCCTATCCCTAGTTTTCCGGCATTGCTTGGGCGCTATCGCTCTAACCCACTCTTTCTTGCAGGGTCAACATTACGCCATGGTGTTGATGGACTACATGCGCGATGTTGGCCGGGTTATTAATGGTATGGGCGATCGCATCGCTGAGCTATGAAGACAGAATGAGGAGCTTCGGGCCGGGGCGGCTCCCGAAGCCATGGTTGCTGCCAAGCAGCGCGCGACCGATCTGGAGGCGAAAGTAGCATGCCTCAAGTCTGAGCTCAAGGAGGTTGAGCGGCAAAAGGGAGAGCTTCAGGTGCAGCTGAAGGGGGCCCGGGCCCGGATTCACTCGGTGGAGAGGGAGTCGCTCGAGCTTTCTAAGAAACTGGAGGTGGTGAGCGTCGAGGCTCGTGCGTCATCCGAGGCCCTTACCGAGGAGGTTCGCCAGAGGCTCGAGAAGGACAAGCAGCTGATTGAAGCCTACAAAGGGTCCCAGGGCTTCCAACTCGGGCTGACTCGGTCGAGACAGGTCACCTATGAGTACGGGTACCGGATCACGCTGGCCCAATTTCGAGCGCGGCACCCCGATCTCCAGGTCGAGGAGGATCCCTTCGCTTCCCTGCCAGAGGACGAAGGCGCCAACACGCCCGAGGAGGTTCCTTTTGATGATAGCTTGGACATCCCCGAAAAGTAAGGCATGGACCACAGGGCTATCATTTTGTAATCTTTTTCCTCAAGGGGTCGGTCAGGCATGGATGGGCATTGTAAGCCGCGACCGACCCAAGCTTGTAATTGAACTTTTGGCTAAATGAAAATCCTTCATTAGAACTCCATATTGTTCTGTTTGACCTTCCGACACAAAAAACTTCTTCAAATTTAGTACGTTCCATGTTCTTGGTATGGGGTCGCCCTCTATTATGGCCAGTCGGTAAGTGCGGTCTCGGACAATGCCTACCACCCGATAAGGTCCTTTCCAGCTAGGGGCGAGCTTGCCGCACGATCGGGTTGGGTCGCTGACTTTTGTTCTACGCAAAACCAAATCGCCTAATCTGATCGGCTGAGGACGCACCTTCTGGTTGTAAATCCTGGCGATGGCTCTCTTATAGGAGAGGGCCTTTAAGTGGGCGCTGTCCCTCCGCTCCTCAAGCAAATCAAGACCGACTCGGAGTCCTTCTAACGATGCCCCTTCCTTGTAGCTTTCCACCCGAGGAGTGGGGATAACCACCTCAGGTGGTAGGATTGCCTCAGTGCCGAATACGAGGGTGTAAGGGGATTCTCCAGTTGCAGTCTTGGGGGTGGTCCGTGAAGACCACAGGATGCTTGGGAGCTCATCCACCCAAGCAGACCGAGTTGCACACATTCTTCTTTTAAGTTCGTCTAAAATGGCTCGGTTGGTCACTTCCACCAGGCTGTTCGTCTGGGGATGTGCCACCGAGCTGAATCTTAGTTGTATCCTATAACTTGCGCAAAATTCTTTGAACTTGGCACTGGCGAACTGGCTCCTGTTGTCGGTGATGATGACCCTTGGCAAGCCGAACCGAGTCACTATGTTCTTCCACACAAATTTCTCCACCTGGCACTCCGTAATTGTTGCTAGTGGCTCGGCTTCGACCCACTTCATGAAGTAATCCACCCCGATGATGATATACCTTCGTTGCCCCGAGGCTGGTCGGAATGGTCTGAGAAGATCCATTCCCCACTATGCGAAAGGCCATGCGCAGTCCACGAGAGTGAGCGGCACTACGGGCTGCCGGGGCATCTTGGCGTGCCTCTGGCACGAGCCGCATCATTGTACATAAGCCTTCGCATCGCAGCACATGGTGGGCCAGTAGTACCCTTGGCGAAGGATCTTAAATGCCAAGGTTCGCCCGCCAATGTGCTCGCCACAGATTCCTTCGTGAACTTCGGCTAGGACTGACTGAGCCTCTTCGGGGTCCAAGTATCGTAGGAGGGGACGGGTGAACGACCTCTTATAGAGTCGTTCGTTCATCTCACAGTACCAGGCTTGGGTGCGTTGCAGGCGCTGAGCCACGACCTTGTCAGTGGGTAAGGTCCCATCATGCTTGAATTGTAACATCTCCTGTACCCACGTTGCCGACGCGTCTGCCGAGGTCACTACCCCGATCGCGATGGTGCGGAACGGGAGCTCCTCGACCTTGGGGCTAATCTCAAGATCAGATTTTGAGGCTAATTTTGCCAGCACGTTTGGCTGCTCATTTTGGCCCCTTGGCACCCTGGATAGCTTAAAGCGAGAGAAGTTAGCAGCCAGCTTCTTTACCTCGGCCAAGTATTTGGACATGATTGGATCTCGGGCCTCGTATCCTCGGCTGACGTGCTCGGCTACCAGTTGCAAGTCAGTGTGGACGTGTATGTCTTCCACTTGCATCTCGACGGCAAGCCTGAGTCCCACCAGGAGTGCCTCGTATTCCGCTCCGTTATTCGTGGCCTTAAAGCCGAAGCGGAGGGAACGTTCAAATAACTGCCCGTCGGGACCTTCCAACACCAATCCCATGCCTGTGCCTTTTGAGTTGGCTGACCCGTCCACACGTAGGGTCCATCCCCCTTCAACTCGCTCAGATTCTTCATCCTCGGGTAGAGTTAGCTCCGAGATGAAGTTGACAACCGACTGGGCCTTGATGGTGGCCCTTGGCGCGTATTGTATGTCGAACTCACTAAGCTCCATCGACCACTTAAGAAGATGACCTGAAACGTTGAACTTAGATAAAACTTGTCGGAGCGGTTGGTCGGTGATTACCTTAATCAAGTGAGCTTGAAAGTAGGGGCGCAGGTTTTGGGCCGTCAATACAAGCGCCAGGGCCAGTCTCTCGATTGGCTGGTATAGTAGACCGGTAGTTGCTCCCCGGATACTTCCTTGATCAATACGGAGCTAACCACGTGTCGGGACGTGACCAGGTAGAGGCTGAGCTTCTTCCCTGGGGAGACTGTAGCAAGGCGAGGGAGCTCGGCCAAGTGTTGTTTTTCTCGTGCAAGGGCTTCTTCGCATTCCACCATCCATTTGAAGTCCTTCGGGCTCTTAAAGGCCTAGAAAAAGGGGAGACATCTGTCGCCCAATCGGGAGAGGAATCAAGACAAGGCGACGAGCCTCCCATTCAGCCACTACACCTCCTTGATTGTCTGAGGCACCTTCATGTCAGTGATGGCCTGATCCTTTTCTGGGTTGGCGTCGATCCCTCTTTCATGTATGATGAATCCGAGAAACTTTCCCAAGCTCACACCGAAAGCACACTTTGTGGGGTTGAGTCGCATGTTGTATATCCACAGCGTGGTGAATGCCTCGGCCAAGTCAGACAGATGCGTTGCGATCATCTGACTTTTGACAATCATGTCATCGACGTAGACCTCCATGTTTCACCCGATCTGTTGAGCAAACATTTTGTTTATGGTTATCTGATATGTGGCTCCGGCATTCTTTAACCCGAATGGCATGACCCGATAGAAGTATACTCCTTGGTCAGTGACGAAGGCTGTATGCTCTTGGTCCTCGGGCGCCATCCTGATCTAGTTGTAGCCGGAGAAGACATCCATAAAGGAGAGACAAGCATGCCCGAAGGTCGCGTCGACCAACTGGTCGATCCTTGGAAGAGGGTAGCAGTCTTTTGGGCATGCGTGATTGAGATCGGTGTAGTCAGCGCACATTCTCCAGCTCCAATTAGATTTTTTGATGAGGACTACATTGGACAACTACCGCAGGTACTTGACCTCATCTATGAAGCCCGTTGCCAAGAGATGTTCCACCTCATTGCGGACAGCCTGTTGTCGGTCGGGAGCAAGCCACAGAGGCTTTTGCTTCACTAGACGAGCCTCGGGCGAGATGTTCAGGTGGTGCTGCACCACCCTATAGTTGACACCGGGCATGTCCATCAGTGACCAAGCGAAGATATCGGCGTTCTCCAGCAGGAAGCTGATAAATTGGACCTGTTCCTGCTTTGGGAGTTCCGACTCGATCTTTACTGTCCGATCCGACCGATCTTCAAATAATGGTATGCCTATAGTGGGCTCCGTCGGCTCGGGATGTTGGGATGGCCTCTTCACTCCCCGGGGATCCTCCAGGAATTGCTCAGCTCTCGCTCCTTTGGGCAACGAAACTACCATCAAGTAGCACTATCTAGATTCGCAGGGACTTCCCCTGACTTCCTCGACTCCGGCATAGGTCAGGAATTTTATTATTTGGTGGTAGGTGGAAACGACAGTCCAGAACTTGTTGAGGGTCGGGCGACCCAGGATTACGTTGTATGCAGAGGGAAGGTCAACCACCATGAAGGTCGCCATCACCATCTTTGATCTCAACGCATCTCCCAGGGTTATGGGCAAAGTAATCGTGCCTAGTGGAGAGACCAATTCACCGGTGAACCCGGTGAGCGTCGAGCGCATTGGCTCTAGGACGTCTTTGGTCAAACCGAGTTTTTGGAAAGCATTGAGGTAGAGAACGTCAGCCGAGCTCCCTATATCAATCATGATTCGCCTCACCTGGGCGTTGGCGATCCTGGTCGCTATCACCAGCGTGTCGTCGTGCTCAGATCGCTCTGCCCCCTTGGCTGGGAACATGACCTCAGAGTCGGGCCATCACTTGGGAAGTTCGCTTGCAGCCACGCGGGCGTAGGCCTTCCGTCCTAACATGCTGTTTCCCCTGGACGTCGGGCCACCTGTTATTACGTCAATCTACTGCTCAATGGGACCTTCAGGGTGTCATGAAGGGTCTCGATCCCGCCTGAGGTATCGATCGAGATGTCCTCGGCGTATGAGCTCCTTAATCTGCCGCTTCAGATCGTGGCACTCCTCGGTGTCGTGACCGTTTTCCCGATGAAAATGGTAATACTTGGTTTGGTCCCACAGTTCTCGGGGGCTCTTCATCGGGTTGAGGGCTTTAAGTAACCCCTTATCTTTTATTTGGAGGAATATCTCTATTTTGGACGTCCCCAAGGTGGGGAGGGGGGACCTCGATGGCGGCGCGTCGGGTCAATCCATCCTGCGCCTCGGGGTGGGGGGTGGGCGACGCGGTTGTCCCCGGGACGACTCCAGCCTAGCTCTTTTGCGCTCTTCCCGTCTCCTGGACATCTAAGACTCCGTCGTGATGTATTGATTAGCGCGCTGGAGCATTTCTAGGATCGCCGCAGGGGGTCTCTCCATAAGGGACTAGAAAAATCTGGAGGGTCGTAGCCCCATCATGAATTCCTGCATTATTAAAGATGGATGAGCATCAAGCAACCCCCGGATTTCTATGGCGAAACGATTCACAAAATGGGAGAGGGGTTCATCCTTCTTTTGGTTGGGTCCAAGGAGCAAAGCGACGGATGGCTTCGGCCGAGCATAGGCTATAAAGTTGAGCTCAAAATCTTTAGGGAGCTGGTCAAAGGATGCGATCGTCTTGGCCTTCAGCCTGCTGTATCATGCACGGGCCGGCCCCCTCAGGGTCATGGGAAATGCTCTGCACATCAGGGTGTCGGAAGTCCCGTACAACGCCATTTGGCCATGGAAGGTGGCCACATGCTCCACCGGGTCCATGGCGTCGTCGTATGCGTTGAGAGAGGGGAGTCAGAAGTTCAGGGGAACTGGTTTTTTCTGTATCTTGGGTGCAAATGGGGATCCTCGGTGTGCGTCCTCCCCGAGCTCCTCCTTCGACTTGCAGACCTCCCTTTGCACATCGTTAAGTCTCTGGCTGACGAAGCGCAGTTGGGCTCGGAGGGAGTCAGTTGAATCTGATGACAGTACCTCGGGCTCCTGTCGTCCTCTCGGATTTCCCAATGCCCCATCCGCAAGCGGGGCCGGTCGCGTCTCAAGTGAGGCCGGGGGCGGCGTTAGTACCGAGGGTGCCAGGGAGGTCGAAACTGGCAGTTTTGGTTGCCATAGAGGCTGTGCCGTCGATGGCTACGTTAGTTGGGGGATGAGCGGGATAATGGTTTGCATCATCCTAGTTAGAGTTTGGACTTGGTGGGCGAGGCCCCAAAACGCCTCGCGCGAAATGGGCGACCAATCGGTCATGGTGCCTTTGGGTAGCGACAAGCCTGGGTCAGTGAACAGTCACCAGTAGTGCTCTGAAGTC
The DNA here is from genome assembly GCA_024322285.1 of Musa beccarii. NCBI lineage: Eukaryota > Viridiplantae > Streptophyta > Magnoliopsida > Zingiberales > Musaceae > Musa > Musa beccarii. The sequence goes on from CM044399.1 coordinate 55,624,909, forward strand.
ATGATAGGGTCTTCAGCTTGAGGCCCAACATGTGACGGGGGACATTCCCAGGGGGTCCCAGCTGGGCGAGACCCCTCAGCCAAGAGCTCGTCTAGGTTAGTCTGTTGATCTCTCGACATCGGGCCCTCCTTCTAGCGCCAATCTGATAGTACATTTATGCCGCGGCCTCTGAGCCAGCACGATTGGGTTCGGGTCCGAATGTGCAGAGATCTCCTTGATTGATCCTCGAGTCGGTTGTAGGCGTTGACCCGATCAAAGTGGGTCCTCGATTCGCTTCAGGAGGAGGCTTCTCTCCTGGACGCTGGTCACCTCGAGCTCTCCGGTCCCTGCACACAGGTCGGGTCGGGAAGACGTGACCCAACCCCTCTGATGGTAAAGTTAGTACACAACCGGAGAGGGTTTTTTTGCCTCCCCCCAGTCCTTGTCATGGCCTGGGGTTATATAACGGAGGAAGGCCGACTCTCGAGGTGCGGCGTCGTGCCGCCACTTGTCCCCTCGGCGCACTTTTTGGGATGGCGCTATGAAGGCGTCATCCCGGGCCCTCCGGGGCGGTGCCACTCCTTGGTGCCTGTGCCTGTGTGATAGCACGTTCTCCGGGATCACACCGGTGCCATCTCTGGGCTTCCTATGACGGCGCTGTCCTGCGGGCAAGCCTGTGCTCGTATGGGGTGCGATATGGAGGCGGGACTTTGTCCCTTGGTCGGTGCTAATTCTGACACGGCTGAGGGGTCGACGAACTAAGCGAAGGTGGTCTCCCACCTCAGCTCTTATGCTGACATGGCAATGAGGTGCCACCTATAAGTGGGTGGCATGGGTACATGACCCATCAGATAGGCAGTAGCCATGTGATATTCTCCAGCAGTGTGATCAGATATGCAGCTATTCTTCCCTTCTGCTCGGTGTTCTTCCATCCTTGAAGCAGATCATTTTTCTCTTTTTTAGTTTCTCCAACTTCTGTTTACAGCCTGATCTATCATAAGTTCATATTATTCTTTTACTTTTCAATTATTATTTCTATAAAAATAATAGTTCCTCTCAATATATAAGACTTATATCCATGAATGTGATAACTATACATTTTGATATACAATTTGATGAGCATAATTCTTCAATCTCCTTTTTAGATATGATTTATTATACTATATTACTCTTTTAGTTGTCCATTAGAAAAGATCTAAATATTAGAAGAATCTAGCCCAATAGCAAATTTTGATCATAAATTATGATTATGATAAAATTATCTTATTCTATAAATAATTCAAGCCTCAATCGCTTATCTTATAGCACTTCTAATATCTTCATGCAACATTGCAATAGAAGTATGGTCAAACTTACAAACCACTCTTGAACTATTGCTTTTGCTCTTATATGCTAACTCTCATATTTATTCTGATGAAAACAAGATAAAATGAAAGTACTATTACTCATTATATATAAAATATAAAAATTATTATAGATGAATTGACTTTAATATGTCGTCTCCTATGTGATAAAGTCATTGTCCGTACTCTCTATGACCTATAAGATGGATATAAGGAATTAATGACAATAATTCAAGCACGAGATTCACCAATGTCATTTAAAAAATTATATGATAAGTCGATTGATTATGAAATATATCTAAAAAAAAAGAGAGAATGATATGACCAACTATCATAGCTTAAGTCAATCAAAAATTTAAAAGAAAAAATAACAAAGTAATAAGAATTTCAATAAAAGATCAAATAAGATGCCTCCTGAATGCATAGGTAGCATGCAATGCTATCTTCCTCTATTACACTATCGACTCTTCAATCATAATGGTAACTTCAACTCAAATAATTTAGAAAATAACTTATATTACAACTATCAGCAACTCTGGCATCTCAACAATAACAATCAACAAAAAGTAGTTTGCTGTGACAAAATTGGACATATAACAAAAATCTATCGATCTCGACCCAAGCTTACTGTTACACCTAATTGGCCTTAAGCAAATATCATGACTACTCCGACTACTGATCTAAATAATTGAATTATTAACTCTAGGGCTTCTCATCATATTATTTTTGATTTACAAATCTTATTTATCCACAACGACTATAGAGGCAATAAAGATATCATTATTGGTGACGGTAATAGAATCTCTATTACTTACACCGATTTCACAATACTTAATTCAATCACCAATACTTTTACACTCGATAATGTTTTACATGCACCTCACATTAAAAGAAACCTCATTTCTGTTTTTCAATTCTGTAAATAGATTTCTATTGAGTTTTTTCTTGACTCGCTTCTTGTAAAAGATTTGAGTATGGGGGTATCCTTGGTCCGAGACTAGAATAAAGATAACATCTATAAATAGCTATCAGTTTCACAAATCACCCAACCAACCATTATTACTTTAGTTGCTACTTCAATCGATGTGTGACATTATCGTTTTAGTCATCCATCAACCTCCATTCATCAACTACTTTGTCATAATTCTTTTCTAACTTTTTAACTTTCAAATCAAGTACAATTACAACTCACTATGATGCTTATGTTAGTAATAAAAGTTATAGACTATCTTTTAGAACATCTTTCATATCCTGCTTCAAACTAGTTGAAATTATCTACATCGATGTTTGAGGCCTTGCCCCAACCACTTATTTTGATAATTTTAAATTTTATATCATTTTAATAAATTACTTTACTAAGTATACATGGTTATACTCTCTCAAATATAAATTTGAAGCCTCTATAATCTTTACCCAAAAGTTGATTGTGAACTTATTTAAGTCTATCATTTGGTTGTAAACTTATTTCAATCTATCATTAAAATAATGTACTCTAATGAAAGAAATGAATACCTAATCCTAAAAACCTACATCTCATCCGATTATATATAACATCTCAAATCACCATCCCACTCCTCAATAGTCAACTTGGCGATGCTTATTAAGCGAGGATAGAACTATCAGCCATCGATAGAAACATCCTCGTGGAGTTTGTCGAAGAGTTTGGCGACTCGCCGAAGTCGTTAACGAAATGCCACGTATGCAACGGTGTCGATGATGCAACCATAAGCCACTTCTTGCCTCAAGAAGAATGGGAAGAACAGCTAATGTCGGGTGCCTGTCACTTCTTGTTCTCTTTTTTGTATGAGATATCGACATTTATCTGACATGATGCAAGTGAAGGCAACTGCGATTATAGTAAAATCACATAGAACGTCAAATAATTCATTAAAACGGTTTCCTTGTTATTTCAACTATACGAAATGAATGACTTCTCAGAACCTTAAATAGCAGTTTAAGGAACTCATCCAGGAGAATGAAGAAAAGCTTAGTAGGAGAAACGGATGAACAGCTACCATGGAGGAAAGAGAAAATCTTGAAAACTTCCATTAGATCTATGATAAGATCTTTTACCTACCATGAACCCAGGAACGTGCTTGAGGCCAGGGAAGAAGATGAACTACAAATGGGGAAGTCTTGGCTATCAATCAATATTCTGTTCATTGCGGCTGCACGTACCAATCGCAATCTCGGTTCGAGTCCAGAACTATGGTTGTCGATAGTTGTGAGGACCGCTTAACAAGAAAGTCAACGGAATGAAGCTTCTTCGGAATTGAAGCCTGTCAACTTATTATATGGGCCATGAGGACAAAGATAGTTTGGCAGTCACCGACAAATTTTGTAGCTATTTACTTCTTTTGTTTTTCAACCAAACATAATTCTATTAGATATGGTACCCGCACCGCCCGCTTATGAGTAATGCTTTACTGTCGCATCAGCATAAAAGCTGAGATGGCCCACCACCTCATCTTAGCTCGACGATGCCCAGACCGTATTAGAATGGATGCCGACCAGGGCACAAGATGTCACCCTCTGAGCCACGTCCTTGCACTGGCGTGAGCGTCGTCCCGCGAAGCCCGAAGATGGCTCTGACATGACCCTATCAGGAATGCCCTCGCGCAGGCACAAGCGCCGAGGGGTTGCGCCACCCTAGAGAGCCCGGGATGACGCCTTCATAGCGTCATTCCAGAAAGCCCGGGACTCAGCCCCTGGATGTCGCACGGAGACCCGAGGCGACACGGTGCTACACCCCAGGAGTCAGCCCTCCCTTCGGTATAAAAACCCTCAGACCATGCTATGGGGAGGGATCTTCTTCCTCCCCGGTTTCTTCTACTCTTTCCAAAAGTAAAAACCTTCAACAGTAATATACTAACTTAACCATCGGAGGGGGCGGGTCATATCTTCTCGACCCGACCTGCGTGTAGGAGCCGGAGAACCTAAGGCGAGCCGCGTTCGTAAAGGAAGCTTCCTCCTGAAGCCGACCGAGGGTCTACTTCGATCAACCCAACGCCTGTGGTCAATTCTAAATTCAGTCAAGGAGATCTCGATGTATACGGACTCGAACCCAACCGTGCTGACTCAGCAGCCATGGCATAAAGGTACTAACAAGATAAAAACTAAAAGACAAGAGTTATCCTCTCACATAGGAATCAATTGGAAAGTTTTCTTTCAACAAAAATGATCTGAGGGAGCTCGTAGCAAGCTTGGCCACCCAGTAAGTAGCCTTCTTTGCTTCCCTGAACTTATCCTGTGCTTTCACAGCATAAAAAAAAAAGGCTCAAAAGAAATTTAATATAATTTAAATTAGTTTAAGTTAGGGGAGCTTTTGGGTGTTAATATAAGAAGCAGCATATGCAAAAGTTCTAAACATAATATTCCAAGGCTTATCCTAAATTTGATTGCACTTGGCATCATTCCTACCGCTCCATAACGTCCAAAATCCAGTGGCCAGATAAACCTTGAGGACCATATTATACCACTCAAAGACAAGCCCTGTTCTTTTGTCAAGATTCACCAAGAAGGCAATCTTAATTTACAGAACGTGGTGTTGAAGTTTCGTACGCGACGTATGCAATAGATGTGGGTGTACAAGATTATGACTTACAATTCGATCCTTCTTCTTGCTGATAGTGAATCTGCACTATGATTGAAAATTTTAAGCTTGTTGACGATGTGACATCCGCGTACACGGCGCAAACACCTTTAAAGATAAACGTAGAGATCATTACGTGGTTCATACAAGCTAACAAATGATACAGACCATGATGACTATTTAGTTAGCTGAAGATAGCTCAGTATTATGTAAATGGTCTGAGTTGTGGTGAGAATGAAGAGAGAGATAGCTGCAGCCACCGAGACAATCGCCCATGGATTACTGAAGTAATCATGATTCAACCTTGCTCGCCATTTGTTACATCTGGCGCCGTAGTACTCATTGGCTTCTTTGTAGATTCTTGAAAAGTTGCTACGGCGGGGGTCGTCAATAGTTACCTCCTTGCAAAGTCGGTTGAAGAGAGTGGCGACTTCTTCGCCGCTGCCCATACCGCTAATAATGATTTTACTTTGTTGGAGCAATGCGACGTCGGCAGCAGTATCGATGAGCAAATCTATGAGTTCCGCGTAGGCTGTGACATGATGGCTGGCTTCGTTGCAGCACTGCTCGAATGCTATGAGGTTCCTGAGGAGGGTGTTGGTTCGGTCATCAACCTGAAGCTGAGGGATCTCCATCTTCCCATCCCGAAAGGTGATGTCCAGAAAGCTCTTAGCCTCCTCCTTCTTCCTGATATGGACGCCAGCCTCCGTGAGCTGTGTCGCACTTGGAATCCATATCAGACCCGTATTTGTCGCATCCTGATCGTCCCCAGAGCAGCATGATAATTCGTTTATCGACGATGAGGGCCGTAAGGACACGGGGTGCATCTTTTCCATTCTTGCTGGGAGAATGCAAGAATGGAAAAGATGGAGTATATGGTGAAATGACTTCTCAACGGAGGGATTTTCCGTCGTGATGTCTATGGTCCCTCTGAGGAAATCAAGTATCAACTTATTCAGGGATTCGCCAGGAAAAGCAGAGTCGAACAGAGGGTGGAGGAGACAGAAAGGGACTTGGTTTTCCAGAATCAACATATCACGCACCACCTTTTTTGGCAGAGACCATATTGTGTCTTCTAGCTCTCCGGCGTTCCAGATGGTCTCAATCACAAAACAGCAGTCAAGCAGCATCATTTGGACGAAGTCATCGCTACTCATCTCCACTTCTTCTGAGTAGTCCATACGTGCTTGCCGCTCTTTCTCCTTGATCAACTTGAGGTAGTCTTCCAGGAGCTTCTCTGGGTTTCGGCCAAGGAATTTGTTTAGATAGTACCCTTTGAGGTGATCCATGACTTTCAGGTGAGACTTGTGACGGTGGAAGGGGCCGAGCGAGACGATCGTTGGCTCGTATGCCTGTGGATCGATCTCTCGCAAACCTGGTAAGACTCTGAAGATGGTCGGCGGTAGGGTGCGCCAATCCTCCCGTATTGTTTTCTTCAACTTTTTCTCCACTGAGACAACCCAGTCTGGATCTATAGTTATCTCAATCTGCTCCCCTGCGGTACTCATGTTTCCAGGTACTCCCACAAACTCACCGCGCGTCTCCGAAGTTCTAGGACTCATAAAGGACGAAGCGGATTCCAATTTTATTGCATCCATGAATGTGCGTGCAAAATTTCCACCTAATAATTGTAGAGAAACGGCGAGTCTAAATTGCACGCACGCTGCTGGCTCTCACCATCTCTGATCAAGACAAAACAATACAGAAAAGCTACATTTAAACAGATTCAATATAACTCTCCGCATATGTTAGAATGATAGGCTATAAATTTCACTCATCCATCGACTTAATTTTTAAAACTTGCCATTACTGTACTGTGAACGTGAGGATTAAAGTTATATCTTTTGAAAAAGTCTTGAATTAATTTATAAAAAAGCTGATAAGATTGAGTCTTAACTAGTCTAGTTTGATAAAGTATTATAGTTTTAATGGGACAAAATAGATGTGAATACGATAGTAGATGACAATCGTATTCTAGTTTAATGTGTCATCCTATTCCTATAATTTGTTTACAAATTTAAAAAAAATTAATTGATGAAACGAAAAGGAATTCCTACAATGATCACAATGTTTACTAGCATGAGCATGCGTGATCAGCCAATTAGCTACGTGATTTTCTTCTTGGAATATATATATATATATATATATATATTATTTTGTAATATCCTAGGCCTATAAATAGACATGGTATCTAGTTATGTTTTTATTCTAAAAATTTAGTTTTTTTTTATCTATGACTGTTAGGATATTATTTTTCTTAGTGATGATAAACTCAATATATTTATAAGTTAATAAAAGTGAGTTATAAAATTCTATATGATGGTTTATACAGAATTAATGTAAATCCTGAGTTTACAATAACAAATAAAATATTATTCTATGAACAAGTTGAAATTATATATACTTATATCTACACACTTTTTTATATTTCCTATTTTATAGAGAAAAAAAAGTATTTCATCACCATTATATATGACTTGTCAAGATATAAATATTATATATAATATATAAAACTTCTCACATTGTTGATACTTTTAAAATGTATATAAATGAAATCAAAAGATAATTAAATAAAAAAATTAAAATGATTTGATTCGATAGAGGTGATGAACTTTATGGTAACCCTTTTCTAGATTTTTTTTAAAAGCAAGATATTTATACTTTACTAGGTGTGTCATAACAAAATAAAATTATTGAAAGGTAAAATTATACTCTTATGAATATGATTAAAAGCATGATAAGTTATTCTTCTATATTCGAATCAATATGGGGTGAAAATCTAAGAATAACTATATATATCTTGAACAAGATTCTTAGCAAGTCAATTTTATTAACTTCATTTAAGTTGTAGATCAGTAGAAACATAGTTTAAGACATTTACATCTTTGGATTATCATATAGAAATAAGAGTCTTCATTCCATATAAAAAGAAATTGGATCCAATAATTATATCAGGGTATTTTATAGCTTATCCAAAAAAAATCTAAATATACAAATTTTATTACCCTAATCATAATATAAAGATATTGAATTTGATTATACAATATTCCTAAAAATTATAAAATGAATGGAAGTGAAAAATCTTAAAATTTGATTATGATATTGAGAAGATATAGATTAAGACTCTTTTATCATTTTATATTTAGAAAGTTGTTATTCCTCAAGTTGTTATGTAACGGTAGATTACAAAGAAGTTGAGTGCATTAGCTAGGGAAGTTCAAATTGACATAATTTACAATATATAATATAGTCATATAAATATATAAGTTGCTGTTTTGTGTTATATAGACTAGATTAGCATATCATTATCAATTGACATTTAGTCAGGTAGTAACTAGAAACAAACTTTAGAGAATATATGGATTCAATAATGATAATTAAGCTACTTCCATCCCACTCAACGAATGGATCGATCTACTTTATCCTCTCCTCTATAATTCAAACCTTAATTTAGAGGAATTATAGCTGTTAGGTACTGCTTATTCCTAACTACTACCAAGATATATATCCCACGTATATGCACTAACTTTTCCACAACGTACGGCAAATTTTAGAAACACAGCTAAGACGTTAACAGAAAGAATTGCTTAGAAGATACAAAACTAATGAAATCAATCTAGAGATAAATGGCGAGGAAAGAAGAAAACCTTGAAAGCTGACTGGAGAATAAGATATAATATGAACAGGAGTGGCGGATATGAGTCTATATATAGACTCGTGATCAGCTCACATAGATAGTTATTTATTTTTGTTTACAATAAACACTCGTAGATAGTCCGGTGATGGGAGGCCGTATGCCGCAATCACGTCAAACAGCAATTAATGTTGGTCAAATTAAAATATATATTCTCGATCATCGAGACTCACTTTCTTTGTCGTAATTGAATGTTGTTTTACAAAATCGAATGAGACAGTTTTCAATTTGAGGTCTCCATAATTCAAAATATATAAGCATTATTTTCTCTGCAATTTATGTGACCGTGTTCTATCTCAAGCAGCTAAAAGTTGACAGAATTATTTTTTCTATGGGTTGATAATTGTGGATAATCATGACCAAATGGTTTCTGAAGAATTTATTATGAAAGAGATATATCAAGATAATATATATTTTATATAGATTTGGGAGAAATTTTCTATAATCAAGCATTCAAATCATGCACTCAAATTCATGATCCTCAAATCATAGATTGATTGAGGGTTACGACATATAAGGAATTCAAAGTTGTCATTTTATATTTGCCCTTATTATGCCTCCACAAAATTAAGCTTTCGTCAATTTCTGACTAATATAATTAAAATATTCAATGAGCGAAATGCTTTATAAGGGAATCTACTAGTTGGTTAGAAGTATGGATATAATAAATATATAGTTAACATTTGACAACTTGATCTCTGATAATGTAAAAATTGATAATAATATATTTTAAGTGGAACATTAAGTTGATACATAGGTATGTGATGCTGACATTACTACAGTATATTATAGGAGTGGATTGAGAGGTGATGCCAATTTTATATAGCAGATTGATGATCTAATTGACTTCTATAGTGATGATAACTCGATAGCCTTTGTTTCTTGAAACTCTGATTAATCAAATTTACTTCATATATATATATATATATGGAGAGTAGTCTGGGTGGTGTAATGTTATTTCTGTATGTCAAACGAGTAGTCTAAGTGATTGATATCATAATATTAATCATAATGCTTTATGGTTCAATTGACTTTTCAAATTCGAATAATGTAAACCATTTTCATGGATTACTTTCTCATTTAATTGTTTCCAATGCTTCCTATAAGAGGCCTCAAGTATGCCACAATCACATCAAATAGTAATTGATGTTGGTCAAATTAAAATATATATTCTCAATCATCTATTGATGTTGGTCAAATTAAAATATATATTCTCGATCATCGAGACTCACTTTTCTTGTCGTAATTGAATGTTGTTTTACAAAATCGAAAGAGACAATTTTCAATTTGAGGTCCCATAATTGATTTTGATAAGATAAGGTTGAAGTATCAATCATTTTTAGTAGGCATGAGTGAAATTCTGAGTTGCCATTGACATTATTACAATATATTATAGAAGTGAATTGGAATGTGTTATCAATTTTATATAATAGATTGATGATCCAATTGAATTTTACTTGATATGAGCATTACTATGTTTTATTTCTTGAAATATATATATATATATATTGTCACCGTCAACTGGGCACTTCCTCGGTGCAATGTTATTTCGACATGTCAGATGAGTAGTCTAGGTGGTGCAATGTTATTTCGACACGTGGAGTAGTCTAAGTGGTTGATACCATTATATTAATCATAATGCTTTATAGTTCAATTGACTTTTCAAATTCGAATAATGTAAACCATTTTCATGGATTACTTTCTCATTTAATTGTTTCCAATGCTTCCTATAAGAGGTCTCAAGTATGCCACAATCACATCAAACAGTAATTGATGTTGGTCAAATTAAAATATATATTTTCGATCATCGAGACTCACTTTCCTTATCATAATTGAATGTTGTTTTACAAAATCGAAAGAGATAATTTTCAATTTGAGGTCCCATAATTGATTTTGACACAATTAGGTTGAATAAGGTTGAAGTATCAATCATTTTTAGTAGGATTCTAGATCTATTTACATTACAAAATATATAAGCATTATTTTCTCTAAAAATTAATGTGACCGTGTTCTATCTCGAGCAGCTAGAAGTGGGTAGAATTATTTTTATATGCGTTGATAAGTTTGGATAATCATGAACGAATGGTTTCTGTAGAATTTATTTTGAAAGAGATATATCATTTATTGTGATAATATATATTTATATAAATTTTGAAGAAAAGATTTTCTTCAATCATGCACTCAAATCATGTATTTAAATCATGAACTCAAATCTGTTATCCTCAAATCATAGATTAATTAAGGATTAGGGCAAATTCAAAATTATCATTCCATGTTTGTCTTTATCATGCCCCGTAAAATTAAACTTCTATCAAAGATGTCAATCTCTAACCGATGTAACTAAAATATCCTATGAGTGAAATGCTTTATAAGAGAATTTAGAAAAATATAATTGATATTTAATAACTTGATCTCTAATAAAATAAAAATTGATGATAATATATTTTATGCATGAGTGGAACACCAAATTAGTACTGATATTATCATAATATATTATAGAAGTGAATTGGAATATGATGCCAATTTTGTATAATAGATTGATGATCCAATTGAATTTTACTTGATATTCAATTTTATTGGTGCATCTTGTGACTATGTGACAATATATATATATATATATATATATATATATATATATATATATATATATATATATATATATAACATAATGTCACCGTCAACTAGCACCTATTCGGTGCAATGTTATTTCGACATGTCAGATGAGTAATCTAGGTAGTGCAATGTTATTCCAACATATGGAGTAGTATAAGTGGTTGATACCATAATATTAATCATAATTCTTTATAGTTCAATTGAAATTTTCAAATCTGAATAATGTAAACCATTTTTCATGGATTACCTTCTCATTTAATTGTTTCCAATGCTTGAAGGCTCACGTATGCTAACCCTTAATAGCTCTCTGTACAATTTGAATCCTATAATACTCTTTTTAAACTTACTTAAATATTAGAAAAACCTTTATCGAATATGCTTTGTGCAACTTTTGCAAGACCCCACCGACCCCAATATATTTTTGATATGAAGCTTGAGAGAGGCTTAACAACGTATACAAATATTTTAAAATTGATTAAATGATATTCTAATTTGATTTTAAGTTAGTCAGATAGATAATCTAGCCTGAGATCGATTCACATTAACACAAAGCCAAAAGTCAACTATCTAGCTTGATATTTATAATAATAATTACCCTACTATTTATGGAGGTATATTATATCTACTATCTTGTGTTTGCAGTGTCTTTTCTCAGATTGAGATAAGCAACATCTATCTGAATGTGACTTTTTGTTTAATTAATTTGACATGATAAGATTTATAAAGTTAGACCCATAATTTATGAAATTATAGTATTGAAATTGGGCTAATATTGTTGTTGTATGCCCAGTTTGATCGTTAATTCGTATAATTTATAAGATTGATTCAGTTCAGTCCGAATCAGCTAATCAAACTTAAGAAGAATACCCCCAAATCAAAATCATTTATAATCTTCAAGATCGAATTATTGATATATCAATTCGGAATAAACTAGTTTTAGACCATTCCGATGTCAGTTTATTTCGATTTTTCAATTCAATTTTAATACCTTATATGCTATTTAACTAAGAGGTGTAAAGACATAAGTGATTATATAAAATTCTATCGACCAAATTAGGATGATAGATAAACTATAAAAAAAGTTTTACTATATAATACCTTCATAATAGCATTAATAGCTAAATTGTCTGTTTGTATTTATTTCCTTGATTTCCTAGTCAAATCGTATTGTATATACTACAATAACAGCAGGCGTAATTCCACGATTCACACATTCAAAATTTTAAGCAGGATCTGATAATATGATACCGTATAGAAATATGCGTATATCCTGCAAATACCATCAGCGACTGAATACACTATGTTGACGTGTGTTTGCAAATGCAGATTCACATGTTTGGTGATCTACATTTCTAAGTATGAGCGACGATTGATGCGAGAATCTACAGAGAAGTGATGAACAATTATGATGAAGTAATCATAGGTGACATCCTGGCATTCATTTTCAATTGCATTTTGTGATCATATAGCCAATTTATTGTTCTACAAAATGCGGTTAACAAACTACGAAGCAAACCCAACAATAATACGGAGACTAATTAGGCGGTGGAACATAGCTCAGACCAGAAAAGATGGTCTGCGTTGTGGCGAGAACGAAGAGCAAGATAGCTGCAAACACCGAGATGACCGCCCAAGTATTGCTGAAGCAATCAAGATTAAGCCTCGCTCGCCATCGGTTGTATTTGGTGTCGAAGTGCTCGTTGACATCTTTGTAGATGCCTGAAACATAACTTTTCTTGTAGTCCAACGCCACCTCCTTGCAAAGTTTGTTGAATAGATTAGCGACTTGCCAACCCTCCCATTTTGTTTCGGCTACCGTCGTCTTCAACGACGTTAACCATTCCTTATTTGTAATTATCTCGATCTTCTCCTTTGCACTACTCATCTTCAGCTTCTTTTTCTTTGTGCTTTTTCTTTGTGCTTCTTTTTCTTTGTGCTCTTGCTTTCAACATAACAATATATTTTTTATGGTTACATGCAATAGAAAAATACACTAAAATGCTGATTAAACCAACATCAAGTAAATGAGAAAAGTTTGCATGCAGAGAAAAAACTAAGATAGAGATGTGACACAAAGAGATAGGTTCTAGAAAAGGTGTTAAAAGTGAACATGGAGAAAGAAATGTTGGCATCTAAAACAAGACCTTTTTCTCTGTTTTACTTACCGTGAATCTACCAAGAATGTGTGCTGGATTGAAGAAGTGTGTGGGGGGTGTGAAGACATCGATACGTTGCCTCTGAACTCTCAGTTTATACAGGCGATAGCTTTGGGGCCACTTAAAAGAAACATCCCACGTGCTAAGCCAGCTCATTTTTGTCTAACAAAAGATTCTAGTACTATTTTACAGCTTGCTTTATCTCATCTGCTAGTCGTCATGTGATTAGCGGTACCCATGGCTCCACATATGGATTCCATAGAGTAAATTATTAATGTGTGAGAAAAGAGAGTCTCAATAATGATTGACGAAGCACACGGAAAAGATGGTAAATCACCTACTAATAATATACAATTCATATCTTAAATTTCTATTATGTACGACTTTATAATGATAGATTACAAAGAAGTCAAGTGCACTGGCTAGGGAAGTCCAAGGTGACATAATTTATAATAGAGATGTGACACAAAAGAGAAATGTGTTAATAGTTAACTTGGAGAAAAGACACGTTTGCATCCAAAACAAGACCTAAGACTTTTTTTCTATGTTTTGCTTACCATAAATCATGTGTGCTTGGGCGGGTGCGTTGGTGGGGAGAGTTCGGAGATGGTAAAGACATTGATACATTGCATCTTGAGCTTTGTATTTATTCAGTTGATAGGTTTCTTATGCGAGTGGCCGTCCAAGGAAACATCCCACGTACTAAGCCAGCCACAAATTTGTCTATCAAAAGACTCTTGTTTTACAGCTTACTCCGTATCATCGGTTAAGCGTCTTGTGATTGGCGGCTCGCAAGAGAATCTCAAAGGATAAATTGTTAGTGTGTGTATTTATAATGATAGATTACAAAGAAATTAGGTGCAGTAGCTAAGGAAGTCCAAATTGACATAATTTATAATATATAATATAGTCATATAAATATATAAGTTGCTACTTTGTGTTATATAGACTAGATTAACAAATCATTATCAATTGGCAATAAGTCAGGTATTAACTGGAAAGAAACTTTAGAGAATATATGGATTCAATAATGATAATTAAGCTGTTTCCATCACGAGACTCACTTTCTTTGTCATAATTGAATGTTGTTTTACAAAATCGAATGAGAGTTTTCAATTTGAGGTCCATGATTTGGTCGGATTCTAGATCATGGTGAGTGAGTCTCATTCGATTTTGAAGACAAGAACAACAGCAGCAGCACATTTTATTTACATTTACATTTAATATGGACGGCAGCAGCACATTTAATATGGACAGCACATTTTATTTACATTTACAAGAAAAATGTAAATAAATCAATAAGACAAGAACATTTTAATATGGACAGCCGCAGCAACACATTTTATTTACATTTACATTTGATATGGACAGCAGCAGCACATTTAATATGGACAGCACATTTTATTTACATTTACAAGAAAAATGTAAATAAATCAATAAGACAAGAACATTTTAATATGGACAGCCGCAGCAACACATTTTATTTACATTTTATTTACATTTACATTTGATATGGACAGCAGCAGCAGATTTAATATGGACAGCACATTTTATTTACATTTACAAGAAAAATGTAAATATATCAATAAGACAAGAACATTTTAATATGGACAGCAGCAGCAGCAGCACATTTTATTTACATTTACATTTAATATGGACGGTAGCAGCGCATTTAATATGGACAGCACATTTTATTTACATTTACAAGAAAAATGTAAATAAATCAATAAGACATGAACATTTTAATATGGACAGCAGCAGCAGCAGCAGCAGCACATTTTATTTACATTTACATTTAATATGGACGGCAGCAGCACATTTTAAATAACGGTGTTGCAAGCAATAAGATGTATCTTTGTATTGTTATGATTATTTTGTCATAAGAATCTTTAAGGGAAGAATTTAATTTTTGTAATAGTAGGTTTAAGCATCAAGATCATATTCAATGCATAGACAAGTATGGAATCGAGGACAGATTGGATAAGAACCTCCCTTCAAACTTGAGAAAGATGAACTATGCCACCTACTAAGTTTGTTTTTCATAAGATTAAGTATGAAGTTATATGGGGCATTTACTCTAAGGAGCCACAATAGTTCCAAGATATTTAAATATAATTTTTTTTCTTCTTCTAAAGTTAAGCATGTTATACACATCAATCGTCGTACCTTCGGAATTGTGTGCAAAGGAAAAAGATATCAGATTTAGCCAAGTTGATCCAAATTCGACGAGTTACTCGAATTGTTCAAGGAAAATTTGAACAATTCGAGCTTCTAATTGTTCTTACCCGAATTCATAAGGTAACATAATTTAAATTTCCTTTTGAAACAAAAGTGAAAAATAAGGCCCTGATAATAATATTTATTCTTATTCGAATCCATCTTGAGTAACTAATATCTTACTATCAATATTCTTAATTTTGTTTTTTTTTCTGATAACACCAGAATTATACCTATTTTTACGTAATAATATCTCTATAAAGTTACTTTATATACGTGTCAACAAGTAATGTATGAAGTGCAATTTCTTCTTTATTAATTTTCACATCAACCTTGATCGAATGTTCCTTTCAATTGATGAAATGCTCACTATGTTCCAATTTCATTGACCTTGACATAAATTATTTGTTAGTTAAGCTGTTTACATCCATATTCAAAATATTATATTAGTAATAATTATGATAATAATATTATCTACTACGCCAAACATATTACACCACTCAAAGACAAGCCCTCCTCCTTTATCAAGATTCACCAATAAGGCAATCTTAATTTACAGAAGGTGATGTGGAAGTTTCATACGTTACGGATGCAATAGATGTGGGTGTACAAGATGATGACTTACAATTCGATCCTTTTTCTTGCTGACGCAGTGAATCAGCACCATGATTGAAAATTTTAAGCTTGTTGGCGATGTGACATCCGCGTACATGGCGCAAACACCATTAAAGATAAACGTAGAGATCATTACGTGGTTCATACAAACTAACAAATGATACAGACCGTGATGACTATTTAGGTGGCTGAACATAGCTCAGTACTGTGTAAACGGTCTGAGTTGTGGTGAGAATGAAGAGAAAAATAGCTGCAGCCACCGAGACAATCGCCCAAGGATTACTGAAGTAATCATGATTCAACCTTGCTCGCCATTTGTTACATCTGGCGCCGTAGTGCTCATTGACTTCTTTGTAGATTCTTGAAAAGTAGCTACGACTGGGGTCGTCAATCGTTACCTCCTTGCCAAGTCGGTTGAAGAGAGTGGCGACTTCTTCGCCGTTGCCCATACCGTTAATAATGATTTTACTTTGTTGGAGCAATGCGACGTCCGCAGTAGTATCCACGATGCAATCTATGAGTCCCACGTAGGACGTGACATGACGGCTGGCTTCGTTGCAGCACTGCTCGAATGCTATGAGGTTCCTGAGGAGGGTGTTGGTGTGGTCATCAACCTGAAGCTGGGGGATCTCCATCTTCCCATCCCGAAAGGTGATGTCCAGAAAGCTCTTAGCCTCCTTCTTCTTCCTGATATGGACGCCAGCCTCCGTGAGCTGTGTCGCACTTGGAATCCAGCCCAGAAGCATATTTGTCTCCTCCTGATCGTCTCTAGAGCAGTATGATAATATGTTTTGCCACGATGAGGGCCAAAAGGACACGGGGAACACGTTCTGCATACAGCTGAGGTTGTGGCAGAGGGATGTGGAGGATTCACTGCCATCTCGATTGTTTGCTGGGAGAATGCAAGAATGGAAAAGATGGAGTGTATGGTGAAATGGCTTTTCGACGGAGGGAGTTTCCGTCGTGATGCTTATGGACTCGCTGAGGAAACCAAGTATCAAATTATTGAGGCTATGGGATTGGCGAAGAAAAGTAGAGTCGAACAGAGGCTGGAGAAGACAGAAAGGGAGTTGGTTTTCCAGAATCAACATGTCACGCGCCACCACTGGTGGCAGTGTCCATATTGTGGCTTCTCGTCCTCCCATGTGCGATATGGCCTCAATCACAAAACAGCAGTCAAGCAGCATCATTTGGACGAAGTCATCGCTACTCATCTCCACTTCTTCTGAGTAGGCCATCCGTGCTTGCTGCTCGTTCTCCTTGATCAACTTGAGGTAGTCTTCCAGGGGCTTCTTGGGGTTTCGGCCAAGGAATTTGTTGAGACAATGCCATTTCAGATGGTCCATGGCTTTCAGGTCAGATTTGTGATGGTAGAAGGGGCCGAGCGAGACGGTCGTTGGCTCGTATGCCTTTGGATCGACCCCTCGCAAGTTTGGTAAGATTCTAAAGATGGTCGGCTGTTCGGTGCGCCAATCCTCCTGTTCTGTTACCTTCAACTTGTTCTTCAATTTGACAACCCAGTTTGGATCTATAGTTATCTCAATCTGCTTCCCTGATGTACTCATGTTTCCAGGTACTCCCCCAAACTCACCGCGCCTCGTCGAAGTTTTAGGACTTAGGACAGAGCGTATTCTAATCGTATTGCATCCACGAATGTGCGGGCAAAATTTGCACCTAATAATTGTAGAGAAACGGCGAGTCTAAATAGCGCGCACGCTGCTGGCTCTCACCATCTCTGATGAAGACAAAACAATACAGAAAAAGCTACATATAAACAGATTCAATATAACTCTCTGCATATGTTAGAATGATAGGCTATAAATTTCACTCATCCATCGACTTAATTTTTAAAACTTATCATTAGCGTACTGTGAACGTGAGGATTAAAGTTATATCTTTTGAAAAAGTCTTGAATTAATTTATAAAAAAACTGATAAGATTGAGTCTTAACTAGTCTGGTTTGATAAAGTATTAAAGTTTTAATAAGACAAAATAGATGTGAATACGATGGTAGATGACAATCGTATTCTAGTTTAATGTGTCATCCTATTCCTATAATTTGTTTACAAAATTAAAAAAATTAATTAATGAAACGAAAATGAATTCCTACAAGGATCAAAATGTTTACTGGCATGAGCGTGAGTGATCAGCTAATTAGCCACGTGATTTTCTTCTTGGAATACATATATTATTTTATAATATCCTAGGCCTATAAATAGGCATGGTATCTAGTTATATTTTTATTCTAAAAATTTAATTTTTTTTTTATCTATGACTATTAGGATATTATTTTTCTTAGTGATGATAACTCAGTAAATTCATAAGTTAATAAAAGTGAGTTATAAAATTTTATATGATCATTTATACAGAATTAATATGAATCTTAAGTTTACAATAACAAATAAAATATTATTCTATGAACAAGTTGAAATTATATATACTTATATCTACATACTTTTTTATATTTCCTATTTTATGGAGAAAGAAAAGTGTTTCATCACCATTATATATGACTTGTCAAGATATAAATATTATATATAATACTTGAAACTTCTAACATTATTGTTATCTTTAAAGTGTAAATGAATGAAATAAAAAATAATTAAATAAAAAATTAAAAGTATTTGATTCAATAGAGGTGATGAACTTTATGATAAACATGATAAGCCAGTATTCTAACTCTTTTTTTAGATTTTTAGAAAAGCAAGATATTTATGCTTAGTATACTTTACTAGGTGTGTCATAGCAGAATAAAATTATTGAAAGGTAAAATTATGTTGAGTCTCGGATTTTGATGATGAAACTAATTGATTGTGATTTATTGTCTAACTACGTTTTGAATGACGCATGCCTACTATCGATCAGGATTAGACAGTTGATACAGTATGAATCAGCGTTACATCAAAAAAATCACGTCAGGATATTGGACGTCGTGCCAGAGGTCCAGTTGACAATCGACAAAAGGCTTTGGACATCGGGCATTGGGCTAAGAAGAGTGGTGTTGCGCTAAAGAGATCGGGGTTGCAGAGATCAACCGTCGATTGGGCAATAGGCCATAAGAGAGGACAGTGCACCGAAGAACTGGACGAAGTGTTGACCAATGATGTGTCGGGCAACAGGAGGTTGATTCGTGTAATTGACTAGATCAAAGTAGAATTAAGGTTTATGTGTGTAAGATTAACTACAATAATAATGAACACATAAAGCAAACCAAAGTGTTGAAGTCAAGTGCGATGGAATTGTTGAGAGTTCGGGAGTTCGATGGAAGTCCAAAAATTCATCGGGAGTGTTGCCGGAACTGGCCGAGAATAAATAGGGAGCTTGCCAAAGGGTTTTCAAAAATTCATCAGAAGGTTCGTCGGAAGTTCGTGGAGCTCGTCGAGAAAAATCAAAGCTTGCTTAAGAAGCTTGGAACTCCCTAAGGTCGTCGTAAAGTCCGGGAGCTTGTTGGAAGTTCATAGAATGGTGTTTGAGGGTTTGTCAGAAGACCATCAGAAGTTCACCGAATGAAGACTTAATATGCCGAACTTTATAATAGCTTAGGAAATATCTTTAATTTCATAGTTAATATATAATTAGGGTTAGGATTAAGTATTAATCCAATAATCCTAGTAGGGGCCAATTAGGCTCGGGAATAGACTGGTTTGGGCCAAGTTTAAAGCCCAACTAGAAGTGTTGGACCCTGTCTAGTGGTGACACCACCCTAGGTCCAGCTTCTCAGATTATACTAGGCGATGGTACCATCTAGTGTTAGAGCACTTAGGCGGTAGTATCGCTAGTCTATGCGGTAGTACTGCCTAGTGTTAGATTGCTCTGGCGATAGTATCGCCAGACTGGACAGTGGTATCACCCAGCGTCAGGGTCAAACAGGCGGTAGTACCACCAATGACAGGCGGTGATACTGCCAGGACTTGGGAAACCTGGGAAATCTAGGATGAGAAGGTTTTTGGCTCCAAGTTTGAATCATATTCCAACCTATAAAAACCCCTCCCATCCCTGGGTTGAAGACACAAGTACACAATATTTGAAAGTAAGAAAACGCTGTAGAATTCTCTCTAGAAATTTTCTCCTCTAGTCCTTACTTATATTCAAGTTAAAAGAGATGAGAAAGTGCTTGTAAGAGTTACCTTTTAAGCCCATCAAAAGGAGAGCACTGTAAGGCGGCTTATCTTTATCCGTTGGAAGGAAGACAACTAGTGGAAAGCCGGTGGCCTCAAGAGAAGAGAAATTGAGAGTGGACGTAAGTCGTATAACCGAATCACTATAAAAATTGGGTTTGCATTTCTATTCTTGTTATTTACATTTCTGTAAACCATCTTCACCTTACTTCATCTATTTCTCCTTCTTAATCGGCTTCAAGTTTAAAGCATCATTCCTTTCCGGATTCAATCGAAACAATTCTTACGAAACGAAGTTTTTCAAAATCATCTAAATCGCTGAAATTTATTATTCTTAACTACTACACTAATTCACCCCCCCCCCCTCCTCTCTTAGTGTCATTTTCAATCCCCAATAAATTATACTCTTATGAATATGATTAAAAGCATGATAAGTTATTCTTCTATATTAGAATCAATATGAGGTGAAGGTTAAAAACAACTATATATATCTTGAACAAGATTCCTAGCAAGTCAATTTTATTAACTTCATTTAAGTTGTGGACTAGTAAAAACATAATTTAAGACATTTACATCTTTGGGTTATAGTATAGAAATAAGAGTCTTCATTCTATATATAAAGAAATTGAATCCAATAATTATATCTAAGTATTTTATAGGTTATCCAAAAATTCTAAGTATATAAAATTTATTACCCTAATCATAATACAAAGATATTGAATTTGATTATACAAGATTCCTAAAAATTATAAATTGAATGGAAGTGAAAAATCTTAAATTTTGATTATGATATTGAGGAGATATAGATTAATGCCCTTTTTATCATTTTATATTTGGGAAGTTTTTATTCCTTGAGTTACTAAATAATTTGATGAAGACGAATAACAAAATTACATTAATTAACTCCTACGTAATGTTGATATCATTGTTAATGAATTTGTAAAACAACTGTAATTGATAGTCTTAAGAATATATCGAAGAAAAGACTAATCATTTCTGATAATTATATGATATATTTATGAAAATTATATTATGATATGAGAATCCAAATGACCTATTATTATTTTTATAAGCTATGGAAAGTAATACTTTTGAAAGTGTGACAGATGTAATGAAAAAGAGTTAAAATTAATTGACCAAAATTATGTTTAGGAACTTGTCAAATTGCTTAATAATTATAAAATAGTTAGTTTAAATTAGTCTTTAAGAGTAAACACACCTTTGTTAAAGACAATAAAACTAGATTTATGGTTAAAGATTTTTTTTCCTTAAATAATAGTATCGGCAATAACGAGACTAGTTTTTGAATGGATTCACTAAGAATTATTATAATATTGATAACTCATTATGATCTTAAATTACATCAAATAGATATAAAAATAAATTTTTTGAATGAGAATCTAGATATATTTGCAGAAGGAAAAGCAAAATTTGGCTTGCAAACTTATGAAATTAATGTATGACTTTAAACAAGCTTCTAAATAATAGTATATGAAGTTTCATGTTATCATTATCTTCCTTAGATTTAATAAAAATATTATTAATCAATGTATATATCTTAAGGTCAGTGAAAGTTATTTTATTATATTAGTTTTATATATGAATGATATTTTGTTTATCAATAGTGATTTTAGTTTATTACATAAAATCAAAAAACTTCTCACTAAAAACTTTAACATGGATGAACCACTGAATAATTTTAGCATATCTAAGCATATTAGTATAAAGTAGTTAATGGCTAGATAAAAAGTTTAAAAACAACTAGTGCCAATTAATTTTCTAAGTTTCACTATGTTGATTGTTACCCATTTAGTATAATTATATAGTCTATGATTAAAGAATATGTTCTTAGAATAAGGTTTGTGAATAATACGAAAAAATATATGATGATATTTGATTAAGTGAACATTATCATTAACTCTTTTTTTTTGCTTACTTAAGGTTATTTATTTCTATAACCCTATTTACATTTATTTATATTTATTATGATTGTATATAATAATAAGATTATATTGGCAAGATAAATTAATAAAAATATTATAAGCTGGATTAAAAAAATACTAATAGTATTGTGATATAGAAAAAGAGTATAATATTGATAACATATAACCACTATGACTTAAGTTGATAGTTAAACTTAATGCAGTATTATTATATTTATTGATCTTATTGGCCTGTTTTATAAAGTTTGTACATACATAGAAAATGTTTCTCAAAATTTCAAAATACAATTAGATAGAATTATTTTTAAATAATTTTATTTTATTAAATTTGATTTTGAAATATTTTGTTTTCAATCTTATTAGTTAATGGGCTAAGTGAGAAAATATTAGATTATATGACCCTTATTAGTTAAGATATATTAAAGTTCTAATAGAATAAAAGTCCACTTGTGTTATGATTCCTTAGGATATGATGTTGATGGAAGGAATTGTCTTAATTATTTATATAAATCATTTGCTCTCGCCTATATATAAATAGGATCTCTGAGGGATAAGATTATAGATCATAGATGTATTCTTATTTTTTTTTAATTAATCCTTACTCTCCCATCAATATTATGATCCTATAAAAGATAAGAAGGGATGAGAATAAATACCTAATTTTCTTCTTGCAAATAGGTGCTATTGTTGCTTCCTATAAATCGGACTATGATGAGATGCTAGATCAAACTAAGATATTCTATCATGCTATTTATTATGTTATTTAATTTTGATCTTGGTATTATGTTATTCAACATAACAATATATTTTTATGGTTACATGCAATAGAAAAATACACTAAAATGCTGATTAAAACAACATCAAGTAAATGAGAAAAGTTTGCATGCAGAGAAAAAACTGAGAACTAAGATAGAGATGTGCACAAAGAGATAGGTTCTAGAAAAGGTGTTAAAAGTGAACATGGAGAAAGAAATGTTGGCATCAAAAACAAGACCTTTTTCTCTGTTTTGCTTACCGTGAATCCACCAAGAATGCTGTGGACTGGACTGAAGAAACATCCCACGTGCTAAGCCAGCTCATTTTTATCTAACAAAAGATTCTAGTACTATTTTACAGCTTGCTTTATCTCATCTACTAGTCGCCATGTGATTAGCGATACCCATGGCTCCACATATGGATTCCATAGGGTAAATTATTAATGTGTGAGAAAAGAGAGTCTCAATAATGATTGACAAAGCATACGGAAAAAAGACGGTAAAACACCTACTAATAATATACAATTCATATCTTAAATTTCTATTATGTATGGTTGTAGATTACAAAGAAGTCAAGTGCACTGGCTAGGGAAGTCCAAGGTGACATAATTTATAATAGAGATGTGACACAAAAGAGAAATGTGTTAATAGTTAACTCGGAGAAAAGACATGTTTACGTCCAAAACAAGACCTTTTTCTCTGTTTTGCTAACCGAGAATCATGTGTGCTATATAGATCGGAGTAAGTGTGGTTTTTGTATGTGCTGGGGGGCGGGGGCGGGTGCGGGTGCGTTGGTGGGGAGTGTCCGGGGATGGTAAAGATATCGATACATTACCTCTTGAGCTCAGTATTTATACAGTTGATAGGTTTCTAAGCCAACCACAAATATGTTTATCAAAAGATTCTTATTTTATAGCTTACTCCATATCATCGGTTACACATCTTGTGATTGACGGTAGTCATGACTCCGCAAGAGGATCCCAAAGGATAAATTATCAGTGTGCCCATTTATAATGATAGATTACAAAGAAGTTAAGTGCACTAGCTAGGGAAGTCCAAATTGACATAATTTATAATATATAATATAGTCATATAAATATATAAGTTGCTATTTTGTATTATATAGACTAGATTAATAAGTCATTATCAATTGGCAATAAGTCAGGTATTAACTGGAAACATATTTTAAAAAATATATGAATTCAATAATGACAATTAAGCTGCTTCCATCCCACTCAATGGATCGATCTACTTTATGCTCTCCTCTATAATATCATTTGCATTCAAACATTAATTTAGAGGAATTATAGCTGTTAGGGACTGCTTATTCCTAACTACTACCAATATATAAATCCCACATATATGTACTAAAATTTCCATAATGCATGGCAAATTTTAGAAACACAGCCAAGACGTTAAAAGAAAGAATTGCTTAGAAGATACAAACTAAAGAAATCAATGTAGAGATAAATGGCGAGGAAAGAAGAAAACCTTGAAAGCTGACTGGAGAATAAGATATAATACGAACGGGAGTGGTGGATGTGAGTCTATATATAGACTCGTGATCAGCTCACACCGATAGTTATTTATTTTTGTTTACAATAAACACTCACAGATAGTCTGGTGACGGGAGGCCATATGCCACAATCACAGCAAACAACAATTAATGTTGGTCAAATTAAAATATATATTCTCGATCAACGAGACTCACTTTCTTTGTCATAATTGAATGTTGTTTTACAAAATCGAATGAGAGTTTTCAATTTGACGTCCACGATTTGGTCGAATTCTAGATCATGGTGAGTCAGTCTCATTCGATTTTGAAGACGAGAACAACAACAGCAGCACATTTAATATGGACAGCAGCAGCAGCACATTTTATTTACATTTACATTTAATATGGACGGCAGCAGCACATTTAATATGGACAGCACATTTTATTTACATTTACAAGAAAAATGTAAATAAATCAATAAGACAAGAACATTTTAATATGGACAGCAGCAGCAGCACATTTTATTTACATTTTATTTACATTTACATTTGATATGGACAGCAGCAGCGCATTTAATATGGACAGAATCACATTTAATATGGACAGCACATTTTATTTACATTTACAAGAAAAATGTAAATAAATCAATAAGACAAGAACATTTTAATATGGACAGCAGCAGCAGCAGCAGCACATTTTATTTACATTTACATTTGATATGGACAGTAGCAGCGCATTTAATATGGACAGCATCACATTTAATATGGACAGCACATTTTATTTACATTTACAAGAAAAATGTAAATAAATCAATAAGACAAGAACATTTTAATATGGACAGCAGCAGCACATTTTAAATAACGGTGTATCAAGTAATAAGATGTATCTTGTATTGTTATGATTATTTTGTCATAAGAATCTTTTAGGGAAGAATTTAATTTTTGTAATAGTAGGTTTAAGCATCAAGACCATATTCTATGCATAGATAAGTATGGAATCGAGGACAGATTGGATACGAATCTTCCTTCAAACTTGAGAAAGATGAGCCATGTCGCCTACTAAGTTTCTTTTTCATAAGATTAAGTATGAAGTTATATGGGATATTTATTCTAAGGAGCCACAATAGTTCCAAGATATTTAAATATAATTTTTTTTCTTCTTCTAAAGTTAAGCATATTACACACATCAATCATCGTACCTTTGGAATTGTGTGCAAAGGAAAAAGACATCAGATTTAGCCAAGTTGATCATAAGTTCGACAAGTTACTCGAATTGGTCAAGGAAAATTTAAACAATTCGAGCTTCTAATTGTTCTTGTCCGAATTCATAAGGTAACATAATTTAAATTTCCTTTTGAAACAAAAATGAAAAATAAGGCCCTGATAATAATATTTATTCTTGTTCGAATCCATTTTGAGTAACTAATATCTTACTATCAATATTCTTAATTTTATTTTATTTTATGATGACACAAGAATTATACCTATTTTTACACAATAATATCTCTATAAAGTTACTTTATATACGTGCCAACAAGTAATGTATGAAGTGCCTTTTCTTCTTTATTAATTTTCACATCAACCTTGATCGAATGTTCCTTTCAATTGATGAAATGCTCACTATGTTCCACTTTCATTAACCTTGACATAAATTATTAGTTAGTTAAGCTTTTTATATCCATATTCAAAATACAATATTAGGAATAATTATGTTAATAATATTATCTACCACGCCAAACATATTACACCACTCAAAGACAAGCCTGTTCTTTTATCAAGATTCAGCAATTAGGCAATCTTAATTTACAGAAGGTGGTGATGAAGTTTCATACGCGACGTATGCAACAGATGTGGGTGTACAAGATTATGACTGACAATTCGATCCTTCTTCTTGCTGACACAGTGAATCTGCACCATGATTGAAAATTTTAAGCTTGTTGACGATGTGACATCCGCGTACATGGCGCAAACACCTTTAAAGATAAACGTAGAGATGATTCAGTGGTTCATACAAGCTAACAAATGATACAGACCATGATGACTATTTAGTTAGCTGAAGATAGCTCAGTATTATGTAAATGGTCTGAGTTGTGGTGAGAATGAAGAGAAAGATAGCTGCAGCCACCGAGACAATCGCCCAAGGATTACTGAAGTAATCATGATTCAACCTTGCTCGCCATTTGTTACATCTGGCGCCGTAGTGCTCATTGACTTCTTTGTAGATTCCTGAAAAGTAGCTAAGAGCGAGGTCGTCAAACATTACCTCCTTGCAAAGTCGGTTGAAGAGAGTAGCGACTTCTTCGCCGCTGCCCATACCGCTAATAATGATTTTACTTTGTTGGAGCAATGCGACGTCGGCAGCAGTATCGACGATGCAATCTATGAGTCCCGCGTAGGCCGTGACATGATGGCTGGCTTCCCTGCAGCACTGCTCGAATGCTATGAGGTTCCTGAGGAGGGTGTTGGTGTGGTCATCAACTTGAATCTCAGGGATCTCCATCTTCCCATCCCGAAAGGTGATGTCCAAAAAGCTCTTAGCCTTCTTCTTCCTGATATGGACGCCAGCCTCCGTGAGCTGTGTCGCACTTGGAATCCAGTTCAGAAGCATATTTGACTCCTCCTGATCGTCTCTAGTGCAGCATGATAATTTGTTTAGCCACGATGAGAGCCAAAAGGACACGGGGAACACGTTCTGCATACCGCTGAGGTTGTGGCAGAGGGATGTGGAGGATTCACTGCCATCTCGGTCGTTTGCTGGGAGAATGCAAGAATGGAAAAGATGGAGTGTATGGTGAAATGAGTTTTCGAGGGAGGGATTTTCCGTCGTGATGCTTATGGACCCGCGGAGGAAATCAAGGATCAAATTATTGAGGTCATGGGATTGGCCAGGAAAAGTAGAGTCGAACAGAGGCTTGAGGAGACAGAAAGGAAGTTGGTTTTCCAGAATCAACATATCACGCACCAGCACCGGTGATAGCGACCATATTGTGGCTCGTGCTTCTCCCTCTGGCATTATGGTCTCAATCACAAAACAGCAGTCAAGCAGCATCATTTGGACGAAGTCATCGCTCCTCATCTTCACTTCTTCTGAGTAGGCCATCCGTGCTTGCTGCTCGTTGTCCTTGATCAACTTGAGGTAGTCTTCCAGGGTCTTCTCGGGGTTTCGGCCAAGGAATTTGTTGAGACAATGCCGTTTCAGGTGGTCCATGGCTTTCAGACGAGACTTGTGATGGTGGAAGGGGCCGAGCGAGACGATCGTTGGCTCGTATGCCTTTGGATCGACCCGTCGCAAGTTTGGTAAGACTCTGAAGATGGTCGGCTGTTCGGTGCGCCGATCCTCCTCTTCTGTTTCCTTCAACTTGTTCTTCAATTTGACAACCCAGTTTGGATCTATAGTTTTCTCAATCTTCTTCCCTGATGTACTCATGTTTCCATTTCCTCCCCGGCTATTATTTTTCTCAATCTGCTCCCCCGCTGCACTCAAGTTTCCAGCTCCTCCCCCGTTTTTCTTGTTCTTCAATTTGACAACCCAGTCTGGATCTATAGTTATCTCAATCTGCTCCCCTGGTGTACTCATGTTTCCAGTTACTCACCAGCCTTTCTTTTTCCTCCTTTCTTCTACCCCAAGCTTTTAAGGCCTCTTCGAAGTTTTAGTTCTTTTAGAGAAACGGAGGGATTTCAAGATTTATTGCATTCATGATTGTGCGAGCAGAATTTCCACCTAATAATTGTAGACAAACGGCGAGTCTAAATTGCACGCACATATAAATAAGACAAAATAGATGTGAATACGATAGTAGATGACAATCGTATTCTATGAACAAGTTTAAATTAATGTGAATCTTGAGTTTATAATAACAAATAAAATATTATTCTATGAACAAGTTTAAATTATATATACTTATATCTACACACTTTTTTATATTTCCTATTTTATAGAGAAAGAAAAGTATTTCATCACCATTATATATGACTTGTCAAGATATAAATATTATATATAATATATAAAACTTCTCATGTTGTTGATACTTTTAAAATGTATATAAATGAAATCAAAAGATAATTAAATAAAAAATTAAAATTATTTGATTCGATAGAGGTGATAAACTTTATGATAAACCTGATAAGTCAGGTTGGTATCCTAATCCTTTTTTTAGATTTTCAGAAAAGTTAGATATTTATACTTAGTATAGTGTGTTGTAGCAAAATAAAATTATTGAAAAGTAAAATTATACTCTTATGAATATGATTAAAAGCATAATACATTATTCTTCTATATTCTAATTAATATGGGATGAAGGTCTAAGAACAACTATATATATCTTGAACAAGATTCCTAATAAGTCAATTTTATTAACTTCATTTAAGTTGTAGACTAGTAAAAACATAGTTTGAGACATTTACATATTTGGATTATCGTATAGAAATACGAGTCTTCATTCCATATAAAAAGAAATTAGATCCAAGAATTATCTTTGGATATTTTATAAATTATCCAAAAAAAATCGAAGTATACAAAATTTATTACCCTAATTATAATACAAAGATATTAAATTTGATTATACAAGATTCCTAAAAATTATAAAATGAATGGAAGTGAAAAATCTTAAAATTTGATTATGATATTGAGGAGATATAGATTATAGTTATGTACGTCTTTATAACGGTAGATTACAAAGAAGTTAAAGTGCATATATAATATAGTCATATAAATATATAAATTACTGTTTTATGTTATATAGACTAGATTAGCATTTCATTATCAATTGACATTCAATAATGGTAATTAAGCTGCTTCCATCCCACTCAATGGATCGACCTACTTTATCCTCACCTCTATAATTCAAACCTTAATTTAGAGGAACTATAGCTGTTAGGTGCTGCTTATTCCTAACTACTACCAATATATAAATCCCACATATATGTACTAAAATTTCCATAATGCATGGCAAATTTTAGAAACACAGCCAAGACGTTAAAAGAAAGAATTGCTTAGAAGATACAAACTAAAGAAATCAATCTAGAGATAAATGGTTGGAAAGAAGAAAACCTTGAAAGTTGACTGGAGAATAAGATATAATATGAACAGGAGTGGCAGATATGAGTCTATATATAGACTCGTGATCAGCCTCATAGATAGTTATTTATTTTTGTTTACAATAAACATTTATAGATAGTCTGGTGATGGGAGGCCGAATGCCACAATCACATCAAACAGCAATTAATGTTGGTCAAATTAAAATATATATTCTCGATCATCGAGACTCACTTTCTTTGTCGTAATTGAATGTTGTTTTACAAAATCCAATGAGACAGTTTTCAATTTGAGGTCCCCATAATTCAAAATATATAAGCATTATTTTCTCTGCAATTTATGTGACCGTGTTCTTTCTCAAGCAGCTAAAAGTTGACATAATTATTTTTTCTATGGGTTGATAATTGTGGATAATCATGACCAAATGGTTTCTGAAGAATTTATTATGAAAGAGATATATCAAGATAATATATATTTATATAGATTTGGGAGAAATTTTCTGTAATCAAGCATTCAAATCATGCACTCAAATTCATGATCCTCAAATCATAGATTGATTGAGGGTTACGACATATAAGGAATTCAAAATTATCATTTTATATTTGCTTTTATCATGCCTCCACAAAATTAAGCTTTCGTAAAGGATGTCAATTTCTAACTAATATAATTAAAATATTCAATGAGTAAAATGCTTTATAAGAGAATCTACTGGTTGGTTAGAAGTATGGATATAAGAAATACATAGTTAACATTTGACAATTTTGATCTCTGATAATGTAAAAGTCGATGATAATATATTTTAAGTGGAACATGAAGTTGACACATAGGTATTTGATGTTGACATTAGTACAGTATATTATAGGAGTGGATTGAGAGGTGATGCCAATTTTATATAGCAGATTGATGATCTAATTCAGTTCTATAGTATTGATAGCGATGACTCGATAGCCTTTATTTTTTGAAACTCTGATTAATCAAATTTACTTATATATATGGAGAGTAGTCTGGGTGATGTAATGTTATTTCGGTATGTCAAACGAGTAGTCTAGGTGATTGATATCATAATATTAATCATAATGCTTTATGGTTCAATTGACTTTTCAAATTCGAATAATGTAAACCATTTTCATGGATTACTTTCTCATTTAATTGTTTCCAATGCTTCGTATAAGAGGCCTCAAGTATGCCACAATCACATCAAATAGTAATTGATGTTGGTCAAATTAAAATATATATTCTCGAGACTCACTTTCCTTGTAGTAATTGAATATTGTTTTACAAAATCGAAAGAGACAATTTTCAATTTGAGGTCCCATAATTGATTTTGATAAGATAAGATTGAAGTATCAATCATTTTTAGTAGGCATAAGTGAAATACCGAGTTGGTATTGACATTATTATAATATATTATAGAAGTGAATTGAAATGTGTTATCAATTTTGTATAATAGATTGATGATCCAATTGAATTTTACTTGATATGAGCATTACTATGTTTTATTTCTTGAAACTTCAACTATTCAAATTTGCTTCAACAATATATATATATATATATATATATATATATATATTGTCACCATCAACCGGGCACTTCCTCGGTGCAATGTTATTTCAACATGTCATATGAGTAGTCTAGGTGGTGCAATGTTATTTTGACACGTGCAATAGTCTAAGTGGTTGATACCATTATATTAATCATAATACTTTATAGTTCAATTGACTTTTCAAATTCGAATAATGTAAACCATTTTCATGGATTACTTTCTCATTTGATTGTTTCCGATGCTTCCTATAAGAGGTCTCAAGTATGCCACAATCACATCAAATAGTAATTGATGTTGGTCAAATTAAAATATATATTTTCGATCATCGAGACTCACTTTTCTTGTCATAATTGAATGTTGTTTTACAAAATCGAAAGAGATAATTTTCAATTTGAGGTCCCATAATTGATTTTTACACAATTAGGTTGAAGTATCAATCATTTTTACTAGGATTCTAGATCTATTTACATTACAAAATATATAAGCATTATTTTCTCTGAAAATTTATGTGACCGTGTTCTATCTCGAGCAGCTAGAAGTGGGTAGAATTATTTTTATATGCATTGATAAGTTTGGATAATCATGAACGAATGGTTTCTGAAGAATTTATTTTGAAAGAGATATATCATTTATTGTGATAATATATATTTATATAAATTTTGAAGAAAAGATTTTCTTCAATCATGCACTCAAATCATGTATTTAAATCATGAACTCAAATCTGTTATCCTCAAATCATAGATTAATTAAGGATTAGGGCATATAAGAAATTTAAAATTATCATTCCATGTTTGTCTTTATCATGCCCCCATAAAATTAAACTTTCATCAAAGATGTCAATCTCTAACCGATGTAACTAAAATATCCTATGAGTGAAATGTTTTATAAGGGAATCTAGAAAAACATAATTGATATTTGACAACTTGATCTCTAATAAAATGAAAATTGATGATAATATATTTTATGCATGAGTATAACACCAAATTAGTACTGATATTATCATAATATATTATAAAAATGAATTGGAATGTGATGCCAATTTTGTATAATAGATTGATGATCCAATTGAATTTTACTTGATATTCAATTTTATTGGTGCATCTTGTGACTATGTTGCATTTCTTAAGAATCTAACCATTCAAATTTGTTTCACTATATATATATATATATATATATATATAACATAATGTCATCGTCAACTAGCACCTATTCGGTGAAATGTTATTTCGACATGTCAGATGAGTAATCTAGGTAGTGCAATGTTATTCCAACATATGGAGTAGTATAAGTGGTTGATACCATAATATTAATCATAATTCTTTATAGTTCAATTGAAATTTTCAAATCTGAATAATGTAAACCATTTTTCATGGATTACCTTCTCATTTAATTGTTTCCAATGCTTGAAGGCTCACATATGCTAACCCTTAATAGCTCTCTGTACAATTCGAATCCTATAATACTCTTTTTAAACTTACTTAAATATTAGAAAAACCTTTATCGAATATGCTTTGTCCAACTTTTGCAAGACCCCACCGACCCCAATATATTTTTGATATTAAGCTTGAGAGAGGCTTAACAACGTATACAAATATTTTAAAATTGATTAAAGGATATTCTAATATGATTTTAAGTTAGTCAGATAGATAATCTAGCCTGAGATCGATTCACATTAACACAAAGCAAAAAGTCAACTGCCTAGCTTGACATTTATAATAATAATTACCCTACTATTTATGGAGGTATATTATATCCACTACCTTGTGTTTGCAGTGTCTTTACTCAGATTGAGATAAGCAACATCTATCTGAATGTGACTTTTTGTTTAATTAATTTGACATGATAAGATTTATAAAGTTAGACCCATAATTTATGAAATTATAGTATTGAAATTGGGCTAATATTGTTGTTGTATGCCCGGTTTGATCGTTAATTCGTATAATTTATAAGATTGATTCAGTTCAGTCCGAATCAGCTAATCAAACTTAAGAAGAATACCCCCAAATCAAAATCATTTATAATCTTCAAGATCGAATTATTGATATATCAATTCGGACTAAACTAGTTTTAGACCATTCTGATGTCAGTTTATTTCGATTTTTCAATTCAATTTTAATACCTTATATGCTATTTAATTAAGAGGTGTAGAGACATAAGTGATTATTTAAAATTCTGTGGACCAAATTAGGATGATGGAGAAATTATAAAAAAAAAGTTTTACTATATAATACCTTCATAATAGCATTAATAGCTAAATGGTCTGTTTGTATTTATTTCCTTGATTTCCTAGTCAAATCGTATTGTATATACTACAAGAACAGCAGGCGTTATTCTACGATTCACACATTCAAAATTTAATGCAGGATTTGATAATATGATACCGTATAGAAATATGCGTACATCCTGCAAATACCATCAGCGACTGAATACACTATGTTGACGTGTGTTTCTAGATGCAGATTCACATGTTTGGTGATCTACATTTCTAAGTATGACGGACGATTGATGCGAGAATCCACAGAGAAGTGATGAACAATTGTGATGAAGCAATCATAGGTGACATCCTGGCATTCATTTTCAATTGCATTTTGTGATCATATAGCCAATTTATTGTTCTACAAAATGCATAACTCAGACGCGGTTAAGAAATTACCATGCAAACCCAACAATAATACGGAGACTAATTTGGCGGTCGAACATAGCTCAGAGCAGAAAAGATGGTCTGCGTTGTGGCGAGAACGAAGAGCAAGATGGCTGCAAACACTGAGATGACCGCCCAAGGATTGCTGAAGTAATCATGATTAAGCCTCGCTCGCCATTGGTTGTATTTGGTGTCGAAGTGCTCGTTGACATCTTTGTAGATGCCTGAAACATAACTTTTCTTGTAGTCCAACGTCACCTCTTGCAAAGTTTGTTGAATAGATTAGCGACTTGCCAACCCTCGTCTTCAATGACCTTAACCATTCCTTATTTGTAATTATCTCGATCTTCTCCTTTGCACTACTCATCTTCAGCTTCTTTTTCTTTGTTCTCTTGCTTTCCTTCTCTTAGTCCCTCCCCCAACCTTCAGGTACACTCCAACGTTCTTGGAAGAAATAAAGCAAGGGATGTCAGAAAGCCTTTATCTAATTTGTTGATGCACTATCATCATATTCCAAAGTTGTGACGATGTTGATGTTAACATGTAAGAGAACTAATCTTGCTTTTTTATCTTTTACTATTCTTTATAGGACAACTATTATTGATTGATTAGGGACTAAGAGAAGATGGGTGAAGATATATAATTTTCAATAATAAGTCATCACGTATTGTATCATATCGTGTTTAGTTTCTAGGAGATTCTATTTATTTATAAGCGAGAGTAAAGAGTTTAAAATAAATAATTAGGAGAGTCTCCCATATTAAGTTCATCTCCTAAGGAATCCTATCATAATTTGATTTCTTTTCTATTAACTAATAATCATAATCAAAATCCAATCAAATCTGTAATATATCTTATCTAATTAGATAAGATCATATAATCTAATACAGATTATAAACGCGTTGATGTAAATTAACAAATTTTGTTCTTCTAAACATTTTGATCATTTTACAATGACTATAACTTTTAATAGTGTTATTCCAAAAGTGTATTTAGAGATAATCCTTTGTCCCATGAAATAATTATAAGAATAAAGACAAATAGATGAAAAACAAATAGCACTTTTAGTAATCACTCTATAAGAGAGAAGATTTAAAATCAAGAGGAATTACATAGATTAATAATTAAAAATATACTTATTAATTAATATAAGATTTATGATATTCGACATTCTCTATCCATATTTATGAAGAAATCTAATGTCTTATTGTGTTATCGACATTAGAAGCTGATTTTATAATATGATTTGAGGTTACTAATCAAATTTTATGATTATGAAATTTTATCTTAGTACTTGGTATAGTCATACTCAATTGCTAAGTCGCTAAAGATATTTTATATTATAGTAGTTTTCTTCTCTAAGAATTATAAATACTTTAGTAATCTTAAGCATATTTGCATAAAATACTTGATAGTTAAAGAAAGAGTTTAAAAACTAGTGTTAATTATTTTTTTTAAGTTTCATTAGATTGATTGCTAATCCATTTAGTAAGATTTTATAGTTTAAGATTAAAGAATATATTCTTAGAATTGGATTTATAAGCAATACAAAAAAAGATATGATGATTCATTTTAAGTGGATATTATTATTAATATTTATTTATGTTACTTAAATTTATTTGTTCTGCTATCCTTTTTTTATTTATCTAAATATATATTATGGTTGAATGTGATAACAAGATTGTCACGACAAAATAAATTACAAAGATCAATCTGGATTGTATTAGGAAAGATTAACAATACCATGGTATAGAAAAAAAAAAGTTTGATATTGATAATATATAACCGTTATGACTCGTATTGATAGTCGAACTTGATATGATTTTATTATGTTTATTAGACATATTAGCATGTTTTATAAAGTTCGTACACTCATATAAATTTTTTTGTTTTGTTTTATAAAGTTCGTACACTCATAAAATTTTTTTCAAAATTTTAGCATTCAATTAGGTAAAATTAATTTCAAATAAATTTTATTTTATTTATTTTAATTTTACTTTTTTATATTTTATTCTTGCCAATTAATGGGTCAAATAAGAGATTGTTAGATTATATGATTTTATTTAATTGGTTAAAATATATTAATATTCTAATTGGATTCTAATCAAGGTTATCGATCGATAGACAAGAAATCTACTTATGTTAGGATTCCTCGAGAGAGAATGTTGATGAGAGAAACTATCATAATTATCTATTCTACACTTTTTGCTCTCACTTTTTATATATATATATATATATATATATATATATATATATATATATATATATATATATATATATATATATATATAACTCCTATGGATTAGATTATACATCATATATCTATTCTCATCTCCCTATTAATCCTTACTCCATTAATATTATGATCCTATAAAAGATGGAAAGAAAAAAAAGATAATATTGATGAGAGGAATTCTCTAATTATCTATTCTATACTTTTTGCTCTCATTTATATATAGATATAAACTCCCATGAATTAATTATAGATCATAAATCTATTTTCATCTCCCTATTAATCCTTACTCCATCAATATTATGATCCTATCATAGATAGAGAGA
Organism: Musa beccarii; assembly: GCA_024322285.1. NCBI lineage: Eukaryota > Viridiplantae > Streptophyta > Magnoliopsida > Zingiberales > Musaceae > Musa > Musa beccarii. Next base: position 55,661,206 of record CM044399.1, read on the forward strand.
AAAGAGAATGAGAATCTGGTTTCCGTGTTATTGTTGCTTTGTATGGATCGTGAGTTGCTAGATCAAATTAAAGTATTCTATCATAACATCGAAAGATACACAGACCTAATCTCTGAACTATGTTATTTGATTTTGATCTAGTCCACGTAACTGTATGTTTTATTCTTACATGCACTAAAAAAATATACTAAAATGCTGATTAAAACAACATCAAGTAAATGAGAAATGTTTGCATGTAGAGAAAAAGCTAATAGTTAATAGTTAACTTGGAGAAAAGATATGTTTACATCTAAAACAAGACTTTTTTTCTCTGTTGTGCTTACCGTGAATCATATGTGCTGGGGGGAGGGTTGGGTAGTGTCCGGAGATGATGAAGACATCGATACATTGCCTCTTGAGCTCTGTATTTATATAGTTGATAGGTTTTTGGTGTGAGGGGCCGCCCAAGGAAACATCCCACGTACTGAGCGAGCCACACTTTTGTCTATCAAAAGACTCTCATGGTACTTTACAGTTTGTTCTGTCTCATCGACTAGTCGTCTTGTGATTAGCAATAGTCATGACTTTCTAGGTGGATCCCAAAGGATAAATTATCAATGTAAGGACACCTGCTAATAATATACAATTTATATATTAAATTTCTATTATGTATATCTTTATAATGGTATATTAGAAAGAAATTAAGTGCAGCAGCTAGGGAAATCCAAATTGACATAATTTATAATATATAATATAGTCATATAAATATATAAGTTGCTGCTTTGTGTTATATAGACTAGATTAGCATATCATTATCAATTTGGCATTCAGTCAGGTAGTAACTAGAAACAAACTTTAGAGAATATATGGATTCAATAATGATAATTAAGCTGCTTTCATCCCACTCAATGAATGGATCGACCTACTTTATCATCTCCTCTATAATATCATTGGCATTCAAACCTTAATTTAGAGGAACTATAGCTGTTAGGTACTACTTATTCGTAACTACTACCAATATATAAATCCCACATATATGCACTAAAATTTCCACAATGCATGGCAAATTTTAGAAAGACAGCTAAGACGTTAAACGAAAGATTTATTGTGATAATATATATTTATATAAATTTTGAAAGAGAAATTTTTTTAATCATGTACTCATATCTGGGTATTTTATAGATTATTCAAAAAATTCAAGTATACAAATTTTATTATCCTAATCATAATACAAAGATATTAAATTTGATTATACAAGATTCCTAAAAATTATAAAATCAATGAAAGTGAAAAATCTTAAATTTTGATCATGATATTGAGGAGATATAGATTAATGCTATTTTATCATTTTATATTCGGAAAGTTGTCATTCCTCAAGTTAATAAATAATTTGATGAAGATGAATAAAAAAATTACATTAATTAACAAGTATAAAATTTTGATAATATATTGTCAAATCTTGAATTTAAATCTTTTCGTCACTCATTTTTTATATTAAAAGAAAAAGACTAGAGGATGCAGCATTACTTTGGAGGTTGAGCTCTACATCCATGTCATCATGAGGCAGTAGCGATAAATAGGAATCCAAAAACTTTTGGCTTTGCAAAGGACCACAAAATGGATTCATTAACCTTTTGTTCCATCCCCTACATTCAATCAAATCAGCAACTTGGCAATTACCATATTCGTTTAGGAATAAAGGTAAGTTTCCATAGTAGGGGTATAAAAAATCTAGCTTTGACGGAGAATGTTTGTTTGATTACCATTAAGTCTACTAAGATCAGCTTTAAAATCATATATAACACCAGTCTATAATTTCCACCTTCAACTAGAATTACAAATCCGTTTGAGAACTCCAAGGGTCAACTTTCCTATATTTTATTAGAACAACATGATTTGACAAGCTATCATCTTTGCTAAGATATGGTTGGTTTCTTCTAGCTTGAAGGGCTTACTTAGTGATCTTTATGTCTTCATAGTAAGGGCTCTCTCATTTTTAAATAACGGTGTCCCACTCAATAAGATGTATCTTTGTATCGTTATGATTTTTTTGTCATAAGAATCTTTTAGGAAAGAATTTAATTTTTGTAATAGTAGGTTTAAGCATCAAGACCATATTCAATGCATAGATAAGTATGGAATCGAGGATAGATTGGATAAGAACCTTCCTTCAAACTTGAGAAAGATGAGCCATGTCGCCTACTAAGTTTCTTTTTCATAAGATTAAGTATGAAGTTATATGGGGTATTTATTCTAAGGAGCCACAATAGTTCCAAAATATTTAAATATAATTTTTTTCTTCTTCTAAAGTTAAGCATATTACACACATCAATCATCGTACCTTTGGAATTGTGTGCAAAGGAAAAAGATATCAGATATTAGTTACTCGAATTGTTCAAGGAAAATTTGAACAATTCGAGCTTCTAATTGTTCTTATCCGAATCCATAAGGTAACACAATTTAAATTTCAAACAAAAGTGAAAAATAAGGCCCTGAGAATAATATTTATTCTTATTCGAATCCATTTTGAGTAACTAATATCTTACTATCAATATTCTTAATTTTAATTTTTTTTTCTGATAACACAAGATATATACCTATTTTTACGTAATAATATCTCTATCAAGTTACTTTATATACGTGTCAACAAGTAATGTATGAAGTGCCTTTTCTTCTTTATTAATTTTCACATCAACCTTGATCGAATGTTCCTTTCAATTGATGAAATGCTCACTATGTTCCACTTTCATAGACCGTGACATAAATTATTTGTCAGTTAAGCTTTTTATATCCATATTCAAAATATAATATTAGTAATAATTATGATAATAATATTATCGACTACGCCAAACATATTATACCACTCAAAGACAAGCCCTGCTCCTTTATCAAGATTCACCAATAAGGCAATCTTAATTTACAGAAGGTGGCGTGGAAGTTTCATACGCTACGTATGCAATAGTTGTGGGTGTACAAGATGATGACTTACAATTCGATCCTTCTTCTTGCTGACACACTGAATCTGCACCATGATTGAAAAATTTTATGCTTGTTGACGATGTGACATCCGCGTACATGGCGCAAACACCATTAAAGATAAACGTAGAGATCATTACGTGGCTCATACAAACTAACAAATGATACAGACCGTGACGACTATTTAGGTGGCTGAACATAGCTCAGTACTGTGTAAACGGTCTGAGTTGTGGTGAGAATGAAGAGAAAAATAGCTGCAGCCACCGAGACAATCGCCCATGGATTACTGAAGTAATCATGATTCAACCTTGCTCGCCATTTGTTACATCTGGCGCCGTAGTACTCATTGGCTTCTTTGTAGATTCTTGAAAAGTAGCTACGACTGGGTTCGTCGATCGTTACCTCCTTGCCAAGTCGGTTGAAGAGAGTGGCGACTTCTTCGCCGTTGCCCATACCGTTGATAATGATTTTACTTTGTTGGAGCAATGCGACGTCCGCAGTAGTATCGACGATGCAATCTATGAGTCCCACGTAGGACGTGACATGACGGCTGGCTTCCTTGCAGCACTGCTCGAATGCTATGAGGTTCCTGAGGAGGGTGTTGGTTTGGTCATCAACCTGAAGCTGAGGGATCTCCATCTTCCCATCCCGAAAGGTGATGTCCATAAAGCTCTTAGCCTCCTTCTTCTTCTTCTTCCTGATATGGACGCCAGCCTCCTTGAGCTGTGTCGCACTTGGAATCCATATCAGACTCGTATTTGTCGCATCCTGATCGCCTCGAGAGCAGTCTGACTTGTTTATCCACGATGAGGGCCAAAAGGACACGGGGAACATGTTCTGCAGACAGCTGAAGTTGTGGCAGCGGGGTGTGGAGGATTCACTGCCATCTCGGTCGTTTGCTGGGAGAATGCAAGAATGGAAAAGATGGAGCGTATGGTGAAATGGTTTGCCGTCGGAGGGATTTTCCGTCGTGATGCTTATGGCCTTGCGGAGGAAACCAAGTATCAAATTATTGAGGCTGTGGGATTGGCCAGGAAAAGTAGATTCGAACAGAGGCTGGAGGAGACAGAAAGGGAGTTGGTTTTCCAGAATCAACATATCACGCGCCACCACTGGTGGCAGCGACCATATTCTGTCTCGTCGTTCTCCCTTTGGCGATATGGTCTCAATCACAAAACAGCAGTCAAGCAGCATCATTTGGACGAAGTCATCGCTACTCATCTCCACTTCTTCTGAGTAGGCCATCCGTGCTTGCCGCTCGTTGTCCTTGATCAACTTGAGGTAGTCATCCAGGGGCTTCTTGGGGTTTCGGCCAAGGAATTTGTTGAGATAGTGCCATTTCAGATGGTCCATGGCTTTCAGGTCAGACTTGTGATGGTGGAAGGGACCGAGCGAGACGATCGCTGGCTCGTATGCCTTTGGATCGATCCCTCGCAAGTTTGGTAAGACTCTGAAGATGGTCGGCTGTTCGGTGCGCCAATCCTCCTGTTCTGTTTCCTTCAACTTGTTCTTCAATGAGACAACCCAGTCTGGATCTATAGTTATCTCAATCTGCTTCCCTGATGTACTCATGTTTCCATTTCCTCCCCGGCTATTACTTTTCTCAATCTGCTCCCCTGCTGCACTCAAGTTTCCAGCTCCTCCCCCGCTTTTCTTATTCTCAATCTGCTCCCCTGCTGCACTCATGTTTCCAGCTCCTCCCCCGCTTTTCTTATTCTCAATGCTCCCCTGCTGCACTCATGTTTCCAGCTCCTCCCCCGCTTTTCTTATTCTCAATCTGCTCCCCTGCTGCACTCATGTTTCCAGCTCCTCCCCGCTTTTCTTTTTCTCAATCTGCTCCCCTGCTGCACTCATGTTTCCAGCTCCTCCCCCGCTTTTCTTATTCTCAATCTGCTCCCCTGCTGCACTCATGTTTCCAGCTCCTCCCCATGTAACATTTTCCGTCCATGGTTTGTAATGAGGGGCCATAAAATGTTTAGCTTTTTCATCCACGAATGTGCGGGCAAAATTTTCACCTAATAATTGTAGAGAAACGGCGAGTCTAAATTGCACGCACGCACGCTGGCACTCACCATCTCTGATGAAGACAAAACAAAACAGAAAAGCTAGATATAAACAGATTCAATATAACTCTCTGCATATGTTAGACTGATAGGCTATAAATTTCACTCATCCATCGACTTAATTTTTAAAACTTACCATTACTGTACTGTGAACGTGAGGATTAAAGTTATATCTTTTGAAAAAGTCTTGAATTAATTTATTAAAAAGCTGATAAGATTGAGTCTTAACTAGTCTGGTTTGATAAAGTATTAAAGTTTTAATAAGACAAAATAGATGTGAATACGATAGTAGATGACAATCGTATTCTAGTTTAATGTGTCATCCTATTCCTATAATTTGTTTACAAAATAAAATTAAAAAATTTAATTGATGAAATGAAAAGGAATTCCTACAAAGATCAAAATGTTTACTGGCATGAGCATGAGTGATCAGCCAATTAGCTACGTGATTTTCTTCTTTGAATCCATATATTATTTTATAATATCCTAGGCCTATAAATAGACATGGTATCTAGTTATGCTTTTATTCTAAAAATTTAAATTTTTTTTTATCTATGACTGTTAGGATATTATTTTTCTTAGTGATGATAAACTCAGTATATTTATAAGTTAATAAAAGTGAGTTATAAAATTTTATATGATGGTTTATACAGAATTAATATGAATCTTGAGTTTACAAAAATGAATGAAATATTATTCCATAAACTCATTAAAATTATATATACTTATATCTACACACTTTTTCATGTTTCCTATTTTATAGAGAAAGAAAGGTATTTCATCACCATTATATATGACTTGTTAAGATATGAATATTATATCTAATATCTAAAACTTCTCACATTATTGATATTTTTAAAGTGTAAATGAATGAAGTCAAAAGATAATTAAATAAAAAATAAAAATTATTTGATTTAATAGAGGTGATGAACTTTATGGTAAACATGAAAAGTTGAGTGAGTATCCTAACCTTTTTTTTTAATTCGTAAAAAAATAAGATATTTATACTTAGTATATATATCTTAGGTGTGTCGTAACAAAATAAGATTACTAAAAAGTGAAATTATATTATTAAGAATATGATTAAAAAGTATCATAAGTTATTCTTTTATATTCGAATCAATATGGGGTGACGGTCTAAGAACAACTATTTTTTTTTAACAGAATTCCTAACAAGTCAGTTTTATCAATTTCATTTAAGTTATAGATTAGTAGGAAATGTAGTTTGAAATATTTACATATTTGAGCTATCATATAGAAATAAGAGTTTTTATTCTATATAAAAAGAAATTGGATCCAGAAACTATATTTGAGTATTTTATATGTTATCTAAAAAAAATCCAAAGGTACAGATTTTATTATCTTAATCATAACACAAAAAAAGTTGAATTTGTTTATATAAGATTCCTAAAAATTATAAAATTGAGAGTAAAAAATCTTAAAATTTGATCCTAATATTGAAGAGATATAGATTAATGCTCTTTTATCATTTTATATTCTAGCAGTTGTTATTCCTCAAGTTACTAAATAATTTGATGAAGATGAATAATAAAATTACATTAATTAACTCTTACATAATGTTAATATAATTGCTAATGAACTTTTAAAATAGCTATAATCAATGATTTTGAAAATATCTCAAAGAAAAGACTTATCATTTCTAATAATTATATGGTATATCTATGAAAATTATATTATAATATGAGAATCCAAATGACCTATTATTATTTTCATAAGCTACGAAAAGTAATGATTTTGAAAATATGATACATGCAATGAAAAATTGTTAAAATCAATGGACCAAAATTATGTTTAGGAACTTGTCAAATTTTCTAATAATTATAAATAAATCAATTGTAAATTAGTCTTTAAAAGTAAACACGACTCAAATGACAATATTAGATAATAAAACTAGATTTATGGTCAAATATTTTTTCCTTAAATAATAGTGTTGACCATAAGGAGACTAATTTTTGAAGGGATTCATTAAAAATTGTCATGATTTTGATAACTCATTATGATCTTGAATTACATCAAATATATGTAAAAATATTTTTTCTAAATAAGAATCTAGATACATTTGTAGAAAAGGAAAAGTAAAAATTGGCTTACTAACTTATGGAATTCATTTATGGCTTTAAACAACTTCTAAACAATGGTATATGAAGTTTCATGATATCATTATTTTCTTTAGATTTAATAAAAATATTATTGATCAATGTATATATCTAAAAGTCATTGAAAGTTATTTTATTATATTAGTCTTATATATGAATGATATTTTATTTACCAATAGTGATTTTAGTTTATTGTACGGAATTAAAAAATATTCTCACTAAAAATGTTAACATGGTTGAATAATAAATTTAATGTATCTAAGCATATTAGTATGAAGTATTTGATGGCCAAATAAAGGGTTTAAAAACAATAAGTGTCAATTAATTTTCTAAGTTTCACTATATTGATTATTAATCCATTTAGTATGATGTTAAAATATAAGATTAAAGAATATTTTTTTAGAATAAGCTTTGTAAGTAATAAAAAATGATGATACATGCTTAAATGAATATTATTATTATTATTATTATTATTATTATTATTATTATTTTACTTACTTAAAGTTATTTATTTCTGTTATCATATTTATATTTTGTTTATATACATATTGTAGTTGTTGAATGCAATAATAAGATTATATCGACAAGATAAATTAACAAAAATATTATATGCTGTATTATGAAAGACTAATAATGTTGTGATACATAAACGAGAGTATGTACAACTACTGTGACTTATATTGATAGTCAAATTTAATATGATATTATTTGTTTTATTGGATTTATTGGCATGTTTTATAAAATTCATACATACGTATAAAATATTTTTCAAAATTTTAAAATCCAATTAGGTAAAATTATTTTTATTTTATTAATTTAGATTTTGAATTATTTTATTTTATATCTTATAAGTTAATGGGCCAAGTGAGAAAATATTAGATTATATGACCCATATTCAATTAGTTGAGATATATTAAAGTTCTAAGTCAAGTTTTATTAGGATTTCTTAGGATATGATGTTGATGGGAGGAACTCTTTCAACTATTTATCTAGATCCTTTGCTCTCACCTATATATAGATAAAACTTTCGAGAGATTAGATTATAGATCATAGATCTATTATTATCTTCTTATTAATCCTTACTCTACCATCAATATTATGACCCTATAAAAGATGGAAAGAGATAAGAATAAGTACCTATTTTCCTTCTTGCAAATCGGTGCTATTGTTGCTTCATAAGAATCGAACTATAATGAGTTGCTAGATCAAACTAAGGTATTTTATCATAGCATTGAAAGGTACATAAACCTAATCTATGTTATTTTATTTTGATCTTAGTAGTACGTTATTCCACATAATAATATATTTTTATGCTTGCATACAATAGAAAAATACACAAAAATGCTGATTAAAACAACATCAAGTAAATGAGAAATGTTTGCATGCAGAGAAAAGAAAGTAAGATAGAGATGTGACACAAAGAGATAGGTTACATGGAGAAAGAAATTTTGGCATCTAAAAACAAGAGCTTTTTCTCTGTTCTGCTTACCGTGAATCATGTGTGCTGCTACATAGACTGGGGTAAGTGTGGTTTTTGTGTGTTGCGTTGGTGAAGACATCGATACATTGCCTCCTAAGCTCTGTATTTATACAGTTGATAGGTTTCTTGAGCGAGTAGCCATCCAAGGAAACATCTCACATGCTAAGCCACCCACACTTTTGTTTATCAAAATACTCTTATACCACCGCTTTATAGCTTGCTCCATCTCAACTCCGCAAGGGGATCCCATAAGGTAAATTATCAGTATGCCCAAAAAAGAAGTCTAAATAATTATTAACGAAGCACAAGGGGAAGACTGTAAGGACATCTGCCAATAATATACAATTCATATTTTAATTTTTTTTATCATATACGCATTTATAGTGGTAGATTACAAAAAAAGTTCAGTGCTCTCAAATTGACATAATTTATAATATATAATAAAGTCATATAATATATAATAAAGTTATATAGACTAGATTAGCATATCATTATCAATTGGCATGTAGTCAGGTATTACCTAGAAACAAACTTTAAAGAACACATGGATTCAATAATGATAATTAAGCTGCTTCCATCCCACTCAATGGATCGACCAACTTTATCCTCTCCTCGGCTTTAGCATGTCGAATTAGTAGGTTGCTTGCACTATGAAAAAGGAAAAGAGCAAAAAGAAGGGAAAAAAAATTAAGAAAATAAAAGCAACAACTCTCACAAACTTTGGAATGCCAAAGTTATAAGCTAATATATTCCCTTTATTTTCCCGGGAATTGTAAGCCTTGTGTGTGGCTCACTTAATTTAAAGTGCAGATCCACATGACAGTCGGAAGACAATTAAAATGCTATATTGTCTCCTGTTCTATCTCATGCAGCAACACCTCCACTATGCCCACCCATATCAGTTGGCATGAAATCCCATTTCATGCTGAAAAAGAATATTTAAAAAAAACTGTATGGAAAGATGGGATAATTATTTGTACGATTTTGATGAAAAGAAGTTACTATTTGTTCTTTTTCCTAATTGCGCTTGTGATAAAAAAAAATGATTAATTGCTGCTTCCTTTGCCTTAATTAAGAATCTAATTTGCGTTTTTGTTCATATGGGCAGCTTTAACACGGTTGGGAATTGGTATGAGATGAGCCCTGCAGAGGATTGTAATGAGTGATAGATGTAGATGGTTAGGAGACACGAATGAACTCCTTGAGCGAGATTATTTATACATGGAAGAGAAATAGTGGGCAGGAGTTGTATTATTGTTATTTTCTTTGGATAATGATAAGCTTAAGAAATGAGATTTGCATAAAATGTGCAATGCCTTGAGAAGAGGCCGTGGAAACAAGTGTGCAATTCCACTTGTGTTTTCTTGTTCGCTTGTGCCCTCTTGGTGTGTCTGCCGTCTTCTTAATGACCGCACCGCATCGATGGCTCTTCTAATTTGTGTTTTCTTAATGCAATAAATATATGTTTAATAATCTCCATTTTGTTTGCTTAATGCAATAAATATGTGTTTCATAATCTCCATTTGTTTCCTTAATGCAATAAATGAAGTTGTCGGGTGGTTTCCGCATCGCTCGAATGTATGCAAATACTTTTGCTACCTGCAACTAGATTATTGCATATTGTTAGGTAATTAAAATGTGTAACGTGCAGATCATCATTAATCATTTTTAAAAAAATAAATTCTCTGATACCGTGTTGTTGAATTTTTTTTTTGGATAGGTGATCAGCATAAGAAAATCATAAATGTAGAGGAACTATATCAACGAGAAAAATATAGAATTCTTGTTAATCATGAGAACTTATAATCTTTTAAAACCCTAAATTTCTCAATCTTTCCTGACTCTACCTCGTCTTTCCATTCTCTTATTGTTTCTAAAGCATTACATTAACTTTTGAAAACATTATATTAGCTCTCCATTTATAGAGTATCAACTTACTACGTTAACTTTAACCATGACAATGACTCCTCTCTTATGTAAAACTCTTATATTAATTATAAAATTTAAGTTGTCGACATACTTCCCTAAAATAAATTTTATAAAAAGTTGTTATGAAAATTTTTAAAAATTATTACGGTGTTATCTTTTATTTGATTTTTGAGTCATGCAATCCACAATAGCATTCGATTTGTTGTAACTACCTTAATCAATTGTGAGAGGGATTTGTTTGTATCTCCCTGTAACTATATTGTTGCATTTTGTTAGACAAATAAAATTAGACAAATTATCAAAAAAATCTCTTACTTTAAAAAATTCTCACCAACATCTAAAAAATGGCACAAAAAAAAAAATCCTCTAGCAACATTTTGTTTTTTTTCCCATAAAAGCTGTATTCTCTCTCCACCTTTTTAATGAACCATGAACATGTTCAACCACTTAATCTAGTCCAGAATAAATTATATTAAATAGTATAATTGATACGAGTGCTTGGATTTTGTGAACTAAATTTTCGGTGTATGATTAGATTTTAGTTGTCTAGCTTGAAACCTAAATTGGATCCAATTTGATTCTTTGTCACCCCTCTCAAGTGGAAACTTTCTCATGTTGGACATCCAAATCATACAAAACTCTATCACGTGTGTTCTCGACAAATGACTTTTCGAAGCTTAAATCAATGAACTAGTAGTCAAATAAGTTGAACTAGTTGGACTGAGAAGAATGCAGTGACATGAGACGTACTTGTGTGCCCCATTTTAAGTAGTTGTTTGAGGTCGTTAAACCCACCGATTACGTTGTGCATGCAGTAATGGGGGCGTGAAGTTCGCCTATGACTATCATCATACTGCATTGAAGTTTGGGATTGTGTGATTCCCCCCCTATGTGCCACTCATCGAGCATAACTAGCTAGCTTTATTTATTGAGTCTGTATGGAGCTGAGGTGGCAACGAGCCTCCAGCCAAGTGATCCCATCGTGTCGACCACGAGTGGTATGCTGGTCGGTTATATAGGACTGACATGTCTTCCATGTGGATATCTGACATGGTAGCCATGTGGGGCCAGCTCGTCGACTATGTGAGCTTGACATGTCGGCTACATAGAGTAGCAATGCCTCGGAGGAGCAGACACGTGGGCATGTGGTGTCAACATATTAGCCACATCATTTCTATCATATTGCATGCACTCACCCTCCTCCCCCACCCACTTCTCAGGCTAGGAGTGATGCATAACGAGCTAACAAGGGTGGGCGTGGTGGCGTATAGTGGGCCGACAAGACCAGACATGGTGTCACATAGTAGGTTGATATAGTCGGGCACGATGGCACACAAGTCGATAGGCTCAAGTGCAATGGCATGTAGTGGGTCGATATGGTCGGGTGCAATGATGATGTGGGCTAACATAGTTGGGTGTGGTGGCTCTTTTCTTATTTTAAGAATCAATAATTAATTTAGTTTATTCCTTTGTAGGGCCTTTAATGTATTTAACAAACATCATGATGCCTTGGAAGAATTGATTGGTTTAATTCCAACAATTGATAATAGTTTGAAGAGATGAGACGATGGAAGAGAGATTAGAAGAAGAAACATATTATTATGCTGGTACCAAGTAGGCGAGGAGATTATTTAGGTGGTCGAATATAGCCCAGGACCGTATAGACGGTCTGCGTGATGGTGAGAATGAAGGCGAAAATGGCTGCACACAACCAGATGATCGTCCACGGGTTCTTGAAGTAATCACGATGTAGAGTTCGCCACCATCTGTGATATTTGATGCCGCGGTGCTTATTGACATCTCCGTAGATGCTTGTAAGATAGTCCTCGTCTTTGATCAGCACATTTTTGCAAAGCTTGTTGAAGAAATTGGCGACTTCGGTGTTGTCGCCCGATGCGTTGATGATGATTTGATCTTTCTGGAGCAATTCGACGTCGGCAGCAGTGTTGATGATGCAATCCATGAGTGACGCGTAGGCCGTAATTTGCGTTCCAGCTTCCTGGGAGCACTGCTCGAAGGCTATGAGGTTCTTGAACAGCACGTTGGTTTGGTCATCGACCACAAGCTGAGGGATCTCCAGCTTTCCATTCTGGAATGTGATGTCCAGGAAGCTCTTGGCCCGTGTCTTCATCCTGAACTGGATTCCCGCCACCATGAGCTGTGTCGCGCTTGGAATCCACGGTATCAGGGAAGCTGGTTGTTCGAACGGAACCGGGTCGTCATGAAAAAACGTGAACATGTTCATCGGCGCCTGCTGCATTCTTTCAAACATAACGCTCCATGATGGGTGGGTTTTGCTGTCATTTGGCTTCTTTGCTGGGACAATGCAAATATGACATAGATGAAGTATATGATGGATATCAGTGCCACCATGGCGGGGGACTCTCTCGTTGTCGTTCATGAACATGATGAAGATGCATAGAAATTCTCGTGTCAGCTCTGTTAGGCCGCCAGCATCTTCAGGAAAAGCAGTGTCATATAAACAATGGAGGAGAAAGAAAGGGAGCTGGTTTTCCAGCAGCAACATGTCTTGCGCTACTGCAAACAGCGACCGTATCGTATTCTTGATCGTATTCTGTCCGACGTTGAGTTCACTCACACCCTTTACCCAGGATATTATGATCTCAATCACAAAACAGCCGTCGAGCAGCATCATTTCTACGAATTCATTGCTACTCTCATTCGGGTTCACCTCGTCGCCAAAGTAGAAAAGACGTGATCGGGCTTCCAACTCTCGAGTCTTTTTGAGGTAATCCTCCAGATTCTTCTGGGGATCTCGGCCAACGAATCTCTTGAGGTAGTTCCATTTGAACTCCTCCATGTGTCGCAGTTCAGACTTGCCATGGTGGTATGGGCCGAGGGAGACGATTCTCGGCTTGTAGGCCCTGGGTTCGGCCTCCTGCAAGACTTGTGGGACTTTACAGATTCTTGCCTGTTCGGTGCGCCACTGATCCCATTTTGTCTCTTCCATCTTCCTCTTCAAGGAGCTCACCCATGCCGTATCTACATCTATCTCAACTTTCGTCCCTGCGTCACACATGACTTTTTTTTTTGCGCCAAAGTGTGAAGTGAGTTGACTAAAGATTTGAAAGTAAGATTACGGAATCTCGTTTCAACTCTTACTCTTTGAAAAGAATAGAGACAAAGTGATTCATATTGCTAAACGTAAATTGGATATATAAGCCACTTACATATTCAACGTCCTGGCCTCAAAAACAGATAAAAAGAAGGAACTAAAGGAACGTATTTTAGTGTAGTTTGCAAGTCTAAGTACATCCTTCGATGCATTTAGTTCTAACCTTTTGAAGTTAAAGAAAAAAAAAACCCCACTAAGGAACCAACCAAATAAGATTTGATTACCTATCGATCTGAAGTCGATAAGCCAACCTAGCAAAGGAGAACTAAGAAAAGCTTCTGAGATTTGGAGTTGTTAAAACTCATTACAAAACGAGAAAGAGAGAGATACTTAGAAATGGACTTCAGATGGAATTGTTGGATGTGAAGTCATACATATAATCTCATGATCACGTGAGCTCTATATTTTTTTGAAGTGATGATATGGTTTCCCGACTCTATCTGTTAGAAACCAAAAAGTTCTGATACTATGTTGAAAGACTCAAAAAAAGGTGATCGAAATCAAGAATTCATAATTGAGAGACGATAGAGGTGAATAAAGAAGATATGTCACTTAGAAACTCACATTAAACAGAGTAACTTATAATCTCACAAGCCCTTCTTTGTCTCTCTTTTGGCTTTACTTCATCTCTTCTCCCAAATTGTACACGTAAAGTATTACATAAGTCATTTGTTTATAGAAACATAAACTCAAAACTTTGACTTCGATAAGAATTCCTATTTTGACTAAGACTCCTAAACCAAAATTATATCTAGTCACAAAGTTTAATTTAATATTCCAACACACTCCCCTGAATTAAACTTTGTAGAAAATATTATAGGAAGCCTTGAAGCTTGATTTAATCTTCTTAGATGTTGTTGCTATTTATAGTATTTTTTGGAATCTTTGAATTATGAGCCACTCATGCTGGCTCTTCCGAATGATTTTACTATTGGCCATCCCATCAACAATAAAGTTGTCATGGTTGGGTCGAATGACATTAATGATTGAAGCGAGACAATAGCCTCTGCTAAGGAGAGGCTAAGGCCAAGCCGAGGGGATGCTATTAGTCAAAAAAATCCTCCAAGGAGGCTCCAACTAAAGTCAAGGGGTTGACCCTAGATATAAATAGGATGCCAACTGCCAAGGAGCACATGTAGTTGACCAATACATTAGTTCTTGACTTGGTCCCCAAGGATGACATTGTTGAAATTTTAGAGGGGTGATCAGGTTGACCTATCTTCTTTTTGTTTTGTCTTTTCTTTTCATCTTTTTTTTTCTATCTTTTTAGTCATGAAATCCATTTTGGAATATAAGGACTTCCGAAGATGATACAATTATCTTTTTATGTATAAAAGTTTTTCTTTCAAATCATGTACTTATACAAATCTTATTGTAATTATAAAAGAATTATGAAATTAAGGATAGCATTTCTTGAGATTCGAAATGTGCCAAGTTATAGGAAGGTTCGACCCACTAAGAGTTTGGAGTTAGTAAGTTCTAAGTCAAACTTTTTCTATGATTCAATATGGTACTTCCCAGGTCAATGCCAACTTACTCTTGGTGTGAGTTGGTCGCTAACTTCAACTTTCCTTAAAACTAAGTTTTCTTTTTTCAATTGATGAGAACAAACTTTAGCATTGAAGGTCTCAGCAATCCTCCTTTTATAAGCTAAGTTTTTGAGGTGTACCCAAATCCTAACTTCATCAATTAGGTCCATATTTACTCTTAGCCCTCTCAATCACTTCATCTATGTGTAGAGTCTAGCTTTTGGTCTCTTGTAATGCATTTTTAGCCAGAGTCTAACTTCATCTATGAAGTTGGCAAGGGCTTGAGCCTTAATAACGATTCTTAGCTTGTAAGAAATGTTAAACTCGCTAAGTTCCATTACCCATTTAAGAAGCCTCCTAATGGTGTTATGTTTGGAAAAGATTTGGTGCATCGATTGGTATATCATGATAATAACATGATGAGTTTGGGGTTGCTAAAATAAGCCTGTAGGTAAGTTTTTCAAAATTGAGATATCGGGTTTTAGCATCTTGAAGTACATGATTGGTGCAATATAAAGGTCTTTGGATCTAGTCTTCCTCTCGAATCAACACTAAACTCATAGCCACTAGCATTATAAATATATAAAGGTATTGGTCTTCTCCCAAGTGGGGACTTAAAAGTTGTGATAGGGCTGCCAAATAGATCTTGAGTAAGATCAAATGCCTCTTGACACTACTCAGTCCATCATCGAAAATCCTTTAGAATTTTAAAGAATGGTAAACATTGATCACCGATTCGGGAACTAAGCATAATAATTTAACTTATCGAACCTCTTTGATTAAACCTGGAGACCTTATATTGATAATGACCTAGATCTTTTTTAGGTTTGCATTTATTCCTCATTAATGGATCATAAAACCCATAAATTTTTTTAAACTTATAACAAATGCGCACTTAGCTAGATTTCACCATATCTAGAATTTCTTAATGGTGGCAAACATTTCTCCTAGGTCGAACAGGTGCAGATTTGCAGTGTGACTCTTTACTAACATGTCATCTACATAGACCTCTATATTTTATCCGATTTGGTGCTAGAACATCTTATTGATCATCCTTTGATATATTGTCTTAATGTTCTTGAGTCCCAATAGTATGACTTTGCAATAGTATAGAGCTTTGTCAATAATGAAGATAATATATTCTTCATCCTCTTGTGTCATTTTAATATGATTATTGATAGAGAAAATATGTGTGATGTCATAGGAGCACTATGACATTAAGGGTTCTATGGTAAGTAGGTGACTGCCAATGAGTGTTCATATTAGTCACGAGTTACAACTAGTGGCCATATAGCGGAAGTGCCACGACAAGGAAGTCACCATAAAGCACCTTACACCCGGGGGTTGCCAATCGTAGTTGGGAATCACGATTGCGATTTAGTGTCGGTAAGTACCACATGAATAGTCGTGTGGGCGGCAAACATTGGTGTTGCTGGAAATCACAAGGCCGTCAGTCCGATGATGAGGCCTGTGGGCTACAAGTGACAATACGATGTCGAACATCGCAATGCGATACCATAGGCAATGTTGCTAACGATCGCTTGGGCATAAGCAATGGTGGAGTTGAACATGACAGAAAAAAAAAAAAGGGGGGCTCGTTAGGTTGCCCACCTAGTGTCTTAGCGATGGAGGTGAGTGCAGGTGAGTTGAGCGGACGCAGCACTCGACAATCAAGGCTGCAGGTTAGGGGATTTTGGTCAAACTCAAACTTGACAAAATCTTGCCCTAAATATGATTTTGACTTTACTTTAATTTTGACCTAGGTCAAAATCTAATTTTGATACAATTTTTTATCTCAATTAATGCTCTATATTGACCTAGTCAAATATAGATTTTGCTTGTGATTTAGAGCTGTAATTTTGATCGGATCCAAATTTTGACCTCAATCAACCCTAATTTTGACTAAACCCTATTCTGACTAGCCCTACTCAATTTTAATTAATGTGATTGATTGGGCTAGCTGTTGAGCCTAATTTGAATGGTCCAATTTTGAACTATCCAATTCGTTATTGCTCAACCTAAATTACCCAATTAAATAGTGCTTATTGGCCTAATGTAAAGTTATATATAGAATTAAAAAAATATATAAGTTTTAGATTTTTTTTATAGTTTTCTCATATGACATATGACATATTAGCAACTATAATTTTTTTATAGTTGCTTGTGGTACTTAATTTTTCTTTTCTCTTTGATATTCATGTAGTTATTCACAAGCATTTGTTTAGAAGTTTTGAAATAACGTTATGTTCACATGAATACATGATTTTTATTTTATTGAGTTTTTGTTTTATTATGCTGATTAAAGTTTATATTGAAAACTTATTATAATTATTTTTTATTGAATAGTTTATACATAATTAAGTTAAAAAAAGATTTAGTGAATATTATTTATAACTTATATCCTTGAGTTTTATTGACTTATAACCACCAAAGTGGCCTAGGATGATAGGTTTATGGTGTGTAAATTCTAATAAATATTTTATTATTTACAAGATATTTAAAATATAATTTATATTTATGTATTAGTCTTATAGTCATCAAAGTGGTCGAGATTAATAAATTTATAAAATTACATCAACGAATTAGTCTTAAATGATATTAAAAATAATAATATTAATAATAATACATATAATTAAGAGATTTAGATAAAATTAAATAAGAATTTACTTTAAATAATTATGTGATAGGTAGAATAATACTATTTTAGATATCCTTATAGTTTGAAGTTGTATATCCAAAAATAATAATACTATTCCATAAGAATAATATTAGTCCTCCATGATTATAAAATTTGAGTGAATACTTTATATCTTAGTATTTCACCCAAAAGTGAAATAGAGATTATATTAATAATTCATCATATTTTTTAAAACTTAAAACATTAATATTCTTTTTTTATTTGTTATAGTGGTACTTTCCTTTATGCATTCTCATGCATATGGTGTCCCCATAGTCTCTAGATCAAATTATTTTAAATAACTTGAGCATATATAATTTACACTAAGTGTCGTATATTTTGATCAGACTTATTAAAAGGATCACAGACTTAATTCCTGAAAGTTCTATGGAATAAATAATTAAAATAAATAATTAAAATAAATAATTAAAAATGATCTAATATGCTTAATTTTATGATAATTGTTAATAATATTTAGACTTTATTACTGTTTATAATTAGTATATTAAAATATTTAAAGATTGATTTAAATTTACTTATAAATTATTAGTTAATATTTTAATGAAAGAATTGACTATAGCTCAATATGATAGTATTTGAGAAATTCAAGATTATATCTTCAATATGATTAATAAAATTACAAAACTCAAGGATATTAAGCATGAATGTAGTTGTCATTTCTCATATAATTTATTTTTAATTCTATTTTTTCTTAGTTTACTTTATTTAAAATTTACTATAATGAAATTAAGGATTAATAAAACATAAATAACCTTACTAGTATGTGTATTTAAAGAATTAAGCTTAAAACAAAAAAGGTCTTATAATATTATGGCTATTACTCAAGGAGTATATAATAATAATAAAAATTGAAGCATAATTGATCAAATAAATTAGTTGAGCAACACATAAAAGATATGATGATATATGTTTAAATGGATATTATCATTGATATTTTCTTTTGCTTAGTTAAAGTTATTTATTCTTGCTATTTTATATTTATATATATGCATATTATGGTTGAATATAATAATAAAATTATTTTAATAAAATAAATTACTAAGATCTTTATAGACTACATTAGGAAAGATTAACAATATTATGGTATAGAAACTAGAGTATAGCATTGATAACATATAATTGTTATGACTCGCATTGGTAATTAGATTTAATATGGTATTATTATGTTTATTAGAATTGTTTATTTTATATAAAGTTCATGTGTAAGTATAAGATGCTTTTCAAAATCTCAAAATTAAATTAGGTAAAATTATCTTAAATAAATTTTATTTTATTTATTTTGATTTTGGACCCTATTGTTTTATATCTTACCAATTAATTGATCAAGTAAGAGAATATTATATTATATTATCTTATTTAATTGGTTAAGATATATTAAAGTTCTAATTATATTTTGATTAGGATTATCGGCTTATAGAAAAGAAGTTCACTCATGTTATGATTCCATAGGAGATGATGTTGATAGGAACTCTTATTTACCTATCCTAATTACCTATCCTAAACTCTCTACTCTTACCTATATATAAATAAATTCTCATAGGGATTAGATTATAATCATAGATCTATTCTCATCTTCTTATAAATTTCTACTCCATCAACAAAATAGAAAAAGAAGAAAATGAGAATCTAGTTTTCTTGTTGTAGATAGATGCTATTATTGCTTCTTATAGATAGGTAAATTGTTAGATCAGGTTAAGATATTAAAAGTACATATATCTAATCTTTGATTTCAATTTTGATACAGCATTATTCCACGTAATAGTATATTTTTGTGCTTATAATAGAAAAGTATACTAAAATGCTGATTAAAACAACATTAAGCAAATGAGAAATGTTTGCATATTAGAGAAAAAGCTAAGATAGAGATGTGACACAAAAGAGATGGGTTCTAGAAAAGGTGTTAATAGTTAACATGGAGAAAGAAATGTTGGCATTTAAAACAAGACCTTTTTCTCTGTATTGCTTACCGTGAATCCACCAAGAATATGTGCTATGGAATGGAGAAGTGTGCGGGGTGTGAAGACATCAATACATTGCCTCGTGAGCTCTTTATTTATACAGGTGATAGCTTTCTTGTAAGAGGGGCCACCCAAGGAAACATCCCTACGTCCCAAGCCACACTTTTGTCTAACAAAAGACTCTTGTACCACTTTACAACTTGCTCCGGCGACTAGTCGCCTTCTGTTAGGTGGTAGCCATGTCTCCGGAGGTGGATCTCATAGGATAAATTATCAATGTACAAAAAAAGAGGGTCAAGAATATTGACGAAGCACGAGGGAAAGACGGTAAGGACACCTGCTAATAATATACAATTCATATCTTAAATTTCTATTATGTACGTATTTATAATGGTAGATTACAAAGAAGTTAGGTGCACTAACTAGGGAAGTCCAAATTAACATAATTTATAATATATAATATAGTCATATAAATATATTAGTTGCTGCTTTGTGTTATATAGAATAGATTGGCATTTAGTCAGGTATTAACTAGAAACAAACTTTAGAGAATATATGCTGCTTCCATCCCACTCATTGGATCGACCAACTTTATCCTCTCCTTGGCCGTAGCATGTCGAATTAATAGGTTGCTTGTACTACGAAAAAGGAAAAGAGAAAAAAAAGAAAAGAAAAGTAACAAGTCTCACAAACTTTGGAATGCCAAAGGTATAAGCTAATATATTCCATCTATTTTCCCACGAATTGTAAGCCTCGTGTGGCTCACTTATAATTTAAAGTGCAGATCCACATGACAGTTGGAAGACAATTAAAATGCTACATTGTCTCCCGTTCAATCTCATGCAGCAACACCTCCACTATGCCACCCGTATCAGTTGGCATGAAATCCCATTTCATGCTGAAAAAGAATTTTTTAAAAAAATTGTATGAAAAGATGGGATAATTATTTGTACTATTTTGATGAAAAGAAGCTACTATTTGATCTTTTTCCTACTTGAGCTTGTGATAAAAATTACGATTAGTTGCTTCCTTTGCCTTAATTGAGAAGCTAATTTGCGTTTTTGTTCATATGGGCAGCTTTAACACCGTTGGGAATTGGTATGAGATGAACCCTGCAGAGGATTGTAATGAGTGATACGTGTAGATGATTAGGAGACACGAGTGAACTCCTTGGGCGAGATTATTTATACATGGAAGAGAAATAGTGGGCAGGAGTTGTATTATTGTTATTTTTTCATGGTCAAGACTTTCTTTGGATAATGATAAGCTTAAGAAATTAGATTTGCCAATGCCACAATGCCGACGTAATCAGAAATATAAGATGATTAAAATATATCAAATTGATTAGGGTTAACAAATAGCAGATTTAACATCAAAATAATTAAAAGTCTAAGTTTTTATATTGTGAACCAAATCCAATATAGGTAATCAGACTTTTTCAATTATTAATGATATAAAACTATTCTTTTGGTCCATTTTTCTTTAGCTCATGCACATAAATATTTTAGAGCATAATATATCACTTCACCTTCCAATAGTCAAGTAGATTTGTGCTTAAAAGATGAGTGAGCCAGGAGAATAAATGATGTATTATAGATTTGCACGGATTTATATTTTTTTCTTTTTCTTTTCTCTGGCAAGGGACCCTACATATTTATAGGTTTATAAATGAAGTTTGATAAGGAAAAGGAGAAAGTTTGTTGATCCATTGAGTGGCAGTAAGCAGCTTAATGCTGCCAAATATTTCTAAAGCTTGTTAATCATTTGCGAGAATGGCCAAATCATGATGATTACTTTCCCCATCTTCTTATCCAGATTACATAAATAATACTTCATTAGATTTCATAACACAAAGTCGCCTGGCCAATTAACAAAAGTTGACAGATTTGTCTTTATACTTTTGTCTTCTTGAGGCTTCTCTAGTACATATGGCTTCTTTCTGTTGTAATTACTCTTTAGCAGCGTTCTTCTTTTGGTCTTTTGTTTTACTTTTGGATAAATATACCTCTTGCTAAGTTTCTTCAGTTAGTCTAAATTATTGTAATGCAGGTTCCACCCAAGCTTTCATTTTATTTTCTTCATCTAGGTTTATTACATTCATAGCAAATTATAATTTAATCAATCCAATGAGATTTCTTTTGAATGCGAAGGATGCATTTAGTCATAATTCAAAACATAGATTATAATTGCAAGCTTTTATTAGCATACATCCTTCTACCTCAAATCACTAAGCAATTGGGTGAGACGAGGGAGAAAAATGCGAGTGGAAGAGTGTCTGAGCATACCATAGTTATTTTAAGAAACAAGGAAATAAAGCTTCGCGCCTCGAAAGGTAAGACACTGTTTCATGCTCCAAAAGATTTCCTTCTAATAGTTTTCTTTTATGTGGTGTTAGCTATATAAACAGACCGTCGAGCTCCCATTCAATACACGCCCATTTGAAATATATCTTCTTCTTCTTCTTCTTCTTCTTCTTCTTCTTCTTCTTCTTCTTCTTCTTCTTCTTCTTCAGCATATAGCAAATTGTTGGTTTCATGGTAAGTAAAAGAAGTCTTGTTGTAGAACTAATGAATCCGTCGTAGCTGTTAATTCCTTCTTTTCAAGCATCAGACATGCTGTCTTTTATCACTTATGCTTATGCTCCTCTTCCATCATTTAGCTGTTTCTCTTCCTCCTAACAACTACATGTAATAATTTCCCGTTTGCTTGACATTGTTTTAGCATATTGGTGACTATCGTTTGCATCTTTAACTTCAAAAACGAAGAACTACAGTTATCTAAAATTGTAGTTAGACTTGCAGTGGAGGGTAGGACGAAGGTGTAAGTTAATTACTTTGTTTGGTCGTTTATTGTTTTCTTGGGAAGTGTGTATAGAAAAGAAGATACAAGACAAAATAGTAGAAGATAGCACAATAATTTAAACAAGATCCTAATATGTCTTCGAATCTTTACCAGTGAAAGGAGAGGCGCAGCAGAAAGGTAGGCAAGTTTTGCAAGTGAAAGAAAACAGTGCTTTTGAAATGACTTTAGTCATTCTCAAACTAAAGTGGCTTTAGAAACTTTAATATTGGAGCTTCAAATTCATTTTAAGATATAGACTTTGTTCAAGCTTCATTTAAAGCTTGGCTTGAGGTCACTTTTATAGATCCACCTCCTTGTCTTCTCACTCCAGCATAATCTGTCCTGGGTTTATATATTGAGGTCAATATGGAAAGTGAAGTAGAGTCTTAAGCGGATTGATGAGACAAATTTTGTTTATTTATATCTAACGTTTATAGATTCGTTCATCCCAAGCGGTAGCGAATATGTTTATATGATTATTTTGGTATTTATTATTCTCATTAACAGAGCACAAACTTTAGGTCAAGTCAACGTCTTCCACGAGACATAAGTGCATTAAACTGTGTCGTGGATTCCCCTGCACGTTTCTTTTCTCCCTTAAATTGTTCGAGGACCAGGTTGGGAACGAGTAGAAGATGAGTGACACCGTCACATTAGATGGCGAATGGGTGAGCGGCTTGGAAAAGAAGGTGGCGGACACTAAATGGGCGGACTTGCGCAGCCAACTGCCCACAATCTTCAAAGCCCCAAAGCACATTCGAGAAATAGATGCCAAAGCCTACGAGCCGGTCATCCTCGCGCTCGGCCCCTACCACCGTGCCAAGCCTGACCTGCAAGCCATGAACCAGCTCAAATGGCACTACCTCAAGAAATTCCTGCTCCGAAACACCGTCAAGAGCTTGGTGGATTACCTCAAGCAGGTCAAGGCACTGGAGAGCCAAGCACGCATGGCCTACGCAGAAGAACTGAACATGAGTAGCAATGACTTCCTGCAAATGCTGCTGCTTGACGCCTGTTTTGTGGTTGAGACCATTACGTTCTGGGAACAGACTGTGCAAGGACTTGAAGCTGTGCAAAATCCAATCGAAAGTACATCATGGGCTCCACGAGCGGTGGCACGGGACATGTTGTTGCTGGAGAATCAGCTTCCCTTCTTTCTTCTCCAGACGTTGTTTGACGCTGCCTTTCCCTACCAATCTGGCAACCTACCCGTGCTCGTACTCAATTTCATCGGCAGATTTGTAAGGACCGGTAACATGGACATTGCTTCGCTCAGCGGCAGTCCACACCATCTCCTTCATATCTTCCATTCCTGCATCATCCCAGAAACGGAACGAGGTCGCAATCCGGTGGTGGTGACGGGACAAGCGAGTTCCGAGGTGCCATGGATGCCGAATGCGACACTGCTCAAGGAGGTCGGAGTCCAGTTCAAGATGAGGGTGGCGGCTAAGAGCTTCTTGGATGTCACCTTCCAAAACGGGGTGATGGAGATGGCCCGGCTCATAATCGACGGCGACACCTATACACTCTTCAGGAACCTCACAGCATTCGAGCAGTGCCACAAGGGTGCCAACCCAGTCGTCACCGCCTACGTGCTTCTCATGAAATCCATCATCGATACCGCTGCCGACGTCCAACTCCTCAAACGAGATAAAATCGTGATTGGCGCTTGGGGCCATAGCAAAGAAGTAGCCAATCTCTTCCACGATCTTGTCACGGATAAGGTCTTCGACAGCAGCTGGCGTCCGCCGAGCATCTTCAGCGATGTCACGAAGTACTACGACTGCAACAGACATCGGGCAACTCACTTCAATACTCGTCGGGCGTTCATCTCGTTGTTCTCAGTTATCTTAGTGCTCACCCTCTTTACGATCGTGAGCTACTTTTGGCCACCCAAGTAGTAGTCTCTTGGCCCGTGTACTGCATGTAGCACTTGGGTTTCGTGTTCCCTCGTGCTCTCTTGGTGTGCTTGCTGCAGTGTCTGCGGTCCTATTAATAACCACACTGATGGCTATGCTAGTTTGTATTTGTTTAATGCAATAAATATGTGTTTCATGATCTACATTTGCTTCCTTAATGCAATAAATGATGTGCCGGGTAGTTTTTGCATTGCTCGAATATATGTAAATACTTGTGCCACCTGCAACTAAGGTTATTGCATTTTGTTATGTAATTAAAATTTGTGTAATTTGCAGATCATCATTAATTATTTTTAAAAAATAATTTCTCTTATACCGTGTTGAATATTTTTTTGGATCGGTGATCGGCATAAAAAAATCATAAATATAGAGATATTATATCAACGAGAAAACATTTTCTTATTGTTTCTAAAGCATTTCATTGACTTATTGTTTCTAAAGCATTACATTTTCTTATTGTTTCTAAAGCATTACATTAACTTTTGTAAACATTATATTAGCCTTCCATTTATAGAGGATCAACTTAATACGCTAACTTTTACCATGGCAATGACTCATATCTTACATAAAACTCTTAAATTATTTTTTTACTTAATCATAAAATTTAAGTTATCAACATACTTTCCTAAAATATATTTTATAAAAAATTGTCATGAAAAGTTTTAAAAATTATTGTGGTATTATCTTTGATTTGATCTTTTTAGTCATGCAATCCATAATAGCATTCAATTTGTTGTAACTATCTTAATCAATTGTAAGAGGGATATGTCACATCTACCGACAACTAGATCATTGGATTTTATTAGGCAATTAAAATTAGATAAATTCTTGAAAAAACACCTCTAGTTTTAAAAAATTATTACAGAGAATTCTAGCTTTTCAAAATGATAAAAAAAAACCCTTCAGTAACTTTTTTATCTTTTGCCCTTGAAAGTTGTATCCTCTCTCTCTATCTTTTTAATGAACATGAACATATTCAACCACTTACACTAGCTCAAAATAAATTATATTAAATAGTATAATTGATACAAGGTCTTACATTTTATAAATTAAATTTTTAGGTGTCAGATCAGATTTTGATTGTCCGACTCGGAAGCTGAATCAGATTTGACCCAGTTTTTCCCTATCCCTTGAAATTTTCCTCATATTGGATGTTCGAACCCTATAAAAATAAGGTATTCCATAGGTAGGATCGAAAAGAATGTTATGCCCTTAGACATAATTATGTGTTCCCTTTTATAGTGATTGCTTGGGGTCATTACACTTACTTGTTATGTAGTTGGTGCAGTAATGCGGCATAAAGTGTGGTTATAACTATTGTCATGCACAATGTCAGTATTGGACTCGTCGTGCTCGAAATTGAGCCAGTGGGGGAAGACGAAGATGGGGCAAACGCGGAAGATGGTGGCGGAGTTGTCAAAGATGATGTCGATGGTGCCGGAGATGCAGCAGTGTTGATGATGCAGTCCATGAGCCAGGCTTAGGCCGTGAGGTAAGTGCTGACCTTTTTGGAGCACTGCTCGAATGCTACGAGGTTCCTGAAGCGGGTGTTGGTGTCATCGTCGACCTCAAGCAATGGGATCTCCATCTCTCCATTCCTAAAGTTGACGTCCAAGAAGCTTGTAGCCTTCTCATTCCTCTTGAACTGGACTCCAGCCTCCAGGAGCTGTGTCGCATTTGGAATCCATTCCAGCTGGGGAGTTGGCTGGTGTTCGGTGCCTTTTTTATCTTCTGCAGAGTGGTTGGAGAACGGTGTCTGCATTCTGTTCAGTGTGTGGCGGAGGGATGTGGAGGGTTCATCTCAGTCTCGGTTCACTTGTGGGGAATGCAAGAATGGATCATACGAAGGAAATGGTCAAAGTTCTCAATGTCGGATTTCAGTTTCATCTTATTGTCCATGAACGTTCTGCTGAGGAATCCATGTGTCTGCTCTTCTAGGAGATCAGGTTGGTCAGGACAAGTAGATTGGAACAAAGTCTGTAGGAGAAAGAAAGGAAGCTGGTTTTCCAGTATCAGCATTTCTCCCTCGACCACCTGTAGAGCCCACGGCGTACTTCTAATTGGATTCTGTACAGCTTCAAGCCCTCCCACCTTCTCTTTCGAGAAGCATATGGTCGCAACCACAAAAGAGCAGTCATGCAGCATCATTTGGACAGACTCGTCGCTGCTCATGCTCACTTCCTCCGAATAGGCCATACGTGGATCGAGCTCATTTTCCTTGATCATCTTGAGGTAGTCCTCGAGGGTCATGCCGTGGTTTCGGCCCAGAAATTTACGGAGGCAGTTCCATTTGGGCCGGATCATGGCTTGCAGATGAAGCTTGTGATGGTGGGAGGGGCCGAGCGAGACGATAACTGGCTCGTGGGCGTCGGGATCGTTGTCTCGGATGTGCTTTTCGGCTGTTTGGTACGCCAACCTCCCATCTTGTTTCCTTCAGCGAGCTTACCAGTTCCTGACTGTGAGTTATCTCAATCTGGTCACCTGCAGTACTCATCCTCCAGTCTTTCCTGAACTTTTCCCTTCCTTCTCAGGTCACCACCTCCCAACCTTGTGATTGAAAGACCATGAAATGGCAGACAAAGGAATGACTGTATTCCTCCTCACTTTTCAACCCTCAATGCTTCCTATACGGAGATATTATGTAGATATGAAGGGACTCTTGCGGGCACCCTGTCGTTCGAAAACACTATCTACAAAGAGAGACATGATAAAATACTATCACTTTCATCATAACTATAGATATGATACCAATGATTGCTATGTTCTGAAGGAGCAGTTAATCCAGAGATGCCACCACAATAAGTTCTTGCCTAAGGTTTGTGAGACATCACCAAGCTTAGAGGCCCCATCGAGCGACAAGTCAATGCAATTATGTGAGCGTTGACCACAGAGAGATAACAATTCATCCACCTAAAATTCATATGCAAGGGAGCCACAAACCAAAAGATTCTATCACAACGACGGTAGAATCAATTGTGTTCAAGGAAATGGAGGCCAAGCACCTTGACCTTAAATATGATGGTGCACTTATGATCACTCTTAAGATCGCCGATGCTTTGGTTAAGAGGATCCTGATCAAAAGTCTACAACATACTCTACTACAATGCCTTCTAGAAGATCGACCTATCAGCCAAGGACTTGTAGCCTATCTCTTCTACCTTCACTGGTTTTACGGGGGACTCCATCACTGAATTAGGAATTATGGATCTCTATGTTACTTTTAGATTCGATAGTTGTTCAAAGATAGTGAAAACCAAGTTTTTGGTGATTGATATCCTATCCGCCTATAATACAATTATTGAATGGCTCACTCTTAATCACATATGCATCTTGGTATCAACTTACTATATTACGTTAAAGCTTTTGACTAGCTTAGGAGTGGGGGAGTTAAGAAGTGACCCCAAGGAATCAAGATAGTACTATTTGACATTAGTCACTTTGCTCGAAAAGGCAACACTCTTGATCCAACAAATGGATCTACGAGAGTCATCACTAAAGAACCCTCACCTGGAGGCAAGAGAATTTATAGGAGAGGTCTCTTTGGATATTGAATGACTAGATCGCACCATCAATGTCCCCTAGTGACATGCCTAAGATTGGTCAAGATGTAACTCAACATTGACTCAACATCATTGAGTAATCTATCAGAAGCCCCAAGGATTTGCTACAAACTAACAAGCTACTATTAAAGAAAAAGTCAATAAACTTTTGTATGTTGACTTTATTTATGAGGCCCACTACCTTAAGTGGCTCACCAATGTAGTTGTTATAAAAAAATAGAAAATAGAGAAAATATATTGATTACATTGATCTCAATAAAATTTATCCAAAGGATAACTTATCTATTTCCCAACTTATCTCAATATGAACTACTAACTTTCATGGATACTATCTTTAGATATAACCAGATAAAAATATTGTAAAAAGATAAAGAGCACACCACATCCATTATTGATAAAGGCTTATACTGTTACAACGTCATGCCATTCGAGCTCAAAAATACAAGGGCAATGAATGATTAGTAAGATATTCTAATACTAGATGAAGTAGAACATAGAGATATATGTGGATGATATGTTAGTAAAGAGCCTCATCACAAGCACCCACCTATATGAGTTGGGAGAAACATTCGCAACCATACAAAAATTTCATATGTGATTGAATCCAACCAAGTGTGCTTTTAACTTAATCTCTAAAAAAATTCATCAACTTTATGATCCACCAATGAGAAATATATACCAACCTTGAGAAAGTTTAGGTCATCATTAGCATGAAGCCCCCAACTCAATCGACGAATCCATTAACTAATAGGCCAAATTGCTACACTCAGTAATTTCTTATCCAAAATAAACGATTGGTGTTTACTATTCTTCAAAACTCCAAAGCGACCAAAGGACTATCAATAAATCAAGCATTGTCATATAGCATTCAACCAATTCAAGATTTATTTAGTAGCTCCACCCCAACTCTCCATCCCTCTTCTTGGAGAAGAGTTGTACTTATACTTAACAACAACACTAGTGATTGTAAGTTTGATACTAATCTAGGATGAAAATCAAATCTGGAGGTTGGTATATTCCACTAGCCATGTACTCCAAGAGGTCGAGACTTGATATCTCAATTTTTAAAAGCTAACTTATGGGTTGGTGCTAGCTATAAGTAAGCTTTGTCTACATTCCAAGCTCATCCCATTATGTCATCATCATGATAGACTAGCCAACTACCAAATCATTTCCAAACCTAACACCACTAGGAGACTCCTCAAATGGGCGATAAAACTTAGTAAATTTGATATTATCTATAAGCTTCGGACCACCATCAAAGCCTAAGCCCTAGTTGATTTTGGGGCAAAGATCCCCCTCTCTAAAGAGGCTTAGAAGAACTCTATTGCTAGTCTCTGTTAATAGCTCTATGGGAGAAACCTATTAACTTACACTCATCTGTAGCTCTAAGGTGACTAACTATAAAATAAAATATGAAGCTTTATTAATAGGTCTAAAGCTTAGTAAAAATATAGGAAACAAAAGCTTGTACGTCTGTAGGGATTTTAAGTGGTTGAACATGCTCATGGTTCATTAAAAAGGTAGAGAGAGAAGGCGCTTTTATGAGAAAAAGACAAAATGTTGCTAGAGGGATTTTTTTTTTGCCAGTTTTTAAAAGTGGGGGATGAGTGTGAGAATTTTTTAAACTAAGAGTTTTATTCGATAATTTATCTAATTTTATTTGCCTAACAAAATGCAATAATAAAGTTACAGGTAGATACAAACAAATCCCACTCACAATTGATTAAGGTAGTTACAACAAATCGAATGCTATTGTGGATTGAATGACTCAAAAATATCAAATCAAAGATAACACCATAATAATTTTTAAAATTTTTTATAATATTTTTTTATAAAATTTATTTTAGGGAAGTATGTTGATAACTTAAATTTTATAATTAAATAGAAAATTAATTTAAGAGGTTTTACATACGATAGGAGTCATTGTCACGGTTAAAGTTAACTTAGTAAGTTGATCCTCTATAAATGGAGAGCTAATATAATGTTTTCAAAAGTTAATGTAATGCTTTAGAAACAATAAGAAAATGGAAAGACGAGGTAGAGTCAGGAAAGATTGAGAAATTTAGGGTTTTAAAAGATTATAAGTTCTTATGATTAACAAGAGCTCTATATTTTCCTCGTTGATATAGTTCCTCTATATTTATATTTATCCAAAAAAAATTTCAACACGGTATCAGAGAATTTATTCTTTAAAAAATAATTAATGATGATCCGCACGTTACACAAATTTTAATAACCTAACAATATGCAATAATCCAGTTGCAGGTAGCAAAAGTATTTGCATACATTCGAGCAATGCGGAAACTACCCGACGACTTCATTTATTGCATTAAGGAAACAAATGGAGGTTATCAAACACACATTTATTGCATTAAGCAAACAAATGGAGATTATCGAACATATATTTATTGCATTAAGAAAACACAAACTCGCAGAGCCATCGATGCGGTGCGGTCATTAAGAAGACGGCAGACACACCAAGAGAGCACGAGCGAACAAGAAAACACAAGTGGAATTGCACATTTGTTTCCACGGCCTCTTCTCAAGGCATTGCACATTTTATGCAAATCTCATTTCTTAAGCTTATCATTATACAAAGAAAGTCTTGACCGGGAAAAAAGAACAATAATACGACTCCTGCCCACTATTTCTCTTCCATGTATAAATAATCTCGCTCGAGGAGTTCATTCGTGTCTCCTAATCGTCTACACCACCTATCACACATTACGATCCTCTGCGGGGCTCATCACATATGAATTCCCAACCTCGTTAAAGCTGCTCATATGAACGAAAACGCAAATTAGTTTCTTAATTAAGGCAAGGGAAGCAGCAACTAATCTTTTTTTTTTATCACAAGCGCAATTAGGAGAAAGATCAAATAGTAACTTCTTTTCATCAAAATCGTACAAATAATTATCCCATCTTTTCATACAATTTTTCAAAAATATTCTTTTTCAGCATGAAATGGGATTTCATGCCAACTGATACGGGTGGCATAGTGGAGGTGCTGCTGCATGAGATTGAACAGGAGACAACGTAGCATTTTAATGTGGATCTGCACTTTAAATTATAAAGTGAGCCACACAAGGCTTACAATTCCTGGGAAAATAAATGGAATACATTAGCTTATAACTTCGGCATTCCAAAGTTTGTGAGAGTTGTTGCTTTTTTTTTCTTTTTTCCTTCTTTTTCCCTTTAACTTTTTCATAGTACAAGCAACCTATTAATTCGACATGAGGAGAGGATAAAGTAGGTCGATCCAATGAGTGGGATGGAAGCAGCATATATTCTCTAAAGTTTGTTTCTAGTTAATAGCTGACTAAATGCCAATTGATAATGAATGATATGCTAATCTAGTCTATATAACACAAAGCAGTGACTAATATATTTATATGATTATATTATATATTATAAATTATGTCAATTTGGACTTCCCTAGCTAGTGCACATAACTCCTTTGTAATCTATCATTTTAAAAACGTGCATAATAAAAATTTAAGATATGAATTATATATTATTAGTAGGCGTCCTTATAGTCTTCCCCTTGTGCTTCGTCAATCATTACTCGGACTTTCTTTTCTGGCACACTAATAATTTACTCAATGGGATCCACCTTTAGAGTTATGCTTATCGCCAATCACAAGACGACTAGCCAATGAGACGAAGCAAGCTGTAAAGTAATACAAGTCTTTGATAAACAAAAATATGAATTAGTAAGTGAGATGTTTCGAATGACCCCTCGCTTAAGAAAGCTATCAAATATATAAATACATAGCTATGTATCGATGTCTTCACCATTCCCATACACCCCATCGCCCCTGGCACATATGATTCAAGGTAAGCACAACATAGAAAAAGGTTTTGTTTTAGATTCAAACATGTCTTTTCTCCAAGTTAACTATTATCATCTCTCTTTTGTGTCACATCTCTATCTTGGCTTTTTCTCTACATGCAAACATTTCTCATTTACTTGATGTTGTTTTAATCAGCATTTTAGTATTTTTTTTATTGTATGTAAGCATAAAAATATACGATTATGTGGATTAATGTAATATCAAGATCAAAATCAAATAACATAATTCAAAGATTAGGTCTATGTACCTTTAGATGTTATGATATAATACTTTAATTTGATCTAGCAACTCACCATAGTCCGATCCATCCAAACCAATAATAACACCAATACAAAGAAAATTAGATTCTCATTCTCTTTTCTTTCCGTCTTTTATAGGATCATAATATTGATGGAGGAAAAAGGATTAATAGAGAGATGAAAATAGATATATAATCTATAATATAATTCATGGGAGTTTCTATCTATATATAAATGAGAGCAAAAAAATATAGAATAGATAATTATAGAATTCCTCTTGTTAATATTATCTCTTTTCTTCCCATCTTTCATGCGACCATAATATTATGGAGGAGTAAGGATTAATAGGGAGATGAGAATAGATATATGGTCTATAATCCAATCCATATGATGTATAATCTAATCCATATAAGTTTCTATATATATATATATATATATATATATATATATATATATATATATATATATATATATATATAAGTAAAAAGTATAGAATAGATAATTAGGAGAGTTTCTCTTATCAACTTTATCTTTGGAGGAATCCTAACATAAGTGGATTTATTATCTATCAGTTGATAGCCTTGATTAGATTCTAATTAGAATTTTAATATATCTTAATCAATTAAATAAAATCATATAATCTAATATTATTTTATTTGACCCATTGATTATAAAATATAAAATAAAAGATTTTAAAAATAAAAATAAATAAAATAAATTATTTAAAATTAATTTTAGCTAATTGGATGTTAAAATTTTAAAAAGGATTTTATAGAGTGCACAAACTTTATAAACATGCTAATATTTCTAATAAACATAATGATATCAAATCAAGTTTGATTATCAATGTAAGTCATAGTGGTTATATATCATCAATATCATACTTTTTTTTTACCATATTATTGTTAGTCTTTCCTAATATAATCCATAATGATTTTTGTAATTTACCTTGTCACGACAATCTTATTATCACATTCAATCATAATATACATATACATAAATATAAACAGGATAGCAAAACAAATAAATTTAAGTAAAAAAATATTAATAATAATATCCACTTAAAATGCATCATCATATCTTTTTTTATTACTTATAAGTTCCATTCTAAGAATATATTCTTTAATCTTAAATTATAAAATCTTACTAAATGAATTAGTAATCAATATAATGAAACTTAAAAAAATAATTGACACTAGTTTTTAAACTCTTTCTTTAACTATCAAGTATTTTATACTAATATGCTTAAGATTGCTAAAGTATTTACCATTCTTAGAGAAGAAAATTACTATAGTATGTTACAAAATATCTTTAGTGACTTGGCAATTTAGTATGATTATACCAAGTTTCATAGTCATAAAGTTTGATTTGTAGCCTCAAATCATATTATAAAATTAGCTTCTAATGTCGATAATACAATAATACATTAGTTTTTTCCGTAAATATGGATAGAGAGTGTCGAATATCATAAATCTTATATCAACCATTAAGTATATTTTTTAATTATTAATCTATCTGATTCCTTTTGATTTTAAATCTTTTCTCTGATAAAGTGATTATTAAAAGTGCTCTTTTGTTTTTCATTCATTTGTCTTTATTCTTATGGTTATTTTATGGGACAAAGGATGGTATCTAAATACACTTTTGGTATGACACTATTAAAAGTTATAGTCATTGTAAAATGATCAAAATATTTAGATGAACAAAATTTGCTAATTTACATCATCATGTCTATAGTCTATGTTAGATTATGTAGTTATATTTAATTAAGTAAGATATATTATAGATCTGATTGAATTCTGATTATCAGCTAATAGAAAAAATCTAATTATGGTAGGATTCCTTAAGAAATGAATTTGATATGAGAGACTCTCCTATTTACTTATTTTAAACTATTTGCTCTCACTTATAAATAGATAGAATTTCCTATAGACTCAACACGATATGATACAATTCGTGATATGACTTATTATTGAAAATTATATATCTTCACTCATATTCTCTTAATCCTTAATCAATCACTAATCATTAATAGTTGTTATGTTAAGAATAGAAAAAGATGAAAAAGTGAGACTAGCTCTTCTTGTATATTGACATAGTCACAACTTTCGATAATATGAAATTTAGATAAAGGCTTTTTGAATAATATAAAAATTTATGTGTTGTATATTTGATACATTATTATTTGATTTTATTTTTTGATATCAAAATTTTTATATAATAATAAAGTATA
The DNA here is from genome assembly GCA_024322285.1 of Musa beccarii. Taxonomy (NCBI): domain Eukaryota; kingdom Viridiplantae; phylum Streptophyta; class Magnoliopsida; order Zingiberales; family Musaceae; genus Musa; species Musa beccarii. The sequence goes on from CM044399.1 coordinate 55,695,720, forward strand.
GTTTTTATGCTTGCTCTATGAACAAGGGCTAGTGAATTTGTTTAAACTATTCTTTTTATGTCTGTTTATGACATAAACCGAATTTGAATTAAGTCAGCGTTTCTCTGGAGAAATTAGGTCGACTATTTTGTTCTCACATTCGTCAAGCAATAAATTAGGTCGACTATTTTGTTCTCACATTCGTCAAGGAATCTTGGAGTGTGCCTGAAGGTTGAAGAAAAAGAAGCCGAAGATGAGTGGTGCGGAGGAGACGATCGAGATAATTACACTTGAGCAATGGTTCAGCTTGTTGAAGAAGAGGGTAACCGAAACCAAATGGGAGGGTTGGCGCACCAGAGGGCCGACCATCTTCAAAGTCCCTAGAATCTTTCAAGAGGCAGATCCGAAGGCATATGAGCCTAAGATGGTGTCGCTCGGCCCCTACCACCACGGCAACATTCACCTGAAAGCTATGGAAGATCTGAAATGGCACTACCTCAAGAAATTCCTGGGCCGAAACCCCGGCAAGTCACTGGAAGACTACATCAAGCTGATCATGGAAAGCGAGCTCGAGGCATTTATGGCCTATTCAGAAAATGTGGGCATGAATAGTTATGAGTTCGCCCTGATGATGCTGCATGACTGCTGTTTCGTGATTGAGATCATACACTCGTGGAAACCGTTTGTGGAAATACAAGAACAACAGCCAATATATGCCCGTATGAAGCTACCGATGTCGACGCATCAAACGGATGAGACAGAACGAGTGCAGAATCCAATTGCAAGCACATGGTACATTCTACCAGCGATCGCGCGAGACATGCTGATGCTGGAAAACCAGATTCCTTTCTTCCTCCTCCAGACTCTCTTCGACTCGGCTTATCCTGACAAGCCTGATCTCCTAAAAAAGCACGCACTCGAATTCTTCCGCGAAACATTCATGAACAGAGAGATGAAATTGGCATCCGGGGACTTTTACCATCTCCTACATATGATCCATTCTAGCATTTCCCCCCCAGAAAAGAACCGAGACGACGGTGAACCCGTCGGCTTCTGCTGGCCCTTACAGTCGATGAAAAAGTCACGCCACCTCCCCAAAGACGATCCAGAGGGGACCGACCCCCAACCCCGCCAGCTGAAATGGATTCCAAGTGCGACGCAGCTGATGGAGGCCGGAGTACATTTTAGGAAGAAGGAGAAGGCCACGAACTTATTGGACATCACCTTTCATAATGGTGTGATGGAGATCGCCTTGCTTCAGGTAGATGACAGCACCGAGACCTTCCTCAGGAACCTCATAGCATTCGAGCAGTGCTCCAAGAATGTCAGCCTTCATGTCACGGCCTACGCGGCGCTCATGGATTGCATCATCAACACCGCCGCCGACGTCGCGTTGCTCCAGCAGCATGGGATCATCCTTAGCGGTTTGGGCGACGGCAAGCAAGTCGCTAATCTATTCAACCAACTTTGCAAAGAGGTGACGTTGGACTACAAGAAAAGTTACGTTTCAGGCATCTACAAAGATGTCAACGAGCACTTCGACACCAAATGCAACCAATGGCGAGCGAGGCTTAATCATGATTACTTCAGTAATCCTTGGGCGGTCATCTCGGTGTTTGCAGCTATCTTGCTCTTCGTTCTCACCATAACGCAGACCATCTTTTCTGTTCTGAGCTATGTTCGACCGCCAAGTTAGTCTCCGTAATATTATTATTATTATCTGCCTCTTCCTGCAGTGTTTGAAATATTACTGGTGCTGTACGATTCTCTGGTTGCTGTACTGTAATTTGTTATTGCAATAAAAGGGTTTGCTTTGTCGTTTGTGTCAAATTGCTCAAAAGCATTCCTTTTGCTTACCTGCGTCAGAGTTATGTATTTTGTAGGACAATTAAATTGGCTATATGATCAAAAAATGCAATTGAAAATGAATGCCAGGATGTCACCTATGATTACTTCATCACAATTGTTCATCACTTCTCTGTAGATTCTCGCATCAATCGTCGGTCATACTTAGAAATGTAGATCACCAAACATGTGAATCTGCATTTGCAAACACACATCAACATAGTGTATTCAGTCGCTGATGGCATTTGCAGGATACACGCATGTTTCTATACGGTATCATATTATCAAATCCTGCTTAAAATTTTGAATGTGTGAATCGTAGAATTACGCCTGCTGTTCTTGTGGTATATACAATATGATTTGACTAGGAAATCAAGGAAATAAATACAAACAGACCATTTAGCTATGAATGCTATTATGAAGGTATCATATAATAAATCTTTTTTTAATATTTCTCTATCATCCTAATTTGATCCACAGAATTTTATATAATCACTTACGTATTTACACCTCTTAATTAAATAGCATATAGGGTGTTAAAATCAAATTAAAAAATCGAATTAAACTGATATGAGAATGGTCTAAAACTAGTTAGTTCAAACTGAATCATCAATAATCCAATTTTGAAGATTATAAATGGTTTCCATTCGGGGTATTCTTCTTAAGTTTGATTAACTAATTCGGATTGAACTAAATCGATTTTATAAATTATATGAATTAATGATCAAACTGGGCATACAACAACAATATTAGCCCACTTTCAATACAATAATTTCACAAATTGTGAGTCTAACTTTATAAATCTTATCACGTCAATAATTTAAAGAAACCAAGATTCAAATTCAGATAGATGTTGCTTATCTCACTCTGAGTAAAGACACGGCAAACACAAGGTAGTAGATATAATATTATTTTTAGTTTAAATGTTAAACTAGATAGTTGACTTTTTTGCTTTGTGTTAATGTGAATCGATCTCAGGCTAGATTATCTATCAGACTAACACAAATCAAATTAGAATATCCTTTAATCAATTTTAAAATATTTAAGCATCTCTCGAGCTTAATATCCAACATATATTGGGGTCGGTCGGGGTCTTGCAAAAGTTGCATAAAGCATATTCAATAAAGGTTTTTCCAATATTTAAGTAAGTTTAAAAGAGTTATATAGGATTCGAATTGTATAGCATACGTGAGGCCTCTTATAGGAAGCACTCGAAACAATTAAATGAGAAAGTAATCCATGAAAAATGGTTTACATTATTCAAATTTGAAAAGTCAATTGAACTATAAAGCATTATGATTAATATTATGGTATCAACCAACTAGACTACTCCACATGTCAGAATAACATTATATATATTCGTTAAAGTAAATTTGATTGATCAGAGTTTCAAAAAACAAAGATTGACTATCGAATCATCGCAATTATCATTGTAAAACTTAATTAAAATATCAATCTACTATATGAAATTGATATCATCTGCCAATCTACTCCTATAATATATTGTGATAATGTCAGTATCATATACTTATGTGTCAACTTAATATTCTACTTAAAACATATTATCATCGATTTTCACTTTATTAAAGATCAAGTTGTCAAACCATTAATTTCTCATATGCATACTTCTAACCTACTAGTAGATTCCCTTATAAAGCATTTTGCTCATTGAATATTTCAATTATATCAGTTAGAAATTAACATCCTTGACGAAAGCTTAATCTTGTGGAGGTATGATAAGGGCAAATATAAAATAACAACTTTGAATTCCTTATATACCGTAACCCTCAATCAATCTACTATTTGAGGATCATAGATTTGGGTGCATGATTTGAATGCATGATTTGAACGTATGATTAAAGAAAATCTCTTCCAAATCTATATAAATATATATTATCTTGATTATCTCTTTCACATTATATTCTTTGTAAATCATTCGTTGATGATTATCTACAATTATCAACCCATAGAAAAAATAATTCTGTCAACTTTTAGCTGCTTGAGATAGAACACGGTCACATAAATTTGCAGATAAAATAATGCTTCTATATTTTGAATTACGGGGACCTCAAATTGAAAACTGTCTCATTCGATTTTGTAAAACAACATTCAATTATGACAAAGAAAGTGAGTCTCGATGATCGAGAATATATATTTTAATTTGACCAACATTAATTACTATTTGATGTGCTTGGGGCCCATCACCGGACTATCAATGAGTGTTTATTGTGAACAGAAATAAATAACTATCTATGTGAGCTGTTCACGAGTCTATATAGAGACTCACATCCGCCACTCTCGTTCATATTATATCTTATTCTCCATTCAGCTTTCAAGGTTTTCTTCTTTCCTCGCCATTTATCTCTACATTGATTTCATTAGTTTTGCATCTTCTAAGCAATTCTTTCTTTTAACGTCTTAGCTGTGTTTCTAAAATTTGCCATATATTGTGGAAAATTTAGTGAATATATGTGGGGTATATATCTTGGTAGTATTTAGGAATAAGCAGTACCTAACATCTATAATTCCTCTAAATTAAGGTTTGAATGCCAATGAGATGCAGATTATGAATTTAGAAGAAGTTCTATAGGTGTTGCAGCAACTGAGGATTATTATATATGGAAAGGTTCCACTTAAGTGGCTTAAAAGCAAATAAATTACGTAAATTGCATAATGTTCATGTCCCCTTCTCCATCAATGTTGATTGTTTGATTTGATTAGTTGGTTGTATGTGGTATTCTTATATTTTATATATGGAGTGTTAGGGTTCAAGTATTTTTGATTTATAAGAGCCCAAGTATCCTTGGATGATAAAAGAATCATGATATGAAAACATTAGAAAAAATACCTTATAAAGGAAGAAACCCTATAAATTAGGGTTTGACTAGTCAATACCTCATATAAACCAATTTTTACTTTTCTGTTGCTACAAATGTATCTAGATTCTTATTTAAAAAATTTATTTTTTTACATCTATTTGATGTAATTTAAGATCATAATAAACTATCAATATCATGATAATTCTTAATAAATCCCTTCAAAAATTAGTCTCGTTATGGCCGATACTATTATTTAAGGAAAAAATCTTTGACCATAAATCTAGTTTTATTATCTAATATTGTCATTTGAGTGATGTTTACTCTTAAAGACTAATTTACAATTTATTTATTTATAATTATTAGATAATTTGATAAGTTCCTAAACATAATTTTGGTGTATTGATTTTAACATTTTTTCATTGCATGGTATCATATTTTCAAAATCGTTACTTTCCATAGCATGTAAAAATAATAATAGGTCATTTGGATTCTCATATTATAATATAATTTTCATAGATATACCATATAATTATCAGAAATAACAAGTCTTTTCTTCGAGATATTCTCAAAACCACCGATTATAATTGTTTTAAATGTTCATTAGTAATTATATTAACATTATATTAGAGTTAATTAATGTAATTTTATTATTCGTTTTCATCAAATCTTTAGTCACTTGAGGAATAATAACATCTCGAATATAAAATGATAAAAGAGCATTAATATATATCCCTTCAATATCAGGATCAAATTTTAGGATTTTTCACTCCCATTGATTTTATAATTTTTAAGAATTTTGCATAACCAAATTCAACTATTTTTGTGATATGATTAAGATAATAAATTTTGTACCTTTGGATTTTTTTAAATAACCTATAAAATATCCAAATATAGTTCTTGAATCTAATTTCTTTTTATATGGAATGAAAACTCTTATTTTTGTATGATAAACCAAATATATAAATATTTGAAACTACATTTCCTACTAATTCATAATTTAAATGAAGTAGATAAAATTTACTTGTTAGGAATCCTATTAAAAATATATATAATTGTTGTTAAACCTTCATTCCATATTGATTCGAATATAGAAGAATAAATTATCATACTTTTTAATCATATTTATAAGAATATAATTTCATTTTTCAGTAATCTTATTATGCTGCAGCACACTTGACGTATACTAAACATAAATATCTTATTTTTCTAAGAATTAAAAAAAGGGTTAGGATACTAACTCAACTTATTATGTTTACCACGAAGTTCATCACCTCTATTAAATCAAATTATTTTAATTTTTTATTTAATTATCTTTTGACTTCATTAATGCAAACTTTAAAGGCGTCATCAATGTGAGAAGTTTCGTACTAGATATAATATTTATATTTTGACAAGTCATATATAATGGTGATGAAATATCTTTCTTTCTCTAGAAAACAGGAAACATGAAAAAGTGTCTAGATATAAGTATATATAATTTCAATGAGTTTATGGAATAATATTTCATTCGTTATTGTAAACTCAAGATTCACATTAATTTTGTATAAACCATCATATAGAATTTCATAACTCACTTTTATTGACTTATAAATATACTAAGTTTGTCACTAGTAAGAAAAATAATATCTTAATAATTATAGATTAAAAACTAAATTTTTAGGAGCATAACTAGATACCATGTCTATTTATAGGCCTAGGATATTACAAAATAATATATATTCAAAGAAGAAAATCAGGCGGTTAATTGGCTGATCACTCTTGCTCATGCCAGTAAACATTTTGATATTTGTAGGAATTCATCTTCATTTCATCAATTAAATTCTCTATTTTAATTTTGTAAACAAATTATAGGAATAGGATGTCACATTAAACTAGAATGCGATTGTCATCTACTATCGTATTCACATCTACTTTGTCTTATTAAAACTTTAATACTTTATCAAACCAGCCTAGTTAAGACTCAATCTTGTCAGCTTTTTATAGATTAATTCAAGACTTTTCAAAAGATATAACTTTAATCTTCACGTTTCTCTACAATTATTAGGTGGAAATTTTGCCCGCGCATTCATGGATGGAATAGAATGCAAAAACGCTCGGTCCTCCATGAGTACTGAAACTCCGAAGCGGCCGCCCCGGCGGCAGAAGTGGCCGCCCCCGCCCCCGCCCCCGCAGTTTGGGGGAGTACCTTGAATCATGAGTACTGAAACTCCGTAGTGGCCGCCCCCGCAGTTTGGGGGAGCACCTGGAAACATGAGTATAGCAGGGGAGCAGATTGACATAACTATACATCCAAACTGGGTTGCCTCGTTGAAGGAAACAGAACAGGAGGATCGGCGCACCGAACAGCCGACCATCTTCAGAGTCTTACCAAACTTGCGAGGGATCGATCCAATGGCATACGAGCCAACGATCGTCTCGCTCGGCCCCTTCCACCATCACAAGTCTCACCTGAAAGCCATGGACCACCTCAAATGGTACTATCTCAACAAATTCCGTGGCCGAAACCCCGAGAAGCCCCTGGAAGACTACCTCAAGTTGATCAAGGACAACGAGCGGCAAGCACGGATGGCCTACTCTGAAGAAGTGGAGATGAGTAGCGATGACTTCGTCCAAATGAATGATGCTGCTTGACTGCTGTTTTGTGATTGAGACCACATTGGCAGAGGGAGAAGGACGAGCCACAGTATGGTCGCTGCCACCAGTGGTGGCGCGTGATATGTTGATTCCGGAAAGCCTCTATTCGACTCTGCTTTTCCTGGCCAATCCCGTGAACTCAATAATTTGATACTTGATTTCGTCAGCGAGTACATAAGCATCATGACGCAAACTCCCTCCGTCATACACTCCATCTTTTCCATTCTTGCATTCTCCCAGCAAACGACCGAGACGGCAGTGAATCCTCAACATCCCTCTGCCACAACCTCAGCTGTCTGCAGAACGCGTTCCCCGTGTCCTCTTGGCCCTCACTGGATTATCTATGAGTGTTTATTGTAAACAAAAATAAATAACTATCTATGTGAGCTGATCACGAGCCTTTATATAGACTCACATCAGCCACTCCTGTTCATATTATATCTTATTTTCCAGTCAGCTTTCAAGGTTTTCTTCTTTCCTCTACATTGATTTCTTTAGTTTGTATCTTCTAAGCAATTCTTTCGTTTAATGTCTTAGCTGTGTTTCTAAAATTTGCCATGCATTGTGGAAATTTTAGTGCATATATGTGGGATTTATGTATTGGTAGTAGTTAGGAATAAGCAGTACCTAACAGCTATAATTCCTCTAAATTAAGGTTTGAATGCGATGATATTATAGATGAGATGCAGATTATGAATTTAGAGCAAGTTCTATAGGTGTTGCAGCAAATGAGGATTATTATATAAGGAAAGGTTCAACTAAAGTAGCTTAAAAGCAAATAAATTATGTAAATTCTATAATGTACGGATCCACTTATCCATCGATGTTCATTGTTTGATTCCATTAATTGGTTGTAAGTGATATTTTTATATTTTATATATCGAGTGTTAGGGTGGTAAGTATTTTTTTATTTACGAGAGCCCAAGTATCCTTGGATGATAAAGAATCATGATCTGAAAAGATAAATATCTCATATGAAAAGGAATATTTCTTGTAAAGGAAGAAAACCCTATAAATTAGGGTTTGACTATTCTATACCTCATATATTTTTATATTTTTTATGTTTTGACAGAGTAACAACATTAATGATTGTGATTATTTATGCATAATGAACAATTTTGTTTTCTCCGTAGATGTAGATAGAGAATATCAAATAATGTAAATCTTATGTCGATCTTCATGTATATTTTTTAATAATTGCTATAAGTGCTCTTTTGTTTTTCATCCATCTGCCTTTATTTTGATCGTATGTTTCATGAGATAAAGGATGATGTCTACGTACTATCAAAGCAAAGGTGATATGCTCTAAACTATATATGCTTTTGGTTAAATTGTAGTCGTTGCAAAATGGTCGAAATGTTTAGAGGAACAAAATTCGCTAATTTACATCGTCGCATCTACGATCTATGAACAAGGGCTGCTGAATTTGTTTAAACTATTCTTTTTTATGTCTGTTCATCACATAAACCGAATTTGAATTAAGTCAGCGTTTCTCTGGAGAAATTAGGTCGACTATTTTGTTCTCACGTTCGTCAAGCAATAAATACTTTTCTGGATCCCTTGCTTCGTTTCTTCCAGGAACGTTGGGAGTGTGCCTGAAGGTTGAAGAAAAAGAAGCTGAAGATGAGTAGTGCAGGGGAGTCGATCGAGATACTTATAAATAAGAAATGGTTAAGATGGGTGAAGATGAGGGTAGCCGAAACAAAATGGGAGGGTCGGCGCACCGATGGGCCGACCATCTTCAAAGTCCCTAGAATCTTTCGAGACGCGGATTGGAAGGCATATGAGCCCAGGATGGTGTCGCTCGGCCCCTACCACCACGGCAAGATTCACCTGAAAGCTATGGAAGATTTGAAATGGCACTACCTCAAGAAATTCCTGGGCCGAAACCCCGGCAAGCCACTGGAAGACTACATCGAGCAGATCAAAGAAAGAGAGCTGGAGGCACGTATGGCCTATTCAGAAAACGTGGACATGACTAGTGATGAGTTCGCCCAGATGATGCTGCTTGACTGCTGTTTCGTGATTGAGATCATACACTCGTGTAAACCGTTTGTGGAAAGACAAGAAAAAGAAGAAGCAGAAGAAGAAGAAGAAGCAGTAGATAAACAAATTAGAAGTGCCAAGCCATGGTTCCGTGCTGCGCGACTGATGCAGTCCCCGATACCGAGAGGCGCGCGACAGATGCATTCCTCGATACCGAGTGGTGCGCGATCGATGCCTTCCCCGATGTTGGAAAACCTGCTTAATAAGGATGAGAAAGGAACAGCTTCGCGACAGATGCATTCCCCGATGTTGGAAAACCAGCTTAACACGGATGAGAAAGGAACAGAAACTGTGCAGAATCCATTTACAAGTACACGGTACACTCTAACAACGGTCGCGCGAGACATGCTGATGCTGGAAAACCAGATTCCTTTCTTCCTCCTCCAGACTCTGTTCGACTCGGCTTATCCTGACCAACCTGATCTCCTAAAAAGGCACGCACTCGAATTCCTCGGCGAAACAATCATGAACAGAGAGATCAAATTGACACCCGGCATTGGGGACGTTTACCATCTCCTACATATGATCCATTCTAGCATTTCCCCCCCAGAAAATAACCGAGACGACGGTGAACCCTTCGGCTTCTGCTGGCCCTTGCAGTCGATGAAAAGGTCACGCCACCTCCCCAAAGACGATCCAGAGGGGACCGACCGCCAAACCCGCCAGCTGAATTGGATTCCAAGTGCGACGCAGCTGATGGAGGCCGGAGTACATTTTAGGAAGAAGGAGAAGGCGACAAACTTCTTGGACATCACCTTTCATAATGGTGTGATGGAGATCGGCTTGCTTCAGGTAGATGACAGCACCGAGACCTTCCTCAGGAACCTCATAGCATTCGAGCAGTGCTACAAGAAAATCACCCTTCATGTCACGGCCTACGCGAAGCTCATGGATTGCATCATCAACACCGCCGCCGACGTCGCGTTGCTCCAGCAACATAGGATCATCCTTAGCGGTTTGGGCGACGGCAAGCAAGTCGCTAATCTATTCAACAAACTTTGCAAGGAGGTGACGTTGAACTACGAGGAAAGTTATGTTTCAGGCATCTACGAAGATGTCAACGATCACTGCGACACCAAATACAACCAATGGCGAGCGAGGCTTAATCATGATTACTTCAGTCATCCTTGGGCGGTCATCTCGGTGTTTGGAGCTATCTTGCTCTTCGTTCTCGCCATAACGGAGACCATCTTTTCTGTTCTGAGCTATGTTCGACCGCCAAATTAGTCTCTGTAATATTATTATTATTATTATTATTATTATTATTATTATTATTATTATTATCTGCCTCTTCCTGCAGTGTTTGAAATCTTACTGGTACTGTACGATTCTCTGGTTGCCGTACTGTAATTTGTTATTGCAATAAAAGGGTTTGCTTAGTGGTTTGTATGAGATTGCTCAAAAGCATTCCTTTTGCTTACCTGCGTCTGAGTTATGCAATTTGTAGGACAATTAAATTGGTTATATGATCACAAAATTCAATTGAAAATGAATGCCAGGATGCCACCTATGATTACTTCATCATAATTGTTCATCACTTCTCTGTAGATTATCGCATCAATTGTCGGTCATACTTAGAAATGTAGACCACCAAACATGTGAATCTGCATTTGCAAATACACGCCAACATAGTGTATTCAGTAGCTGATGGTATTTGCAGAATATACGCATATTTCTATACAGTATCATATTATCAAATCCTGCTTCAAATTTTGAATGTGTGAATCGTAGAATTACGCCTGCTGTTCTTGTGGTATATACGATATGATTTGACTAGGAAATCAAGGAAATAAATACAAACAGGCCATTTAGCTATTAATGCTATTATGGAGGTATTATATAGTAATTTTTTTTATAATTTCTCTATCATCCTAATTTGGTCGATAGAATTTTATATAATCACTTATGTATTTGCACCTCTTAATTAAATAGCATATAGGGTGTTAAAATCAAATTAAAAATTTGAATTAAACTGACATCAGTATGGTCTAAAACTAGTTTAGTCCAAATTGATTCATCAATAATTCAATCTTGAATATTATAAATAGTTCCGATTCAGGAGTATTCTTCTTAAGTTTGATTAGTTGATTCAGACTGAACTGAATCGATTTTATAATTTTAATATTATAATTTCATTAATTATGAGTCTAACTTTATAAATCTTATCACGCCAATAATTTAAAGAAACCAAGATTCAAATTCAGATGGATGTTGCTTATCTCAATCTGAGTAATGACACTGCAAACACAAGGCAGTAGATATAATATACCTCCATAAATAGTAGGGTAATTATTATTGTAAATGTCAAGCTAGATAGTTGACTTTTTACTTTGTGTTAATGCGAATCAATCTCAGGCTAGATTATCTATCTGACTAACTTAAAATCAAATTAGAATATTCTTTAATCAATTTTAAAATATATTTTATTTTGTTAAGCCTCTCACAAGCTTAATATCCAAAATATGTTGGATATTAAGGATTCGAATAGCAAGGCCTCTTATCGGAAGCATTGGAAACAATTAAATGTGAAGGTAATCCATGAAAATGGATTACATTATTCGGATTTGAAAAGTCAATTGAACTATAAAGCATTATGATTAATATTATGGTATCAACCACCTAGACTACTCTACCTGTTCGAATAACATTGCACCACCTAGGCTACTCATCTGACATGTCACACACACACACACTACTCTACCTGTTCGAATAACATTGCACCACCTAGGCTACTCATCTGACATGTCACACACACACACACACACACACACACACACACACATATATATATATATATATATATATATATATATATATATATATATATATATATATATATAACACACATATATATATATATATATATATACATACATATATATATACATATACATATATACATATATATATATACATATATATTTTCGTGGAAGCAAATTTGAATAGTTAAAAGTTTTAAGCAACATAACACAATTACAAAATCGACCATTAAGGTTGAGAATATCAAGGAGTCATCATCGTTATAGAACTCAATTGGATCATCAATTTACTATACAAAATTGGTATTATCTTTCAATTTACTTATATAATATATTGCGATAATGTCAATGCATCTACTTATGTGTCAACTCGATGTTCCATTCACGCATGAAACATATTATCATCAATCATCGATCAAGTTATCATACGTCTATTATGTATTTCTCACATACATAGTTTTAACCAACTAGTATATTTTCTTATAAAGCATTTTGTTCATAGGATATTTCAGTTGCATCAGTCAGAGGTTGAGATCCTTGATGAAAGCTTAATCTTGGGAGAGCATCATAGAGGCAAATATGAAATGATAACTTTCAATTCCTTATATGTCTTAATCCTCCATCAATCTATGATTTGAGAATCATAGGTTTGAATGCATGATTTGAACACAAGATTTGAGTATATGATTGAATAAATTTTTTTTCTCAAAATCTATATAAATGTATATTATCTTAATAAATGATGTATCTCTTTTACAATGAAAGAGATATATCATTTTATTGGGAATCCATGATTTGATTAGTTGGTTGCATGTGGTATTCTTATATTCTATATATAGGGAGTTCTAGGGTTGTAAGTATTTTTGATTTAGAGCCCAAATATTCTTGAACGATGAAGAATTATAGTCTAAAAAGATGTGAAAAGAAAATCTCATCTAAAAAGAAAGATTTTTTTAAAAAAGAAAAACTTTATAAATTAGGATTTCACTATTCTATACCTCATATATTTATGTCTTGATGGAGCAACAACATATAAAAAAAATACTCTTAATGTTTTTTGTTGGGATTAAGTCAATGATGACTGTAATTATTCTTTTTTTTTACAGAATATGAAATTATATAAACCTTATACTGATTTTTAAGTATATTTTTTAATTATTAATCTATATGATTCCTTTTTATTTTAAGTCTTCTCTCTTATAGAGTGATCGTATATAGTGTCTAAATATTATCGAAAATAACATGCACTCTGAAATAATATTATCGATACGATTAAATTGTAATAGTTGCAGAATCATTTATAATCTTTAAAACAAAATCATTATTGAATCGATTTGGACTGAACTAGTTTTGAACCCATTCAATTTAGGTTTGATTTGATTTTTGGATTTGATTTGAAATCCTTATCTACTAATCACGTCTCTCCCATCGTGATCAATTCCTTTCCCTTCACGAGGCCCCTTCACTTATATCTTATGATTACCTCTGCTCCATCGCTTAGAGCCCAATACCTTCATCCTATTATGATTTATCTCCATCAAAGGATATTTAAGGCATTGTTAAGGACTCCTTAAGCCGCAGACAAGGTGGCAGCGCGGTTTGGTTTGAACTCTGATACATAGGATCGTCCGTAGAGTCGACGGTTGTTGGTTTCCATCAAATCAGATCAAGCACTTTTCTTTGTTGTCATCGGGTTCTTGTGAAACAGGCTAAGGTCGAGAATGGGGAGTTCTCGATCCGATCTCTTCGAAGGTTAAATTAGCCTAGTGATTTAGAAGGGTTGAGTTTTTATAGCAAGAAGAAGTCCCCTCCCAGATTTGGGAAGGTTAGTTTTTATATCTATGAAGATGAATTGGTCATACAGGGCCAATTAACTATATTCGGCCTTCGAGAGATCGGCTTAAGCTTCTATGCGGGCGCCAACTGACCTGCATGGATCGACATTGCGTGGTACTACCCCGAGCTTTCCGAGGTTGTTGTACTGTGATGATGTTGTTTCGTACGAAAGAAACGATTGCTCATCGGAGTCCGAGGCACCACGTGTATGTTGCGTGCCACGTTAGACTTGAGGTTCCACATCCGCACCATCGTGTCTGCTTTCCTGGCTCCAGATGGGTGACACCAAAATATGCCCTATCAGGTATTAAAAAAAAAGCAAGAATCCGAGAAAAAGCCCAAAGAGAGCCTTTTTTTTATTATCAAAATTGCTCCGAAACATTCCTCAACTAACAAGAAAACTCTCATGAACACATCATAAGCACGCTAAGCTAGTGTTACATTTAACGAAGGATGACGTATTGAATCGTTATTGGCACCTAAAGCATGTCCTCTTTGTTCTTTATATTGTTAAAACCAAGGGTGGGGTCAATAGAATATACTACTTTTAGCCTATCTATTGCAACAAGTCTAAGAAAGAGTGAGTAATTGGTTAAGTTTAATAAATAATAACCCCATGCTCCAAAATAAAGAAACAATAACCCCACGGTTCAAACTATAATGCCTGCTCATGCAGAACAAAGCTTGTAAAGCTCTCACACAGATTCCTAAACATAGAATAATATGTTAAAATTATAGGATTAAAAAGATAACTTTCTCAGCTAAATTTTTGTCCTTCAACCTCCTGCCATATTGAATGTATCAAATGGTGTAGAAATTTAAATATCCACAATTTTAAGACATCAAATTTCTTAACTCAATCCTCTTTGATTCCTCAATTTTGTGACATTAAATTTTGTGAAAGTTTTTCTTTTTTTTGACTTTTGCCACACAAAAAATGAGAAGAAAACAGCAAGAGTACTGTGTCCGTTTTTGATGCAGAAAGTTCCCACCGCTTGCTTCTCTGGTGGGCTTCCCACACCTTCTGCACCTTTAAGAAACCTGAAGAGAAACCACAAAGATTGCCCATCACCCCTGCCTCTCCCAAGGACGAGACCAGACCAGCAAAAGCGAGAAATGGGTGTCGAGCGGCGACCTTTTGTTTTCCTTCTTCTGTTCCTCCTCTCTCTGCTGCTCCAAAGTCTCACCTTTGCTAAGAGGGTAGGCATTTTTGCTAAAGTGAATTGTGAAGATAAGAATACATCTGAGGAAATCTTATCTACTATCAATTTTAAGACATCCCTCGTAAAGATCGCTTTTTTCTCTATGCTTTATTGTTGAAAGCTTTGGTTCATTCCATTCTCTTGAGTTCTTCTTCCTCTGATGCAGTCTTATGTTGTCTACTTCGGAGGGCATTCCCATCGGTCGGAGGAGGCCCCTTTGCTCGCCCATGACCGAGTCGTGAACTCCCATTACGAGTTCCTCGGCTCATTCCTGGGGAGGTAAGACATCCTGTCAGAGGCATTCTGGTTCATCTTCTTGATCTCAATCAATCATCTTGCAATGCAGCAAGCAGAAGGCCCAAGACGCCATCTTTTACTCCTACACGAAGTACATCAACGGTTTCGCTGCTGATCTCGAAGAGGAAGAAGCCACGGAGATCTCCAGTGAGGCATTCTCTCGAACTTTTCATCATGCCCATGCCTTTCCTCCTTTCACGGTTGCAAGACTGTTGTTTGCAGAGCATGCTGGTGTTATATCCGTGTTTCCTAACAGAGGACACGCATTACACACCACCCGTTCGTGGGATTTCCTCGGCCTCGAGAGGAACGGCAGAGTTCCTCCAAGTTCCATCTGGGCACAGTCGAGATTTGGCGAAGATGTCATCATCGGAAATCTCGACCCTGGTACGTCCACTTTACATCGAAAAACTTCTACCTTTGTGAGGTAATTGACTTTTCCTTCTCTCGTTTCATACCAATCCATGCACTGTTAATCCCCTGCTTCAATCCCTGTGTTCATGGGACTCTGTCACAGTAGTGACCCCAAGGAAACAAGGTAGTGCTATTTGACGTTAGTCACTTTGCTCGAAAAGGCAATGCTCTTGATCCAACAAATGGATCTACGAGTCATCACTAGAAAACCCTCACCCGGAGGTAAGAGAATTTATGGGAGAGGACTCTTTGGATATTGAATGACTAGATCACACCATCAATGTCCCCTGATGACATGCCTAAGATTGGTCAAGATGTAGCTCTGACTCGACATCATTGAGCAATCTATCAGGAGCCCCAAGGATTTGCAACAAACTAACAAGCTACTATTGAAGAAAAAGTTAATAAACTTTTGTATGTTAACTTTATTTATGAGGTCCACTATCTTAAGTGGCTCACCAATATAGTTGTTATAAAAAAAATAAAAAATAGATAAAATATATTGATTACATTGATCTTAATAAAATTTATCGAAAGGACAACTTTTCTCTTTTCCAACAATTAACTTTGATGGATGCTATCTTTACATATAACTAGATAAAAATAGTGCAAAAAGATAAAAAGCACATCGCATCCATTATTGACAAAGGCTTATACTATCAGGCTCAAAAATAGAAGGGCAATGAATGATTAATAAGATATTCTTAATACTAAATGAAGTGAAACATACAGATATATATGGATGACGTGTTAGTAAAGAGCCTCATCACAAGCACCCACCTATATGAGTTGGGAAAAATATTCCCAACCATATAAAAATTTCATATGACTGAATCCAGCCAAGTCTGCTTTTAACATAATCTCTAAAGAAATTCTTTAACTTTATGATCCACCAATGAGGAATACATACTAATCTTGAGAAAGTTTAGACCATCATTAGCATGAAGCCCCCAAATCAATCGATGAATCCATTAACTAACAAGCCAAATTGCTACACTCAGTAATTTCTTATCCAAAATAAATGATTGGTGTTTACTATTCTTTAAGACTCCAAAGCGACCAAAGGACTATCAATAAATTAGCATTGCCATATAGCATTCAACCAATTCAAAATTTATTTAATAGCTCCACCCTAACTCTCCATCCCTCTTCTTGGAGAAGAGTTGTACTTATACTTGGCAATAACACTAGTGATTATAAGTTTGATACTGATCTAGGATGAAGATCAAATCTGGAGATTGGTATATTACCCTAGCCATGTACTCCAAGAGGTAGAGATTTGATATCTCAATTTTTAAAAACTAACTTATGGGTTGGTGCTAGCTGTAAGTAAGCTTTGTCCATATTTCAAGCCCATCCCATCATGTCATCATCATGATAGACTAGCCAACTATCAAATCATTTTCAAACCTAACACCACTAGGAGACTCCTTAAATGAGCGATAAAACTTAGTGAGTTTGATATTATCTATAAGTCTCGGACCATTATCAAAGCCTAAGCCCTAGCTGATTTTGTGGCGAAGATCTCTCTCTCTAAATAGACTTAGAAGAATTTCATTGTTGACCTCTATTAATAGCTCGATAGGAGAAATCTATTAACTTACACTCACCTGTAGCTTTAAGGTGATTAACTATAAAATAAAATGTGAAGCTTTATTAATAGGTCTAAAACGTAGTAAAAATACAGGAATCAAAAGCTTGTATGTCTACAGGGATTTTAAGTGGTTGAACATGCTCACGGTTCATTAAAAAGGTGGGGAGAGAAGATAGCTTTTTTGGGAAAAAGACAAAATGTTGCTAGAGGATTTTTTTTTACCATTTTTTAAAAGTTGGGGATCAGTATGAGAATTTTTTTAAAACTAAGAATTTTTTTGATAATTTGTCTAATTTTATTTGCCTAACAAAATGCAACAATATAGTTACAGGTAGTTACAACAAATCGAATGCTATTCTGGATTGCATGGCTCAAAAATCAAATCAAAGATAACACCGTAATAATTTTTAAAACTTTTCATAATATTTTTTTTTATAAAATTTATTTTAGGGAAGTATGTTGACAACTTAAAATTTATAATTAAAGAGAAAATTAATTTAAGATTTTTACATAAGAGATGAGTCATTGTCATGGTTAAAGTTAACGAAGTAAGTTGATCCACTATAAATGGAGAGCTAATATAATGTTTTCAAAAGCTAATGTAATGCTTTAGAAACAATAAGAAAATGGAAAGACGAGGTAGAGTCAGGAAAAATTGAGAAATTTAGGGTTTTAAAAGATTATAAATTCTTATGATTAACAAGAGCTCTATATTTTCCTCGTCGATATAGTTCCTCTATATTTATATTTATCCAAAAAAAATTCAACACGGTATCAGAGAATCTATTCTTTAAAAAATAATTAATGATGATCCGCACGTTACACAAATTTTAATAACCTAACAATATGCAATAATCCAGTTGCAGGTAGCAAAAGTATTTGCGTACATTGGAGCAATGCGGAAACTACCCGACTACTTCATTTATTGCATTAAGCAAACAAATGGAGATTATCGAACATATATTTATTGCATTAAGAAAACACAAACTAGCAGAGCCATCGGTGCAGTGCGGTTATTAGGTGGTACAGTACACGGGCCAAGAGACTACTACTTAGGTGGCCAAAATTGAAACACTAAATTTGTTTCCACGGCCTCTTCTCAAGGCATTGCACATTTTATGCAAATCTCATTTCTTAAGCATATCATTATCCAAAGAAAGTCTTGACCGGGAAAAAAGAACAATAATACAACTCCTGCCCACTATTTCTCTTCCATGTATAAATAATCTCGCTCGAGGAGTTCATTCGTGTCTCCTAATCATCTACACCACCTATCACACATTTCGATCCTCTGCGGGGCTCATCACATATGAAATCCCAACCGCGTTAAAGTTGCTCCTACGAACGAAAACGCAAATTAATTTCTTAATTAAGGCAAGGGAAGCAGCAACTAATCATTAATTTTTTTATCACAAGCGCAATTAGGAGAAAGATCATATAGTAATTTCTTTCGATCAAAATCATACAAATAATTATCCCATCTTTTCATACAATTTTTTTAAAAATATTCTTTTTCAGCATGAAATGGGATTTCATGCCAACTGATACGGGTGGCATAGAGGAGGTGTTGCTGCATGAGATTGAACGGGAGACAATGTAGCATTTTAATTGTCTCCCGACTGTCATGTGGATCTGCACTTTAAATTAAGTGAGCCACACAAGGCTTACAATTCCTGGGAAAATAAATTGAATACATTAGCTTATAACTTCGGCATTCCAAAGTTTGTGAGACTTGTTGCTTTTCTTTTATTTTTTTTCTTCTTTTTCCCTTTTCCTTTTTCATAGTACAAGCAACCTATTAATTCGAGGCCGAGGAGAGGATAAAGTTGGTCGATCCATTGAGTGGGATGGAAGCAGCATATATTCTCTAAAGTTTATTTCTAGTTAATACCTGACTAAATGCCAATTGATGATGATATGCTAATCTAGTCTATAATACAAGACAGCAACTTTTATATGACTATATTATATATTATAAATTATGTCAATTTGGACTTCTCCATCTAATTTCTTTGTAATCTACCATTATAAATGCGTACATAATAAAAATTTAAGATATGAATTGTATATTATTGGCAGGTGTTCTTACCGTCTTCCCCTTGTGCTTCGTCAATCATTACTTGGACTCCTTTTTCCAGCACACTGATAATTTACCCTATGGGATCCATTTGCAAAGTCATGGTTACCGTCAATCACAAGACAACTAGTCGATAAGACGGAGTAAGCTGTAAAGTAGTATGAGAGTCTTTTGATAAATAAAAGTATGACTTAATAAGTGAAATATTTCCTTGAGTGGCCTCACGCACAAGAAAGCTATCACCTGTATAAATAAAGGGCTCAGGAGACAATCTATTGATGTCTTCACACCCCCCGCACAGTTCTCCCGTCCATAGCACACGTCCTTGGTGGATTCACGGTAAACAATACATAGAAAAAGCTCTTGTTTTTGTTGCTAACATTTCTTTCTCCTTGTTAACTATTAACACCTTTTCTAGAACCTATCTCTTTTGTGTCACGTCTCTATCTTATAAATACATAACTATGTTTCGATGTCTTCACCATCCCCAGACACCCCATCCCCCATGCCCCTGGCACATATGATTCAAGGTAAGCACAACAGAGAAAAAGGTTTTGTTTTAGATGCAAACATATCTTTTCTCCAAGTTAACTATTAACATCTTTCTCTTTTGTGTCACATCTCTATCTTAGCTTTTTCTCTACATGCAAACATTTCTCATTTGCTTGATGTCATTTTAATCAGCATTTTAGTAAATTTTTTATTGTATGTAAGTATAAAAATATACAGTTATGTGGACTAACGTAATGTCAAGATCAAAATCAAATAACATAATTCAGAGATTAGGTCTGTGTATCTTTCGTTAATATGATAGAATACTTTAATTGGATCAAGCAACTCACTATAGTTCAATCCATACAAAGCAACAATAGCACCAATATGAAGGAAGCCAGATTCTCATTCTCTTCTTTTACTATCTTTTATAGAATCATAATATTATTGGAGGAGTAAGGATTAATAGGGAGATGAAAATAGATACATGATCTATAATTTAATTCATGAGAGTTTCTATCTATATATAAATGAGGGCAAAAAATATAGAATAGATAATTAAAGAATTCCTCTAATCAATGTGATCTCTTTTCTTCTCATCTTTCATCGGACCATAATATTAATGGAGGATTAAGGATTAATAGGGAGATGAGAATAGATATATGATCTATAATCTAATCCATATGATGTATAATCTAATCCATAGGAGTTTCTGTATATATATAAGTGAGAGCAAAAAATATAGAATAGATAATTATGAGAGTTTCTCTCATCAACATTATCTCTTGAGAAATCCTAATATAAGTAGACTTCTTATCTATCAATCGATAACCTTGATTAGAATCCAATTAGAACTTTAATATATCTTAACCAATTAAATAAAGTCATATAATCTAACATTCTCTTATTTGACTCATTAATTAAAAAGATATAAAACAAAAAAATTAAAAATTAAAATAAATTAAAATTTATTTAAAATTAATTTTACCCAATTGGATGCTAAAATTTTAAAAAAGATTTTATAGAGTGCACGAACTTTATCAATATGCTAATATTTCTAATAAATATAATGATATCAAATCAAGTTCGACTATGAATGTGAGTCATAGCAGCTATATATCATCAATATCATACTCTTTTTTTTTATCATATTATTGTAAGTGTTTCCTAATGCAATCCATAATGATCTTTGTAATTTATCTCGACAATCTTATTGTCACATTCAACCATAATATACATATACATAGATATAAATAGGATAGCAAAACAAATAAATTTAAGTAAGAAAAAAATTATTAATAATAATATCCACTTAAAATGCATCATAATATCTTTTTTTTTATTACTTATAAGCTCCATTCTAAGAATATATTCTTTAATCTTAAGCTATAAAATCTTACTAAATGGATTAGAAATCAATATAGTAAAACTTAAAAAATTAATTGACACTAATTTTTAAACTCTTTCTTTAACTATCAAGTATTTTATACTAATATGCTTAAGATTACTAAATTATTTATCATTCTTAAAGAATAAAATTATTATAGTATGTTATAAAATATTTTTAGCGACTTAACAATTGAGTATGACTATACCAAATTCTGAGATAAAATTTCATAGTGTTTGATTAGTAGCCTTAAATTATATTATGAAATCAGCTTCTAATATCAATAATATAATAATACATTAGTTTTCTCCGTAAATATGGATAAAGAGTGTCGAATATCATAAATCTTATATTAACTATTAAGTATATTTTTAAATTATTAATCATTGTGATTCCTTTTGATTTTAAATCTTCTCTTTGATAGAGTGATTACTAAAAGTGCTCTTTTGTTTTTTTGTCGATCTATCTTTATTTTGATAATTATTTCTTGGGACAAAGGATGTTATCTAAATACACTTTTGATATTACACTATTAAAAGTTATAGTCACTGTAAAATGATCAAAATGTTTAGATTAACAAAATTTGCTAATTTACATCACCACATCTATAATCTATGTTAGATTATGTGGTTCAATCTATTTATGTAAAATATTTTACAGATCTGATTAGATTCTGATTACGATTATCAGCTCATAGAAAAATAAATCTAATTATGGTAAGATTCTTAGGAGATGAATTTGATGAGAGAGGCTCTCCTAATTATTTATTTTAAACTCTCTATTCTCATTTATAAATAGATAGGATCTCCTAGAGACTCAACATAATATGATACAATATGTGATGTGACTTATTATTAAAAATTATATATCTTCACTCATCTTTTCTTAGACTCTAATCCATCATTAATCATTAATAGTTATCCTGTGAAGGATAGAAAAAGATGAGAAAGCAAGATTAGTTCTTCTTGCATATTGACATCGTCACAACTTTTAAATCTGACGATAGTGCACCAACAAATTAGATAAAGACTTTCTAAATAATATCAAAATGTACGCATCATATATTTGATCTATTATTATTTGATTTTATTTTTTGATATTAAGATTTTTTTATATAATAAAATAATTATAGTTTTTATGCTTACAAACAAGAATTTGTTTATACTATTCTTTTTATATCTGTTTATGACAGAAACCTGCGTTCGTATGGAGAAATGAGGTCGACTATTTTGTTCTCACATTCGTCAAGCAATAAATACTTTTCTGGATCCCTTGCTTCGTTTCTTCCAGGAACCTTGGAGTGTACCTGAAGGTTGGGGGAGGCACCAGAGAAGGAAAGCAAGAGCACAAAGACAAAGAAGCCGAAGATGAGTAGTGCGGAGGAGACGATCGAGATAATTATAAATAAGGAATGGTTAAGATCGTTGAAGATGAGGGTAGCCGAAACAAAATGGGAGGGTTGGCGCACCGATGGGCCGACCATCTTCAAGGTCCCTAGAATCTTTCAAGAGGCAGATCCGAAGGCATATGAGCCTAAGATGGTGTCGCTCGGCCCCTACCACCATGGCAACATTCACCTGAAAGCTATGGAAGATCTGAAATGGCACTACCTCAAGAAATTCCTGGGCCGAAACCCCGACAAGCCACTGGAAGACTACATCGAGCAGATCAAGGAAGGAGAGCTCGAGGCACGTATGGCCTATTCAGAAAAAGTGAACATGAGTAGTGATGAGTTCTCCCAGATGATGCTGCTTGACTGCTGTTTCGTGATTGAGATCATACAGTCGTGGAAACCGTTTGTGGAAATACAAGAAAAACCATCCCTATTTGCCCGTATGAGGCTACCGATGTCGGTGCATCAAACAGAAGGTGTGCAGAATCCAATTTCAAGTACACGGTACATTCTACCAGCGATCGCGCGAGACATGCTGATGCTGGAAAACCAGCTTCCTTTCTTCCTCCTCCGGACTCTGTTCGACTCGGCTTATCCTGACAAGCCTGATCTCCTAAAAGGGCACGCACTCGAATTCTTCCGCGAAACATTCATGAACAGAGAGATGAAATTGACATCCGGGGACGTTTACCATCTACATATGATCCATTTGAGCATTTCCCCCCCGGAAAAGAACCGAGACGACGGTGAACCCTTCGGCTTCTGCTGGCCCTTACAGTCGATGAAAAAGCCACGCCACCTCCCCAAAGACGATCCAGAGGGGACCGACCGCCCAACCCGCCAGCTGAAATGGATTCCAAGTGCGACGCAGCTGATGGAGGCCGGAGTACATTTTAGGAAGAAGGAGAAGGCCACGAACTTCTTGGACATCACCTTTCATAATGGTGTGATGGAGATCGCCTTGCTTCAGGTCGATGACAGCACCGAGACCTTCCTCAGGAACCTCATAGCATTCGAGCAGTGCTCCAAGAATGTCAGCCTTCATGTCACGGCCTACGCGGCGCTCATGGATTGCATCATCAACACCGCCGCCGACGTCGCGTTGCTCCAGCAGCATGGGATCATCCTTAGCGGGTTGGGCGACGGCAAGCAAGTCGCTAATCTATTCAACCAACTTTGCAAGGAGGTGACGTTGGACTGCAAGAAAAGTTACGTTTCAGGCATCTACAAAGATGTCAACGAGCACTTCGACACCAAATGCAACCAATGGCGAGCGAGGCTTAATCATGATTACTTCAGTAATCCTTGGGCGGTCATCTCGGTGTTTGCAGCCATCTTGCTCTTCGTTCTCGCCACAACGCAGACCATCTTTTCTGCTCTGAGCTATGTTCGACCGCCAAATTAGTCTCCCTATTGTTGTTGGGTTTGCTTGGTAGTTTCTTAACCGCGTCTGAGTTATGGATTTTGTAGGACAATTAAATTGGCTATATGATCACAAAATGCAATTGAAAATGAATGTCAGGATGTCACCTATGATTGCTTCATCACAATTGTTCATCGTCACTTCTCTGTAGATTCTCGCATCAATCGTCGGTCATACTTAGAAATGTAGATCACCAAACATGTGAATCTGCATCTGCAAACACACATCAACAGTGTATTCAGTCGCTGATGGTATTTGCAGAATATACGCATGTTTCTATACGGTATCATATTATCAAATCCTGCTTAAAATTTTGAATGTGTGAATCATAGAATTACGCCTGTTGTTCTTGTAGTATATACGATATGATTTGACTAGGAAATCAAGGAAATAAATACAAACAGACCATTTAGCTATGAATGCTATTATGAAGTTATCATATAATAAATCTTTTTTTAAATATTTCTCTATCATCCTAATTTGGTCCACAGAATTTTATATAATCACTTATGTCTTTACACCTCTTAATTAAATAGCATATAGGGTGTTAAAATCAAATTAAAAAATCGAATTAAACTGATATGAGAATGGTCTAAAACTAGTTTAGTTCAAACTGATTCATCAATAATCCAATTTTGAAGATTATAAATGGTTTCGATTCGGGGTATTCTTCTTAAGTTTGATTAACTAATTCGGATTGAACTAAATCGATTTTATAAATTATATGAATTAATGATCAAACTGGGCATACAACAACAATATTAGCCCACTTTTCAATTCGATAATTTCATAAATTATGAGTCTAACTTTATAAATCTTATCACGTCAATAATTTAAAGAAACCGAGATTCAAATTCAGATAGATGTTGCTTATCTCACTCTGAGTAAAGACACGGCAAACACAAGGTAGTAGATATAATATTATTTTTAGTTTAAATGTCAAGCAAGATAGTTGACTTTTTTGCTTTGTGTTAATGTGAATCGATCTCAGGCTAGATTATCTATCAGACTAACACAAATCAAATTAGAATATCCTTTAATCAATTTTAAAATATTTAAGCATCTCTCGAGCTTAATATCCAACATATATTGGGGTCGGTCGGGGTCTTGCAAAAGTTGCATAAAGCATATTCAATAAAGGTTTTTCCAATATTTAAGTAAGTTTAAAAAGAGTTCTATAGGATTCGAATTGTATAGCATACGTGAGGCCTCTTATAGGAAGTATTCGAAACAATTAAATGAGAAAGTAATCCATGAAAAATGGTTTACATTATTCAAATTTGAAAAGTCAATTGAACTATAAAGCATTATGATTAATATTATGGTAT
This sequence comes from Musa beccarii, assembly GCA_024322285.1. Lineage (NCBI taxonomy): Eukaryota > Viridiplantae > Streptophyta > Magnoliopsida > Zingiberales > Musaceae > Musa > Musa beccarii. The sequence goes on from CM044399.1 coordinate 55,721,245, forward strand.
CAACCACCTAGACTACTCCACATGTCAGAATAATATTATATATATTCGTTAAAGTAAATTTGATTAATCAGAGTTTCAAAAAACAAAAATTGACTATCGAATCATCCCCATTATCATTATAGAACTTAATTAAAATATCAATCTACTATATAAAATTGATATCATCTCCCAATCTACTCCTATAATATATTATGATAATGTCAGTATCATATACTTATGTGTCAATTTAATATTCCACTTAAAACATATTATCATCAACTTTCACTTTGTTAAAGATGAAGTTGTCAAACTATTAATTTCTCACATGCATACTTCTAACCTACTAGTAGATTCCTTTATAAAATATTTTGCTCATTGAATATTTCAATTATATCATTTAGAAATTAATCTTTGACGAAAGCTTAATCTTGTGGAGACATGATAAAAGCAAATATAAAATAACAACTTTGAATTCCTTATATACCGTGACCCTCAATCAATCTACTATTTGAGGATCATAGATTTGAATGCATGATTTGAACATATGATTAAAGAAAATCTCTTCCAAATCTATATAAATATATATTATCTTGATTATTTCTTTCACAATAAATTCTTCATAAACCATTCGTTGATGATTATCCACAATTATCAACCCATAGAAAAAATAATTCTGTCAACTTTTAGCTGCTTGAGTAGAACACGGTCACATAAATTTGCAGAGAAAATAATGCTTCTATATTTTGAATTACGGGGACCTCAAATTGAAAACTGTCTCATTCGATTTTGTAAAGCAACATTCAATTATGACAAAGAAAGTGAGTCTCGATGATCGAGAATATATATTTTAATTTGACCAACATTAATTACTATTTGATGTGCTTGGGGCCCATCACCGGACTATCAATGAGTGTTTATTGTGAACAGAAATAAATAACTATCTATGTGAGCTGTTCACGAGTCTATATAGAGACTCACATCCGCCACTCTCGTTCATATTATATCTTATTCTCCATTCAGCTTTCAAGGTTTTCTTCTTTCCTCGTCATTTATCTCTACATTGATTTCATTAGTTTTGCATCTTCTAAGCAATTCTTTCTTTTATCGTCTTAGTTGTGTTTCTAAAATTTGCCATATATTGTGGAAAATTTAGTGAATATATGTGGGGTATATATCTTGGTAGTATTTAGGAATAAGCAGTACCTAACATCTATAATTCCTCTAAATTAAGGTTTGAATGCCAATGATATTATAGATGAGATGCAGATTATGAATTTAGAAGAAGTTCTATAGGTGTTGCACAAATGAGGATTATTATATAAGGAAAGGTTCCACTTAAGTGGCTTAAAAGCAAATAAATTACGTAAATTGCATAATGTTCGGGTCCACTTCTCCATCAATGTTCATTGTTTGATTTGATTAGTTGGTTGTATGTGGTATTCTTATATTTTATATATAGAGTGTTAGGGTTGCAAGTATTTTTGATTTATAAGACACCAAGTATCCTTGGATGATAAAGAATCATGATATGAAAACATTAGAATAAATACCTTATAAAGGAAGAAACCCTATAAATTAGGGTTTGACTATTCAATACCTCATATAAACCAATTTTTACTTTTCCGTTTCTACAAGTGTATCTAGATTCTTATTTAAAAAAATTATTTTTAACATCTATTTGATGTAATTCAAGATCATAATAAGCTATCAATATCATGACAATTCTTAATGAATCCTTTCAAAAATTAGTCTCGTTATGATCGATACTATTATTTAAGAAAAAAATCTTCGATCATAAATCTAATATTATCATTTGAGTGATATTTACTCTTAAAGACTAATTTACAATTTATTTATTTATAAGCATTAGATAATTTGATAAGTTCCTAAACATAATTTTGGTCTATTGATTTTAACATTTTTTCATTGCATTGTATCATATTTTCAAAATCGTTAATTTCCATAGCATGTGAAAATAATAATAGGTCATTTGGATTCTCATATTATAATATAATTTTACTAGATATACCACATAATTATCAGAAATGACAAGTCTTTTCTTTGAGATATTCTCAAAACCACCGATTGTAGTTGTTTTAAAAGTTCATTAGCAATTATATCAACATTATATAAGAGTTAATTAATGTAATTTTATTATTCGTCTTCATCAAATCATTTAGTCACTTGAGGAATAATAACATCTCAAATATAAAATGATAAAAGAGAATTAATATATATCCCTTCAATATCAGGATCAAATTTTAGGATTTTTCACTCCCATTGATTTTATAATTTTTAAGAATTTTGTATAACCAAATTCAACTATTTTTGTGATGTGATTAAGATAATAAATTTTGTACCTTTGGATTTTTTAAAATAACCTATAAAATATCCAAATATAGTTCTTGGATCCAATTTCTTTTTATATGGAATGAAAACTCTTATTTCTGTATGATAACCCAAATATATAAATATTTGAAACTACATTTCCTACTAATTCATAATTTAATTGAAGTAGATAAAACTTACTTGTTAAGAATCCTATTAAAAATATATATAGTTGTTGTTAGACCTTCACCTCATATTGATTCGAATATAGAAGAATAACTTATCTTACTTTTTAATCATATTTATAAGAATATAATTTCACTTTTCAGTAATCTTATTATGCTACAGCACACTTGACGTATACTAAACATAAATATCTTATTTTTTTAGAATTTAAAAAAGGGTTAGGATACTAACTCAACTTATTATGTTTACCACGAAGTTCATCACCTCTATTAAATCAAATTATTTTATTTTATTTATTTAATTACCTTTTGACTTCATTAATGCACACTTTAAAAGTATCATCAATGTGAGAAGTTTCGTATTAGATATAATATTTATATTTTGACAAGTCATATATAATGGTGATGAAATATCTTTCTTTCTCTAGAAAATAGGAAACATGAAAAAGTGTATAGATATAAGTATATATAATTTCAATGAGTTTACGGAATAATATTTCATTCGTTATTGTAAACTCAAGATTCACATTAATTTTATATAAACCATCATATAGAATTTCATAACTCACTTTTATTGACTTATAAATATACTAAGTTTGTCACTAGTAAGAAAAATAATATCTTAATAATTATAGATTAAAAACTAAATTTTTAGGAGCATAACTAGATACCATGTCTATTTATAGGCCTAGGATATTACAAAATTATATATATTCAAAGAAGAAAATCAGGTGGCTACTTGGCTGATCACTCATGCTGATGCCAGTAAACATTTTGATCTTTGTAGGAATTCCTTTTGGTTTCATCAATTAATTTTTTTTTATTTTATAAACAAATTATAGGAATAGAATGACATTAAACTAGAATGCGATTGTCATCTACTATCGTATTCACATCTATTTTGTCTTATTAAAACTTTAATACTTTATCAAACCAGCCTAGTTAAGACTCAATCTTGTCAGCTTTTTATAGATTAATTCAAGACTTTTCAAAAGATATAACTTTAATCTTCACGTTTCTCTACAATTATTAGGTGGAAATTTTGCCCGCACATTCATGGATGGAATAGAATGCAAAAACGCTCGGTCCTCCACGAGTACTGAAACTCCGAAGCGGCCGCCCCGGCGGCAGAAGTGGCCGCCCCCGCCCCCGCAGTTTGGGGGAGTACCTTGAATCATGAGTACTGAAACTCCGTAGTGGCCGCCCCCGCAGTTTGGGGGAGTACCTGGAAACATGAGTATAGCAGGGGAGCAGATTGACATAACTATACATCCAAACTGGGTTGCCTCGTTGAAGGAAACAGAACAGGAGGATCGGCGCACCGAACAGCCGACCATCTTCAGAGTCTTACCAAACTTGCGAGGGATCGATCCAATGGCATAGGAGCCAACGATCGTCTCGCTCGGCCCCTTCCACCATCACAAGTCTCACCTGAAAGCCATGGACCACCTCAAATGGTTCTATCTCAACAAATTCCTTGGCCGAAACCCCGAGAAGCCCCTGGGAGACTACCTCAAGTTGATCAAGGACAACGAGCGGCAAGCACGGATGGCCTACTCTGAAGATGTGGAAATGAGTAGCGATGACTTCGTCCAAATGAATGATGCTGCTCGACTGCTGTTTTGTGATTGAGACCACATGGCCAGAGGGAGAAGGACGAGCCACAATATGGTCGCTGCCACCAGTGGAGGCGCGTGATATGTTGATTCTGGAAAGCCTCTGTTCGACTCTGCTTTTCCTGGCCAATCCCGTGAACTCAATAATTTGATACTTGATTTCGTCAGCGAGTACATAAGCATCATGACGCAAACTCCCTCCGTCATACACTCCATCTTTTCCATTCTTGCATTCTCCCAGCAAACGACCGAGACGGCAGTGAATCCTCAACATCCCTCTGCCACAACCTCAGCTGTCTGCAGAACGCGTTCCCCGTGTCCTCTTGGCCCTCACTGGATTATCTATGAGTGTTTATTGTAAACAAAAATAAATAACTATCTATGTGAGCTGATCACGAGTCTTTATATAGACTCACATCAGCCACTCCTGTTCATATTATATCTTATTCTCCAGTCAGCTTTCAAGGTTTTCTTCTTTCCTCGTCATTGATTTCTTTAGTTTGTATCTTCTAAGCAATTCTTTCGTTTAATGTCTTAGCTGTGTTTCTAAAATTTGCCATGCATTGTGGAAATTTTAGTGCATATATGTGGGATTTATGTATTGGTAGTAGTTAGGAATAAGCAGTACCTATCAACTATAATTCCTCTAAATTAAGGTTTGAATGCGATGATATTATAGATGAGATGCAGATTATGAATTTAGAACAAGTTCTATAGGTGTTGCAGCAAATGAGGATTATTATATAAGGAAAGGTTCAACTAAAGTAGCTTAAAAGCAAATAAATTATGTAAATTCTATAATGTTCGGGTCCACTTCTCCATCAATGTTCATTGTTTGATTCCATTAGTTGGTTGTATGTGATATTCTTATATTTTATATATCGAGTGTTAGGGTTGTAAGTATTTTTTATTTACGAGAGCCCAAGTATCCTCGGATGATAAAGAATCATGATCTGAAAACATTAGAAAAAGTAGAGAATATTTATTTTTATGTGTTAACGGAGAATAGAGAATAGAGAATATTCTTATAAAGGAAGAACCCCTATAAATTAGGGTTTGACTATTCCATATCTCATATATTTTTATGTCTTGATGGAGTAACAACATTAATATTTTTGTTGGGATTAAGTTAATGATGATTGTGATTATTTATGCATAATGAATAATTTTGTTGTCTCCGTATATATAAATAGAGAAGATCCAATCACATAAATCTTATACGGATCTTTAAATATATTTTTTAATTATTGCTACAAGTGCTTTTATGTTTTTTGCCCATCTGCCTTTATTTTGATCGTATGTTAAGTTTGTAGTCGTTGCAAAATGGCCGAAATGTTTAGAGGAACAAAATTCGCTAATTTACATCGTCGCATCTACAATCTATGAACAAGCGCTGCTGAATGTATTTAGACGATTCCTTTTATATCTGTTGATCACATAAACCGAATTTGAAGTAAGTCAGCGTTTCTCTGGAGAAATTTGGTCGACTATTTTGTTCTCACATTCGTCAAGCAATAAATACTTTTCTGGTTCCCTTGCTTCGTTACTTCCAGGAACCTTGGAGTGTACCTGAAGGTTGGGGGAGGCACCAGAGAAGGAACGCAAGAGAACAAAAATAAAAAGAAGCTGAAGATGAGTAGTGCAGAGGAGACGAACGAGATAATTATAAATAAGAAATGGTTAAGAAGGTTGAAGATGAGGGTAGCCGAAACAAAATGGGTGGATCGGAGCACCGATGGGCCGACCATCTTCAAAGTCCCTGAAATCTTTCGAGAGGCGGATTCGAAGGCATATGAGCCCAGGATGGTGTCGCTCGGCCCCTACCACCGTGGCAAGTTTGACCCGAAAGCTATGGAACATCTGAAATGGCACTACCTCAAGAAATTCCTGGGCCGGAACCCCGGCAAGTCACTGGAAGACTACATCGCGCAGATCAAGGAAGGAGAGGAGGAGGCACGTATGGCCTATTCAGAAGAAGTGCGCATGAGTAGTGATGCGTTCTCGCAGATGCTGCTGCTTGACTGCTGTTTCCTGATCGAGATCATAGACTTGTGGAAAACGCATGTGGAAGGAAGACAAAAAGGGGAAAGAAGACAAGAAGAAGAAGAGAAATCGGATGTGGCAATACACGTAGAAGATGAAGTAGTAGTTAAACAAACTAGAAGTACCGGGCCACATTTCGCAACTGCGAGATCGATGCATTCACTGACGAAGCGTCAAGCACGACCGAAAGGGATTTTCGAAAATCAGCATAGAAAGGATGAGAAAGGAACAGAAGAAATACAAGAAGAAGAAGAAGAAGAAGAAGCAGTAGATGAACAGATTAGATGTCCGTGGCCAGGGTGCCGCGCTCCGCAACGGATACCATGTATGGCGCAACCGTCGTGGGACATGCAGCTTAATACGGATGAGAAAGGAACAGGAGCTGAGCATAATCCAATTACAAGTACACGGTACACTCTACCAGTGGTCCTGCGAGACATGCTGATGCTGGAAAACCAGCTTCCTTTCTTCCTCCTCCAGACTCTGTTCCACTCGGCTTTTCCTGAATCACCTCCTGATAGCCTAGAAAATTGGACAGTCAAAATCGTCAGCAATGTCGTGAAAAACAAGATTGAGAATCCCCCCAGTATCGGCGATGTGAAAATTCACCATATACTTCATCTTTTGCATTGTTGCATTGTCCCATCAAATAAACGAGATGTCGGCGAACCTTCCACATCCCTCTGCCAAGAGCCTAACGGGAACAACTTACGTCGCTCTCGAGACGATATAGAGGGGACCGACCACCCAACTCCCCTGCTGAAATGGATTCCGAGTGCGACGGAGCTGATGGAGGCTGGAGTACATTTTAGGAAGAAGAAGGAGGCCACGAACTTCTTGGACATCACCTTTCAGAATGGTGAGATGGAGATCCCCTTGCTTCAGGTAGATGACAGCACCGAAACCTTACTCAGGAACCTCATAGCATTCGAGCAGTGCTCCAGGAATGTCAGCTCTCATGTCACGGCCTACGCGGCGCTCATGGATTGCATCATCAACACCGCCGCCGACGTCGCGTTGCTCCAGCAACGTAGGATCATCCTTAGCGGTTTGGGCGACGGCAAGCAAGTCGCTGATCTATTCAACAAACTTTGCAAGGAGGTGACGTTGGACTACGAGAAAAGCTATGTTTCAGGCATCTACAAAGATGTCAACGAGCACTACGACAGCATTTGCAACCAATGGCGAGCGAGGCTTAATCATGATTACTTCAGTCATCCTTGGGCGGTCATCTCGGTGTTTGCAGCTTTCTTGCTCTTCGTTCTCACCATAGCGCAGACCATCTTTTCTGTTCTGAGCTATGTTCAACCGCCAAATTAGTCTCCGTAATATTAAAATATTAATATTAATAATATTATTATTATTATTAATATTATTATTATTATTATTATTATTATTATTATTATTATTATTATTATTATTATATGCCTCTTCCTGTAGTGTTTGAAATCTTACTGGTACTGTACGAATCTCTGGTTGCCGTACTGTAATTTATTATTGCAATAAAAGGGTTTGCTTAGTAGTTTGTATGAGATTGCTCAAAAGCATTCCTTTTGCTTACCTGCGTCAGAGTTATTTATTTTGTAGGACAATTAAATTGGCTGTATGATCACAAAATGCAATTGAAAATGAATGCGAGGATGCCACCTATGATTGCTTCATCATAATTGTTCATCACTTCTCTGTAGATTCTCGCATCAATCGTCGGTCATACTCAGAAATGTAGATCACCAAACATGTGAATCTGCATTTGCAAACACACGTCAACATAGTGTATTCAGTAGATGATGGTATTTGCAGAATATACGCATATTTCTATACGGTATCATATTATCAAATCCTGCTTCAAATTTTGAATGTGTGAATCGTAGTAGAATTACGCCTAGGAAATCAAGGAAATACAAACTGACCATTTAGCTATTAATGCTATTATAAAGGTATTATATAGTAAATCTTTTTCTTATAATTTATCTATCATCTTAATTTGGTCGACAGAATTTTATATGATCACTTGTCTTTACACCTGTTAATTAAATAACATGTCGATCGATTCATCAATGATTCGATTTTGAAGATTATAAATAGTTTCAATTCAGGGGTATTCTTCTTTAGTTTGATTAGCTGACTCAAGTGAATCAATTTTATAAATTATATGAATTAATGATCAAACTGGGCATACAACAACAATTATGAGTCTAACTTTATAAATCTTATCAGGTCAAATTAATTAAACAAAGAGTCACATTCAGATGAATGTTGCTTATCTTGAGTAAAGACACTGCAAACACAAGGTAATAGATATAATATACCTCCATAAATAGTAGGGCAATTATAATTATAAATGTCAAGCTAGATAGTTGACTTTTTGCTTTTTGTTAATGTGAATCGATCTCAGGCTAGATTATCTATCTGACTAACTTAAAATCATATTAGAATATCCTTTAATCAATTTTAAAATAATTTTATATGTTGTTAAGCCTCTCACAAGCTTAATATCCAAAATATGTTGGGGTCGGTTGAGGTCTTGCAAAAGTTGCATCAAAAGCATATTCGATAAAGGTTTTTTTTAATATTTAAGTTAGCAAGTTTAAAAAGAGTATTATAGGATTCCAATAGTATAGAAAGCTCTTAAGGATTCGAATAGCAAGGCCTCTTATTGGATGCATTGGAAACAATTAAATGAGAAAATAATCCATGAAAATGTATTACATTATTCGGATTTGAAAAGTCAATTGAACTATAAAGCATTATGATTAATATTATGATATCAACCACCTATTCATCTAACATGTCGAAATAACATTGCACCGACTAGTGCCTGATTGACGGTGACATGATGTTAACATCTCATATATAATATATATATATATATATATATATATATATATATATATATATATTTTGGAATCAAATTTGAACAGTTAAAAGTTTTCAGTAATAGAACATAATTACAAGATCGACCATTAAGGTTGAATATCAAGGAGTCATCATCATTATAGAATTTAATTGGATCATCAATTTATTATACAAAATTAATATTATCTTTCAATTTACTTCTATAATATATTATGATAATATCAATACACCTACTTATGTGTCAACTCGGTATTCCAGTCACGCATGAAACATATTATCATCAATCAACGATCAAGTTATCATATGTTTACTATGTATTTCTCACATACATACTTTTAACCAACTAGTATATTTTCTTATAAAGCATTTTGCTCGTAGGATATTTCAATTGCATCGATCAGAGGTTCACATCCTTGATGAAAGCTTAATTTTACAAAATTTAGAGTTTTAAAAGATAATAAGTTCTTATGATTAACAAGAGCTCTATATTTTCCTTGTTGATATAGTTCCTCTATATTTATATTTATCCAAAAAAAATTTCAACACGGTATCAGAGAATTTATTCTTTAAAAAATAATTAATGATGATCCGCACGTTGCACAAATTTTAAAAACCTAACAATAAGCAATAATCCAGCTGCAGGTAGCAAAAGTATTTGCATACATTCGAGCAATGCGGAAACTACCCGACGACTTCATTTATTGCATTAAGGAAACAAATGGAGGTTATCAAACACATATTTATTGCATTAAGCAAACAAATGGAGATTATCGAACATATATTTATTGCATTAAGAAAACACAAACTAGCAGAGCCATCGGTGCGGTGCGGTGCGGTGCGGTCATTAATAAGACGGCAGACGCTACAGCAAACACACCAAGAGAGCATGAGCGAACAAGAAAACACAAGTGGAATTGCACATTTGTTTCCACGGCCTCTTCTCAAGGCATTGCACATTTTATGCAAATCTCATTTCTTAAGCTTATCGTTATCCAAAGAAAGTCTTGACCAGTTAAATAGAACAATAATACAACTCCTGCCCACTATTTCTCTTCCATGTATAAATAATCTCGCTCAAGGAGTTCATTCGTGTCTCCTAATCATCTACACCTATCACACATTACGATCCTCTGCGGGGCTCATCACATACGAATTCCCAACCGCTGCTCATATGAACAAAAACGCAAATTAATTTCTTAATTAAGGCAAAGCAAGCAACTAATCATAATTTATTTTATCACAAGCGCAATTAAGAGAAAGATCAAATAGTAACTTCTTTTCATCAAAATCGTACAAATAATTATCCCATCTTTTCATACAATTTTTAAAAAATATTCTTTTTCAGCATGAAATGGGATTTCATGCCAACTGATATGGATGGCATAGAGGAGATATTGCTGCATGAGATTGAACAGGAGACAATATAGCATTTTAATTGTCTTCCGACTGTCATGTGGATCTGCACTTTAAATTAAGTGAGCCACACAAGGCTTACAATTCCTGGGAAAATAAATGGAATACTTTAGCTTATAACTTTGGCATTCCAAAGTTTGTGAGACTTGTTGCTTTTCTTTTCCTTTTTCCTTCTTTTTCCCTTTTTCTTTTTCATAGTACAAGCAACCTATTAATTCGACATGCTAAGGCCGAGGAGAGGATAAAGTTGGTCGATCCATTGAATGGGATGGAAGCAGCATATATTCTCTAAAGTTTGTTTCTAGTTAATACCTGACTAAATGCCAATTGATAATGAATGATATGCTAATCTAGTCTATATAATAAAAAACAGTAACTTATATATTTGTATGACTATATTATATATTATAAATTATGTCAATTTATAATAGTACAAGAGTCTTTTGATAAATAAAAGTGTGGCTTAATAAGTGGGATGTTTCGGGTGACCTCTCACATAAGAAGACTATCAAATATACATCATCCCCAGACACCTCACCCCACCCTGTCGCCACCCCCCATCTCAAATATATAAATACATAACTATTTTCAGACACCCTGCCCACCACCACCATCTTTTCAGACACCCTGCCCACCACCCCCACCACCACCATCAAACCCCACCCCCCCATAGCACATATGATTCAAGGTAAGCACAACAGATAAAAAGATTTTGTTTTAGATGCAAACATATCTTTTCTCCAAGTTAACTATTAACATCTTTCTCTTTTGTGTCACATCTCTATCTTCGCTTTTTCTCTACATGCAAACATTTCTCATTTGCTTGATGTAACATTTTAATCAGCATTTTAGTAAATTTTTTATTGTATGTAAGTATAAAAATATACAGTTATGTGGACTAACGTAATGTCAAGATCAAAATCAAATAACATAATTTAGAGATTAGGTCTGTGTATCTTTCGATAATATGATAGAATACTTTAATTGGATCGAGCAACTCACTATAGTTCGATCCATACAAAGCAACAATAGCTCATAATATTGTTGGAGTAAGGATTAATAGGGGGATGAAAATAGATACATGATCTATAAGTTAATTCACGAGAGTTTCTATCTATATAAAAATGAGGGCAAAAAATAGAGAATTAGAGAATTCCTCTCATCAATGTGATCTCTTTTCTTCTCATCTTTGACCATAATATTAACGGAGGATTAAGGAATAATAGGGAGATGAGAATAGATATATGATCTATAATCTAATCCATATGATGTATAATCTAATCCATAGGAGTTTATGTATATAAATAAGTGAGAGCAAAAAATATAAAATAGATAATTATGAGAGTTTCTCTCATCAACATTATCTCTTGAGAAATCCTAATATAAGTAGACTTCTTATCTATCAATCGATAACCTTGATTAGAATCCAATTAGAACTTTAATATATCTTAACCAATTAAATAAAGTCATATAATCTAACATTCTCTTATTTGACTCATTAATTAAAAATATATAAAACAAAAAAAATTAAAAATAAATAAATTAAAATTAATTTAAAATTAATTTTACCCAATTGGATGCTAAAATTTTAAAAAAGATTTTATAGAGTGCACGAACTTTATAAATATGCTAATATTTCTAATAAATATAATAATATCAAATCAAGTTTGACTATCAATGTGAGTCATAGTAGTTATACATCATCAATATCATATTCTTTTTTTTATCATATTATTGTTAGTGTTTCCTAATGCAATCCATAATGATCTTTGTAATTTATCTCATCATGACAATTTTATTATCACATTCAACTATAATATATATATATATAAATAGGATAGCAAAACAAATAAATTTAAGTAAGAAAAAAAATTAATAATAATATCAACTTAAAATGTATCATCATATCATTTTTTTATTACTTGTAAGCTCCATTCTAAGAATATATTTTTTAATCTTAAACTATAAAATCTTACTAAATGGATTAGAAATCAATATAGTAAAACTCAAAAAATTAATTGACACTAGTTTTTAAACTCTTTCTTTAACTATCAAGTATTTTATACTAATATGCTTAAGATTACTAAATTATTTATCATTCTTAAAGAATAAAATTACTATAATATGTTACAAAATATCTTTAGCGGCTTGACAATTGAGTAAAACTATATCAAATTCTGAGATAAAATTTCATAGTGTTTGATTAGTAGTCTTAAATTATATTATGAAATTAGCTTCTAATATCAATAATATAATAATACATTAGTTTTCTCCATAAATATGGATAAAGAGTGTCGAATATCATAAATCTTATATTAACTATTAAGTGTATTTTTTAATTATTAATCTATGTGATTTCTTTTGATTTTAAATGTTTTCTTTGATAGAGTGATTACTACAAGTGCTCTTTTGTTTTTCGTCCATCAGTCTTTACTTCGATACTTATTTCATGGGACGAAGGATGATATCTAAATACACTTTTGATATGACACTACTAAAAGTTATAGTCACTGTAATTTATATCACCACATTTATAATCTATGTATCTTCACTCATCTTTTCTTAGGCCCTAATCCATCATTAATCATTATAGTTGTCCTATGAAAGATAGAAAAAAAATGAGAAAGTGAGATTAGTTCTCCTTATGTCACAACTTTCAAATCTTACGATAGTGCGATAACAAATTAGATAAAGACATTCTGAATAATATCAAAATGTATGCATTGTATATTTGATATATTATTATTTGATTTTATTTTTTGATATTAAGATTTTTTTTATATAATAATATATTTATAGTTTTTATGCTTACAAACAAAGTGAATTTGTTTATACTAGTCTTTTTATATCTGTTTATGACAGAAACCTGCGTTCGTATGGAGAAATTAGGTCGACTATTTTGTTCTCACATTCGTCAAGCAATAAATACTTTTTCTGGATCCCTTGCTTCGTTTCTCCCAGGAACCTTGGGAGTGTGCCTGAAGGTTGGGGGAGGCACCAGAGAAGGAAAGCAAGAGCACAAAGACAAAGAAGCCGAAGATGAGTAGTGCAGAGGAGACGATCGAGATAATTATAAATAAGGAATGGTTACGATCGTTGAAGATGAGGGTAGCCGAAACAAAATGGGAGGGTTGGCGCACCGATGGGCCGACCATCTTCAAGGTCCCTAGAATCTTTCAAGAGGCAGATCCGAAGGCATATGAGCCTAAGATGGTGTCGCTCGGCCCCTACCACCATGGCAACATTCACCTGAAAGCTATGGAAGATCTGAAATGGCACTACCTCAAGAAATTCCTGGGCCGAAACCCCGACAAGCCACTGGAAGACTACATCGAGCAGATCAAGGAAGGAGAGATCGAGGCACGCATGGCCTATTCAGAAAACGTGGACAAGACTAGTGATGAGTTCGCCCAGATGATGCTGCTTGACTGCTGTTTCGTGATTGAGATCATACACTCGTGGAAACCGTTTGTGGAAATACAAGAAAAACCATCACTATTTGCCCGTATGAGGCTACCGATGTCGGTGCATCAAACGGATGAGACAGAAACAGAAGGTGTGCAGAATCCAATTTCAAGTACACGGTACATTCTACCAGCGATCGCGCGAGACATGCTGATGCTGGAAAACCAGCTTCCTTTCTTCCTCCTCCAGACTCTGTTCGACTCGGCTTATCCTGACAAGCCTGATCTCCTAAAAGGGCACGCACTCGAATTCTTCCGCGAAACATTCATGAACAGAGAGATGAAATTGACATCCGGGGACGTTTACCATCTCCTACATATGATCCATTTGAGCATTTCCCCCCCGGAAAAGAACCGAGACGACGGTGAACCCTTCGGCTTCTGCTGGCCCTTACAGTCGATGAAAAAGCCACGCCACCTCCCCAAAGACGATCCAGAGGGGACCGACCGCCCAACCCGCCAGCTGAAATGGATTCCAAGTGCGACGCAGCTGATGGAGGCCGGAGTACATTTTAGGAAGAAGGAGAAGGCCACGAACATCTTGGACATCACCTTTCATAATGGTGTGATGGAGATCGCCTTGCTTCAGGTCGATGACAGCACCGAGACCTTCCTCAGGAACCTCATAGCATTCGAGCAGTGCTCCAAGAATGTCAGCCTTCGTGTCACGGCCTACGCGGCGCTCATGGATTGCATCAACAACACCGCCGCCGACGTCGCGTTGCTCCAGCAGCATGGGATCATCCTTAGCGGGTTGGGCGACGGCAGGCAAGTCGCTAATCTATTCAACCAACTTTGCAAGGAGGTGACGTTGGACTACCAGAAAAGTTACGTTTCAGGCATCTACAAAGATGTCAACGAGCACTTCGACACCAAATACAACCAATGGCGAGGGAGGCTTAATCATGATTACTTCAGTACTCCTTGGGCGGTCATCTCGGTGTTTGCAGCCATCTTGCTCTTCGTTCTCGCCACAACGCAGACCATCTTTTCTGCTCTGAGCTATGTTCGACCGCCAAATTAGTCTCCGTATTGTTGTTGTTGTTATTATTATTATTATTATTAGTATCTGCCTCTTCCTGTAGTGTTTGAAATCTTACTGGTTGCTGTACTGTAATTTGTTATTGCAATAAAAGGGTTTGCTTTGTAGTTTGTATGAGATTGCTCAAAAGCATTCCTTTTGCTTACCTGCGTCAGAGTTATTTATTTTGTAGGACAATTAAATTGGCTATATGATCACAAAATGCAATTGAAAATGAATGCCAGGATGTCACCTATGATTACTTCATCATAATTGTTCGTCACTTCTCTGTAGATTCTCGCATCAATCGTCGGTCATACTTAGAAATGTAGATCACCAAACATGTGAATCAGCATTTGCAAACACACGTCAACATAGTGTCTTCAGTCGCTGATGGTATTTGCAGGATATACGCATATTTCTATAGAGTATCATATTATCAAATCCTGCTTCAAATTTTGAATGTGTGAATAGTAGAATTACGCCGGCTGTTCTTGTAGTATATACAATATGATTTGACTAGAAAAATACAAGCAGACCATTTAGCTATTAATGCTATTATGAAGGTATTATATAGTAAATCTTTTTTTTTATAATTTCTCTATCATCCTAATTTGGTCGACAGAATTTTATATAATCACTTACGTCTTTACACCTCTTAATTAAATAGCATATAGGGTGTTAAAATCGAATTAAACTGGCATCAGAATAATTTAAAACTAGTTTAGTCTGAACCGATTCATCAATAATTCGATTTTAAAAATTATAAATAGTTTCAATTCGGGGGTATTCTTCTTCGGTTTGATTAGCTGATTCAAGTGAATCGATTTTATAAACTATACGAATTAATGATCAAACTGGGCATACAACAATAATATTAGCCCAATTTCAATACTATAATTTCATAAATTATGAGTCTAACTTTATAAATCTTATCACGTCAATAATTTAAGGAAACCAAGGTTCAAATTCAGATAGATGTTGCATATCTCACTCTGAGTAAAGACACGGCAAACACAAGGTAGTAGATATAATATAATTTTTAGTTTAAATGTCAAGCTAGATAGTTGACTTTTTTGCTTTGTGTTAATGTGAATTGATCTCAGGCTAGATTATCTATCTGACTAACATAAATCAAATTAGAATATCCTTTAATCAATTTTAAAATATTTAAGCATCTCTCGAGCTTAATATCCAAGGTCGGTCAGGGTCTCTTATAGAAGCATTGGAAACAATTAAATGAGAAAGTAATCCATGAAAAATGGTTTACATTATTCAAATTTGAAAATTCAATTGAACTATAAAGCATTATGATTAATATTATGGTATCAATCACCTAGGCCACTCTACATGTCGGAATAACATTGCACCACCTAGATTACTCATCTGACATGTCGAAATAACATTACATCGAGTAGGTGCCTAGTTGAGGGTGACATTATATTATATATATATATATATATATATATATATATATATATATATATATATATATATATATATATATATATATATATATATATATATATATATATATATATATATATTCGAAGCAAATTTGAATGGTTAAAGTTTCAACAAATATAACATAGTCACAAGGTATATCGTTAAGATTGAATATCAAGTAAAACTTAATTGGATCATCAATCTACTATACAAAATTGGTATCACATTTTAATTCACTTCTATAATATATTATGATAATATCAGTACCAACTTGGTCTTCCACTCACATATAAAATATATTATCATTAATTTTTATTTTATTAGAGATCAAATTGTCAAACATTAACTATATATTTCTCACATCCGTACTTCCAATCAACTAGTAAATTCCCTTATAAAGCATTTCGCTCATAGGATATTTTAGTTGTATCGATTAGAGGTTAATATCTTTGATAAAAGTTTAATCTTGTTGGGTAGACAAATATGTAATGACAACTTTGAATTCTTTATATGCCCTAATCCTTAATTAATCTATGATTTTAGGATCATGGATTTAAGTGCATGATTAAAGAAAATCTCCCCTTCATAATTTATATAAATATATATTATTACAATAAATGATATATCTCTTTAAAATAAATTCTTCACAGACCATTCGTTCATGATTATCCAAAATTATCAACACATATAAAAATAATTCTGTCAACTTCTAACTGCTTGAGATAGAACATGGTCACATAAATTTGCTGAGAAAATAATGCTTATATATTTTGTAATGTAAATGGATCTAGAATCCTACTAAAAATGATTGATACTTCAACCTTATTGTATCAAATTCAATTATGGGAACTCAAATTTAAAATTCTCTTTCGATTTTGTAAAACAACATTTAATTACGACAAGCAAAGTGAGTCTCGATGATTGATAATATATATTTTAATTTGACCAACATTAATTACTATTTGATGTGATCGTGGCATACTTGAGGCCTTTTATAGGAAGCATCGGAAACAAATAAATGAGAAAGTAATCCATGAAAATGGTTTACATTATTCGAATTTGAAAAGCCAATTAAACTATAAAGCATCATGATTAATATTATGGTATATATATATATATATATATATATATATATATTCGTTAAAGTAAATTTAATCAATCAGAGTTTCAAGAAACAAAGATTGACTACCTAATCATCACTATTATCATTGTAGAACTCAATTAAAACACCAACCTACTATATGAAATTGACATCACCTCCCAATCTATTTTTATAATATATTATGATAATATTAGTGTTGATTTTCACTTTGTTAAAGATCAAATTATCAAATGTCAAGTATTAATTTCTCACATCCATACTTCTAACCAACTAATAAATTCCCTTATAAAGCATTTCGCGCTCATTGAATATTTCAGTTATATCAGTCAGAAATTGACATCCTTGACGAAAGCTTAATCTTGTGGAGGTATGATAAAAGCAAATATAAAATGATAATTTTGAATTCCTTATATACCATGATCCTCAATGAATCTACGACTTGAGGATCATGAATTTGAGTGCAATGCATGATTAAAGAAAATCTCTTTTAAATCTATATAAATATATATTATCTTGATATATCTCTTTCACAATAATTTTTTTATAAATCGTTCGTTCATGATTATCCACAATTATCAACCCATAGAAAAAAAATAATTCTGTCAACTTTTAGCTGCTTGAGAAAGAAACGGTCACATAAATTTGCAGAGAAAATAATGCTTATATATTTTGAATTATGGGGACCTCAAATTGAAAACTGTCTCATTCGATTTTGTAAAACAACATTCAATTACGACAAAGAAAGTGAGTCTCGATGATCGAGAATATATATTTTAATTTGACCAACATTAATTTCTGTTTGATGTGCTTGTGGCATACGGCTTCCCATCACCGGACTATCAATGAGCGTTTATTGTGAACAGATATAAATAACTATCAATGTGAGCAGATCACGAGTCTATATATAGACTCATCCGCCACTCCCGTTCATATTATATCTTATTCTCCAGTCAGCTTTCAAGGTTTTCTTCTTTCCTCGCCATTTATCTCTACATTGATTTCTTTAGTTTGTATCTTCTAAGCAATTCTTTCTTTTAACGTCTTAGCTGTGTTTCTAAAATTTGCAATGCATTGTGGAAATTTTAGTGCATATATCTTGGTAGTAGTTAGGAATAAGCAGTACGTAACAGCTGTAATTCCCCTAAATTAAGGTTTGAATGCCATGATATTATAGATGAGATGCAGATTAATACTTGAGGATTATTATATAAGGAAAGGTTCCACTAAAGTAGCTAAAAAGCAAATAAATTATGTAAATTCTATAATGTTCGGGTCCACTTCTCCCTGTTCATTGTTTGCTTCCATTAGTTGATTGTACGTGATATTCTTATATTTTATATATCGAGTGTTAGAGTTGTAAGTATTTTTTATTTACGAGAGTATGAGTATCCTTGGATGATAAAGAATCATGATATGAAAAGATGTGAAAATATACCTCATATGAAAGGAAAGATTTCTTTCTTATAAAGGAAGAAATCCTATAAATTAGGGTTTGACTATTCTCTACCGCATATATTTTTTATGTCTTGATGGAGCAACAACATTAATGCTTTTGTTGGGATTAAGTCAATGATGATTGTGATTATTTGTACATAATGAACAATTTTGTTTTATCCGTAGATATAGATAGACAATCTCGAATAATATAAATCTCATGTCGATCTTTAAGTATACTTTTTAATAATTGCTATAAGTGCTATTTTGTTTTTGGTCCATCTGTCTTTATTTTGATCATATGTTTCACGAGATAAAAGGATGATGTCTAAATACGATGATGGTATGCTCCAAAATTTATATGTTTTTGGTACACCACTGTTAAGTTGTAGCCATTGCAAAATAGTCGAAATGTTTAGAGGAATAAAATTTGTTAATCTACATCGTCGCATCTATAATCTATAAACAAGGGCTGGTGAATTTGTTTAAACTATTCTTTTTATATCTGTTTGTGACATAAACCGTATTTGAATTAAGTCAGCGTTTCTCTGGAGAAATTAGGTCGACTATTTTGTTCTCACATTCGTCAAGCAATAAATACTTCTCTGGATCCCTTGCTTCGTTTCTTCCGGGAACCTTGGGAGCGTGCCTGAAGGTTGGGGGAGGCACCAGAGGAGGAAAGCAAGAAAACAAATAAAAAAGAAGCTGAAGATGAGTATTGCAGCGGAGAAGACCGAGATAATTATACATGAGGAATGGTTAAGCTCGTTGGAGACGAGGGTAGACGAAACAAAATGGGAGGGTTGGCGCACCGATTGGCCGACCATCTTCAAAGTCCCTAGAATCCTTCGAGAGGCGGATCAGAAGGCATATGAGCCCATGATGGTGTCGCTCGGCCCCTACCACCACGACAACAGTCACCTGAAAGCTATGGAAGATCTGAAATGGCACTACCCCTACCACCACAACAACAGTCACCTGAAAGCTATGGAAGATCTGAAATGGCACTACCTCAAGAAATTCCTGGGCCGAAACCCCGACAAGACACTGAAGGACTACATCGAGCAGATCAAGGAAGGAGAGCTCGAGGCACGTATGGCCTATTCAGAAAAAGTGGACATGAGTAGTGACGAGTTCGTCCAGATGATGCTGCTTGACTGCTGTTTCGTGATTGAGATCATACACTCGTGGAAACCGTTTGTGGAAAGACAAGAAAAAGAAGAAGCAGTAGATAAACGAATTAGAAGTGCCAAGCCATGGTTCCGTACTGCGCGACAGATGCATTCCCCGATACCGAGGGGCGCGCGACCGATGCCTTCCCCGATGTTGGAAAACCTGCTTAATACGGATGAGAGAGGAACAGCTTCGCGACAGATGCACTCCCCGATGTTGGAAAACCAGCTTAACACGGATGAGAAAAGAACAGAAACTGTGCAGAATCCATTTACAAGTACACGGTACACTCTACGAACGGTCGCGCGAGACATGCTGATGCTGGAAAACCAGCTTCCTTTCTTCCTCCTCCAGACTCTGTTCGACTCGGCTTATCCTGGCCAACCTGATCTCCTAAAAAGGGACGCACTCGAATTCCTCGGCAAAACAATCATGAACAGAGAGATGAAACTGACATCCGGCATTGGGGACGTTTACCATCTCCTACATTTGATCCATTCTAGCATTTCCCCCCCAGAAAATAACCGAGACGACGGTGAACCCTTCGTCTTCTGCTGGCCCTTACAGTCGATGAAAAAGTCACGCCACCTCCCCAAAGACGATCCAGAGGTGACCGACCGCCAAACTCCCCTGCTGAAATGGATTCCAAGTGCGACGGAGCTGATGGAGAGTGGAGTACATTTTAGGAAGAAGGAGGCCACGAACTTCTTGGACATCACCTTTCAGAATGGTGAGATGGAGATCCCCTTGCTTCAGGTAGATGATGACACCAACACCCTCTTCAGGAACCTCATAGCATTCGAGCAGTGCCACAAGAATGTCAGCTCTCATGTCACGTCCTACGCGGCGCTCATGGATTGCATCATCAACACCGCCGCCGACGTCGCGTTGCTCCAGCAACATGGGATCATCCTTAGCGGTTTGGGCGACGGCAACCAAGTTGCTAATCTATTCAACAAACTTTGCAAGGAGGTGACGTTGGACTACAAGAAAAGTTATGTTTCAGGCATCTACGAAGATGTCAACGAGCACTGCGCCACCAAATACAACAAATGGCGAGCGAGGCTTAATCATGATTACTTCAGTCATCCTTGGGCGGTCATCTCGGTGTTTGGAGCTATCTTGCTCTTCGTTCTCGCCATAACGCAGACCATCCTTTCTGTTCTGAGCTATGTTCGACTACCAGATTAGTCTCCGTAATATTATTATTATTATTATTATTAGTATCTGCCTCTCCCTGTAGTGTTGAAATCTTACTGGTACTGTACGATTCTCTATTTGCTGTACTGTAATTTGTTATTGCAATAAAAGGGTTTGCTTTGTAGTTTGTATGAGATTGCTCAAAAGCAATCCTTTTGCTTACCTGCGTCAGAGTTATGGATTTTGTAGGGCAATTAAATTGGCTGTATGATCACAAAATGCAATTGAAAATGAATGCCAGGATGTCACCTATGATTACTTCATCATAATTGTTCATCACTTCTCTGTAGATTCTCGCATCAATCGTCGGTCATACTTAGAAATGTAGATCGCCAAACATGTGAATCTACATCTGCAAACACACGTCAACATAGCGTATTCAGTCGTTGATGGTATTTGCAGAATATACGCATATTTCTATATCAAATCCTGCTTAAAATTTTGAATGTGTGAATCGTAGAATTACGCCTAGGAAATCAAGGAAATACAAACTGACCATTTAGCTATTAATGCTATTATGAAGGTATTATATAGTAAATCTTTTTCTTATAATTTATCTATCATCTTAATTTGGTCGACAGAGTTTTATATGATCACTTATGTCATTACACCTCTTAGTTAAATAACAAATAGGGTGTTAAAATCGATTCATCAATGATTCGATTTTGAAGATTATAAATAGTTTTCAATTCGGTGGTATTGCTCTTAATTTTGATTAGCTGATTCAAGTGAATCAATTTTATAAATTATACGAATTAATGATCAAACTGGGCATACAACAACAATTATGAGTCTAACTTTATAAATCTTATCATGTCAAATTAATTAAACAAAGAGTCACATTCAGATGGATGTTGCTTATCTCAATCTGAGGAAAGACACTGCAAACACAAGGTAGTAGATATAATATACCTCCATAAATAGTAGGGTAATTATTATTGTAAATGTCAAGCTAGATAGTTGACTTTTTGCTTTGTGTTAATGTTAATCGATCTCAGGCTAGATTATCTCTCTAACTAACACAAATCAAATTAGAATATCCTTTAATCAATTTTAAAATCCAAAATATGTTGGGGTCGGTCGGGGTCTTGCAAAAGTTGCATCAAAAGCATATTGTTTTAATATTTAAGTTAGCAAGTTTAAAAAGAGTATTATAGGATTCCAATAGTATAGAGAGCTCTTAAGGATTCGAATAGCAAGGCCTCTTATCGGAAGCATTGGAAACAATTCAATGAGAAAGTAATCCATGAAAATATATTACATTTTTTGGATTTGAAAAGTCAATCGAACTATAAAGCATTATGATTAATATTATTGTATCAACCACCTACACTACTCCACGTGTCAAAATAACATTGCACCGAGTAGGTGGCTGATTGATGGTGACATGATGTTAGATGTTTATATATATATATATATATATATATATATATATATATATATATATATATATATATAGGGAAGCAAATTTGAATGGTTAAAGTTTTAAAAAACAGAACATAATTACAAGATCGATCATTAAAGTTGAATATCGAGTCATCATCATTAGAACTTAGTTGAATCATTAATTTACTACATAAAATTGGTATTATCTTCCAATTCACATTTTAATATATTACGATAATACCAATGTTACCTACCTATATGTCAATTCAATATTTCACTTACGTATAAAATAAATTATCATTAATTTTCACTTTATTACAAATCAAGTTATCAAACGTTAACTATGTATTTCTTACATACATACTTCTAACCAACTAATATATTCCCTTATAAAACATTTCGCTCATAGAGTATTTTAGTTGCATTGATATTAACATCCTTGATGAAAGCTTAATCTTGCAAGAGCACGATAGAGGTAAATATGAATTAACAAATTTGAATTCCTTATATGCCCTAATCCTTAAAATATCTATGATTTGAGGATCATGGATTTGAGTGCTTGAATGAATGATTTGAGTGTATAATTGAATAAAATCTTTCTCTCAAAATCTATATAAATATATTATCTTAATAAATGATAGATCTCTTTTACGATAAAAGAGATATATCATTTTATTGAAAATGCATGATTTGATTGGTTGGTTGTATGTGATATTCTTATATTTTGTATATAGAGAGTATTAGGGTTGCAAGTATTTTTGATTTAGAGCCCAAGTATTCTTGAACGATAAAGTATTATAGTCTAAAAAGATGTGAAAAAAAAACCTCAAATGAAATGAAAGATTTCTTATAAAGAAAGAAAATTTTATAAATTAGGTTTTGACTATTCTATACCTCATATATTTTATATCTTGATGGAGCAACAATATATAAAAAAAATACTCTTAATGTTTTTGTTAGGATTAAGTGAATGATGATTGTAATTATTCTTTTTGTTAGAGAATATCAAATCGTGTAAATCTTATGTCTATTTTTAAGTATATATTTTAATTATTAATCTATATGATTCCTCTTGATTTTAAGTCTTCTCTTTGGTAGAGTGATTGCTGTAAATGATTTTTTTATTTTTCATCGATGTGTTTTTATTTTGATCGTATGTTTCATGAGATAAAGGATAATGTTTAAATACTATAAAAAATAACATGCACTCTGAATTATATATGTTTTTGGTAAGATACTGTTAAATTATAGTTCTCGTAGAATCATTTATAATCTTTAAAACCAAATTATTATTGAATCAGTTTGGATTGGACTAGTTTTAAACTCATTTGATTTAGGTTTGATTTAGTTTTTGGATTCGATTTGAACATCATAACCTACCAGTCACATCTATCCTATTGTGATTAACTCCTCCCTCGTGAGGCCCCTTTACTTATTTTTCATTATGATCATCTCTGCTCCATCGTTTAGATTCTAATACGTTCGTCCCATTGTGATTTATCTCTATCAAAAGATATTTAAGATATTAAAGAAAAATAAGAGTAACAATCCAAGAAAAAGTCAAGAGAGAGACTTTTTTTATCAAAATTGCTCCGAAACATTCCTAAACTAATAAGAAAACTCTTTCATCATAAGCGTGCAAGCTAGCGTTACATTTGACGAAGAAAGACGTATTGAATTGTTATTGGCACCTAAAGCATGTCGGTTTTGTTCTTTATATTATTAAAACCAAAGACGAGGGGTCAACAGAGTACACTACTTTTAGTAGTATCTATTTATAGGGCAACAAGTCTAAGCGACAGTGGAGTAATTGGTGAAGTTTAATACATAATAAGCCCATGTTCCAAAATAAAGAAACAATAACCCTACGGTTCAAACTATAATGCCTGCGCATGCAGAACAAAGCTTATAAAGCTCTCATACAGATTCCTAAACATAGAATAATATATTAAAATTATAGGATTAAAAAGACAACTTTCTCAGCTAAACCTTTGTCCATCAACCTCCTCCCATATGAACCGTTTTCAAATGGTGTAGAAATTTAAATATCCACAATTTTAAGACATCAAATTTCTTAACTCAATCCTCTTTGATTCCTCAATTTTGTGACATTAAATTTTCTCTTTTGTTTTTTTACTTTTTGTCACACAAAAAAATAAGAAGAAAACAGCAAGAGTACTGTGTCCTTTTTTGATGCAGAAAGTTCCCACTGCTTTCTTCTCTGTTGGGCTTCCCACACCTTCTGCACCTTTAAGAAACCTGAAGAGAAACCCACAAGGATTGCCCATCACCCACCCCTGCCTCTCCCAAGGACGAGACCAGACCAGCAAAAGCGAGAAATGGGTGTCGAGCGGCGACCTTTCGTTTTCCTTCTTCTGTTTCTCCTGTCTCTGCTGCTCCATAGTCTCACCTTTGCTAAGAGGGTAGGCATTTTAAGACATCCCTCGTAAAGATCGCTTTTTTCTCTATGCTTTATTGTTGAAAGCTTTGGTTCATTCCATTCTCTTGAGTTCTTCTTCCTCTGGTGCAGTCTTATGTTGTCTACTTCGGAGGGCATTCCCATCGGTCGGAGGAGGCCCTTTTGCTCGCCCATGACCGAGTCGTGAACTCCCATTACGAGTTCCTCGGCTCATTCCTGGGGAGGTAAGACATCCTGTCAGAGGCATTCTGGTTCCTCTTCTTGATCTCAATCAATCATCTTGCAATGCAGTAAGCAGAAGGCCCAAGCCGCCATCTTTTACTCCTACACGAAGTACATCAACGGTTTCGCTGCTGATCTGGAAGAGGAAGAAGCCACGGAGATCTCCAGTGAGGCATTCTCTCGAAATTTTCATCATGCCCATGCCTTTCCTCCTTTCACGGTTGCAAGACTGTTGTTTGCAGATCATGCTGGTGTTATATCCGCGTTTCCTAGCAGAGGACACACATTACACACCACCCGTTCGTGGGATTTCCTCGGCCTCCAGAGGAACGGCAGAGTTCCTCCAAGGTCTATCTGGGCACAGTAGTGACCCCAAGGAATCGAGGTAGTGCTATTTGACATTAATCACTTTGCTCGAAAAGGCAACGCTCTTGATCCAACAAATGGATCTACGAGAGTCACACCATCAATATCCCCTAATGACATGACTAAGATCGGTCAAGATGTAGCTCAGCGTTGACTCAACATCATCGAGCAATCTGTCGGAAGCCTCAACGATTTGCTACAAACTAACAAGCTACTAAACTTTTGTACGTTGACTTTATTTATGAGGTCCTTAAGTGGCTCACCAATGTAGTTGTTATAAAATAAAATAAAAATGGAGAAAATGTATTGATTACACTGATCTCAGTAAAGTTTATCCAAAGGGCACCTGCTAATGGATGCTATATTTAGATATAACTAGATAAAAATAATGTAAAAAGATAAAAAAGCACACGCATTCATTATTGCTAAAGACTTATACTATTACAAGATCATGCTATTCGAGCTCAAAAATACAAAGACAATGAATGATTAATAAGATATTCTAACACTAAATGAAGTGGAACATAGAGATATATATGAATGACATTTACTAAAGAGCCTCACCAAAAGCAGCACTCACCTATCTGAGTTGAGAGAAACATTCACAAACATACAAAAATTTCATGTGGTTGAATTCGGCCAAGTGTACTTTCAACATAATATTTGAAAATTTTCTTAACCTTATGATCCACCAACAAGCAATACATGCCAAGCTTGAGAAAGTTTAGTCCATCATTAGCATGAAGCCTCCAATCTCAATTGAAGAGTCTAGCAACTAACAGGCCAAATTGCTATACTCAATAATTTTCTATCCAAACCAAATGATTGGTGTTTACTATTAAGACACTAGAGTGACCAAAGGACTATCAATAAATCAAGCAGTGTCATATAACATTCAACCAACTCAAGATTTATTTGGTAGCACCGCCTCAACACTTCATCCCTCTTCTTGGAGAAGAGTTGTACTTGTACTTGGCAATAACACAAGTGGTTGTAAGTTTGATACTAATCTAGGAAGAAGATCAAATCTGGAGGTTGATATATTACACTAGCCATATACTCCAAGAGGTAGAGACTTGATGTCCCAATTTTCAAAAGCTAACTTATGGGTTAGCGCTAGTTGCAAGTAAGCTTTGTCCGTATTCTAAGCCCATCCCATCATGTCATCATCATGATAGACTAACCAACTACCAAATCGTTTCCAAACCTAACACAACTATGAGACTCCTCAAATGGATGATAAAACTTAGTGAGTTCGATATTATCTATAAGCCTTGGACTACCATCAAAGCCTAAGCCCTAATTGATTTTGTGATGGACATCCCCCTCTCTCTAAAGAAGTTTCAAAAGAAACCCATTGTTGACCTCTATTAATAGCTGGATGGGAGAAATCTATGAATTTACACTCACCTTTAATTTTAAGTGACTAATAATGAAATAAAATATGAAGCTCTATTAATAGGTTTAAAACTTAGTAAAAATAAGAATATGTTCATGTTCATTAAAAAGGTGGAGAGAGAAGACAACTTTTATGGGAAAAAGACAACTTATTTTTTTTTTCCTTTTCCTTTTTCATAGTACAAGCAACCTACTAATTCGACGTGCTAAGGAGGAGAACAGGATAAAGTTGGTCGATCCATTGAGTGGGATGAAAGCAACATATATTCTCTAAAGTTTGTTTCTAGTTGATACCTGACTAAATGCCAATTGATAATGAATGATATGCTAATCTAGTCTATATAACACAAAGCAGCAACTTGTATATTTATATGACTATATTATATATTATAAATTATATCAATTTGGACTTCCCCACCTAACTTCTTTGTAATCTACCATTATAAATATATGCATAATAGAAATTTAAGATATGAATTATATATTATTAGCAGGTGTCCTTACCGTCTTCACCTTGTGATTCGTCAATTATTGCTTGGTGTTCATTAAAAAGGTGGAGAGAGAAGACAACTTTTATGGGAAAAAGATAACTTATTTTTTTTTCCTTTTCCTTTTTCATAGTACATGCAACCTACTAATTCGACGTGCTAAGGAGGAGAACAGGATAAAGTTGGTCGATCCATTGAGTGGGATGAAAGCAACATATATTCTCTAAAGTTTGTTTCTAGTTGATACCTGACTAAATGCCAATTGATAATGAATGATATGCTAATCTAGTCTATATAACACAAAGCAGCAACTTGTATATTTATATAACTATATTATATATTATAAATTATATCAATTTGGACTTCCCCACCTAACTTCTTTGTAATCTACCATTATAAATATGTGCATAATAGAAATTTAAGATATGAATTATATATTATTAGCAGGTGTCCTTACCGTCTTCATCTTGTGCTTTGTCAATTATTGTTTGGACTCCCTTTAATAATTTATCCTTTGGGATCCACCTGCGAAGTCGTAGCTATTGCCAATCACATGACGATTAGCCGATGAGATGAAGCAAGCTGTAAAGTGGTGCGAGAGTCATTTGATAAACAAAAGTATGACGTACGTTTCCTTGGATAAATATAGTGTTCAGAAAGCAATGTATCCCCAACCCCCCACCCTCACCACCACCACAACCCGCCCCCTCATATATCATCAAATAAGTTGTCCATATTTCAAGCCCATCCCATCATATCATCATCATCATGATAGACTAGCTGACTACCAAATTATTTCCAAACCTAACATCACTAGGCGACTCCTCAAATGGACGAGTTCATATTATTTTCATCCACAACCATCATATACAATTTCATAGGCCTAGGATATTATAAAATAATATCCATTGAAAGAAGAAAATCAGGTGGCTAATTGGCTGATCACTGATGCTCATGCCAGTAAACATTTTTATATTTGTAGGAATTCATCTTCATTTCATCAATTAAATTCTCTATTTTAATTTTGTAAACAAATTATAGAAATAGGATGACACATTAAACTAGATTGTCATCTACTATCGTATTCACATCTATTTTGTCTTATTAAAACTTTAATACTTTATCAAACCAGACTAGTTAAGACTCAATCTTCTTATAAATTAATTCAAGACTTTTTCAAAAGATATAACTTTAATCCTCACGTTCACAGTACAGTAATGGTAAGTTTTAAAAATTAAGACGATGGATGAGTGAAATTTATAGCCTATCATTCTAACATATGCAGAGAGTTATATTGAATCTGTTTGTATGTAGCTGTTCTGTATTGTTTTGTCTTGATCAGCGACGGTGAGTGCCAGCAGCGTGCGTGCAATTTAGACTCGCCGTTTCTCTACAATTATTAGGTGGAAATTTTGCCCGCACGTTCATGAAGGAAATAAATCTTGAAATCCCTCCGAACTAAAACTTCGAAGAGGCCCTGAAAGTTTGGGGGAGAAGAAAGGAGGAAAAAGAAAAGCTTGGGAGTAACTGGAGACATGAGTACCGCAGGGGAGCAGATTGAGATAACCATAGATCCAGACTGGGTTGTCTCATTGAAGAACAAGTTGAAGAAAACAATACGGGAGGATTGGCGCGCCGACCATCTTCAGAGTCTTACCAAACTTGCGAGGGATCGATCCAAAGGCATACGAGCCAACGATCGTCTCGCTCGGCCCCTTCCACCATCACAAGTCTCGCCTGAAAGCCATGGACCACCTGAAATGGCACAGTCTCAACAAATTCCTTGACCGAAACCCCGAGAAGCCCCTGGAAGACTACCTCAAGTTGATCGAGGACAACGAGCGGCAAGCACGTATAGCCTACTCAGAAGAAATAGAGATGAGAAGCGATGACTTCGTCCAAACGATGCTGCTTGACTGCTGTTTTGTGATTGAGACCATATAGTCGCTGCCACCAGTGGTGGGGCGTGATATTTTGATTCTGGAAAACCAACTCGCTTTCTGTCTCCTTCAGCCTCTGTTCGACACTGCTTTTCCTGGCCAATCCCGTGAACTCAATAATTTGATACTTAGCTTTCCTCCGCGGGTCCATAAGCATCACGACGGAAACTCCCTCCGTCGAAAAGTCATTTCACCATACACTCATCTTTTCCATTCTTGCATTCTCCCAGCAAACGACCGAGACGGCGGTGAATCCTCCGCATCCCTCTGCCACAATCTTTGTTGGGGTTGGGGGAGAAAAAAACGATAAAAATAGAATATAATGTAATTAAGAGAGAATGCTTTTAATAAAAAAATTGATATAGTATTAAAAGAAAGACACCATAGAACAGTTACAAGATTTACCTAAATATACATTACTACCTTGATTCATGAATTATGGTCCTATTTATAGGACCTAATGGTAACTATATCACTCCATCATGTTACTCATGATTGAGTTGAGTGTAAGAACTAACTTATAACTTCTAGATCATGAGTCATTTCTTAGAACATACCTATAACTACCTAGAACTTGACAATCAATTCCTAACACTTCCCCTTGATTCATAGTTACATACACCAATTTAAGACAAAATAAATATGCTTTTGAAATGGAAGCGGCTTGGTGAGTATATCCGTAACTTGTTCATCTGTGCTATAATACTTTATTGCTATCACTCCACTTGCTACAAGATCCCAGATGAAATGATAGCGTATATCTATATGCTTTGTTCTTCCATGAAACGTTGGATTCTTCATCATTGTAATTGTAGCTTTATTGTCATGAAATATTTCTGTTGCTTCCTTTTGTTCTAGATGAAGATCTTCAAGAAGTCTTCTAAGTCATATTGCTTGACAAGCTATTGATGTTGTAGCTATATATTCTGCTTCCGATGTCGATAATGTAGTTGTTGTTTGCTTCTTTGAACTCCAAGATATAGCACCTGATCCAATACTAAAAATATTACCTGAAGTACTTTTTCTATCATCCAAATCTCTTGCCTAATCACTATCAATGAAACCAAATAATTTATATTTAAAATTATGAGAATACCAAATGTCATAATCGGTAGTTCCCGTAATATAATATAGAATTCTTTTAACAACTCCAAGATGATGTTTGTTGGGGTTATGCATAAACCTGGATACTATACCAACAGAAAAAAGTAATATCTGATTGAGTATGATTTAGATAAATCAAACCTCCGACCAAACTTCTGTAGTATCTTATATTTGTCAAACATGTACCATCTTCAAGTTTCAGTTTCTTATTCACATTCATAGGCATTGCTGCAGTTTTACAATTAATCATGTTATATTTTTTGAGTAGATCCATTGCATACTTTCTTTGTGAAATGAAAATTCTATCTGATCTTTACTTCACTTTCAACCCAAGAAAATAGTGCAGTAGACCTAAATCTAACATTTCAAACTTATTTATTATATATTTTTTAAATTCTTCTACAAAAGAGTTAGATAAATATATATATATATAATATCATCAACATAAAGGCAAACTATTAGAATATTATGTTCATCTTCCTTCTTTAGATAAAGAGTAAATTCATTATTTCTCCTCTTAAATCCATTTTGATAAAAATAATAATCAAATTTACTGTACCATACCCTTGGAGCTTGTTTAAGCTCATATAGAGTTTTCTTTAGCTTATACACCTTTTCTTCGTATCCTTTAACCAAAAAACCTTCAGGTTGAGTAACAAAAACCTCTTCTTTATGTAAATCTTCAGTTAAAAATATAGATTTCACATCAAATTAATAAATAGACCAATTTAAGTGAGCAACTAAAGCTAAGAAAGTTCTTACAGTTTCGAATCTAGCAATTAGAGAAAAAGTATAATGAAAATCAATACCTTATTGCTATGAATATCCTTTTGCTACAAGCCGAGCCTTATGCTTCTGGATACTTCCATTTATATTATATTTTGTTTTGAACACCCATTTCAATCCAATAGCTTTCTTTTCCTTTGATAGATCCATTAGCTTCCAGGTTTGATTCTTCTCAATTGATTTGATTTCCTTCTTTATTGCTTTTTGCTATTCCTCTCTTTCAACTGCTTTCTTAAAAGTTGTAGGATCTGAAATAAATAAAGCAAATATTGAATCATAAATTTCTATTAGTGATCTGAATCTTCCTGGAGGGGTTTCATTTGAGGAATCAGAATTTGAACTACTATTAGGTGAGGTTGACGATGAACTTGTTGGAGCGGGATCTATTACTTGATTTTGTGGAGTGTCTAGTTCTACTAAAATCTGAGTTTGAGTTTCACCTTCATTGGACTCCTAATTCTAACTTAATCTTAGCGCTGCAGAACGATCGCTCGCTGCATCAGCCTAAAAACCCTAAAAACAGCTCCGTTTTCGTGTATCACGGGCTGATTTCTGCAGCCCGCAGCCATCAAAATTTTGTCAGCCATCTCAGCACCTTAGAATCCCCTAGCTGACACATGGCTGGATGGGTTTTCAGTATAGTGTCGGGCATTAAACACTTTCACAAGTTTGCACATCAACTTGATGGAAACTTGCCTTCGCGCCCGACACTTGGGGAGTAGTTGCTTGCGGACTTGCAGCTACTCATTCACCCTTCTAAAGTCCTTATTTTCTCCCTTTTTTTCTCTACTTTCCTACACTCCAAGTGCTCACTCAATTTCTTGTAAAGCTTTCCTTTTCGCGAGACGTCGGGACTTGTCCACCGCTCATTTTTAGAACTTATCAACTTCTCTTTTTACAGGTCCTATGGGACCTCCGCGAGGTTGCAACTCGGTTGACCCTTTGCGGACGCATATGTCACAAGGGCGCCTCAAGAATTAGGCAATCCCAACTAAGTTTAATCGAAGTGGGCGCAAGGATGCTTCTCGATTTAGGCAACTCCAGCTAAGTCTATGTTTGCCGCAAGGGTACCTTACCACTTAGGCAATTCCAGCTAAGTACGTGACATTGTGGTATTAGAACAGGCAAGCAATCTGAGCAAGCAGTGAAGAACCTTTGCAATCTCATCATGGTGAAACAACGTGGTGAGTCGAGCAAAATGGGGCAAGCCGGAATGTTACCCCAAGCAGCCGCAGGAGGGCTACATGTGCAAACTTGCTCTCTCGCTACAGGAGCCGCTCATGAGGAGCGGGGCAGTGAGCATGAGGAGCGAGAAGTGGGCTACTCACCACGAGCAGAGGAGGCACAATCTAGAGCGCCAACCGGAAGAAAGAGCCATAGAGAGAAGATTACAACGGTGGAAACCCGCTTGGATGTTCTTGAAGCGAGCTTGGATGAACTCTACCAAGGCCAAAGTAAGCTTCTATTAATCATAACTTTACCACCAACAAAATTATACAATCGATATGCTTTGGATTGTAAGGAATAATCAATTAAAATATATTTTTTAGATTTTTCATCAAACTTATGGTGATTTTATGAATTTACTAAAACATAAGCAATACAACCAAAAATTCTTAGATTGCTTACACTTAGTTTTATACCATACTAAGCCTCAAAAGGAGTTTGATTCATAACAACTTTTGTTGATGAAATATTCAACAAATAAACTACTGTTAGAACTGCTTCTACCAAAATTAATTTGGAAGATACTTTCCTTTAAGCAAACATCTTGTCATTTCAATGCCAATTTGATTTTTATGTTCAGCTACACTATTTTGCTCTAGTGTATATGGTGTTGTTAATTCCCTTTGAATATCATTTTCTTCACAAAAATAATTAAACTCATTAGATAAAAATTCACCACCTCTATTTGTCTGAAGTATCTTTATGCATCTACTGTCTTTCTACAAGTGCTTTGAATTTTAAAAAATTATCAAATATTTTAGATTTTAATTACAAAAAATATACCCAACTCATGCGGCTATAATTATCAGTAAACAATAGAAAATATCAATTTTCACTAAATAATTTTATATTCATAGTTCCACATAAGTCAGCATGAATTAATTCAAGACAATCAGATACTCTCTATGCTGTTTCAATAGGAAATGATTTTTTTACTTTGTTTGTCATAAATACATCCTTCACGTACATCAAGTGTATTAATTTTAGACAATCTAAAAATCATTTATTTTTACTTTAACAACCTTAACCCCTTAATGTTAAGGTATCCATATCTTAAATGTCATAAATTAGACTCATTCTTTTGAGTTGAAATAAGAGCATGTTTTTTAACATTTGAATCAATATTTGAATGCTAAAGTTTCAATCAATTCCTGCCAAAATCCATGCCAAGAAATTAAAAACATAAATCCAGTAGCCCAAACAAGATGTCCAAATAAGAACATCCACACCCATACAGATAAACTATTCATACCAAAAGGATTATATCTATTGATAAGTTGTGAAGAGTTTAACCATAGATAATCTCTTAGCCATCCTATTAAATAAGTGAAAGATTCATTAAATTATGAAACGTTACCCTGCCATAAAGTGATGTGTTTCCAATGCCAATAAAAAGTAACCCATCCAATGGTATTTAACATCCAGAAAACTGCCAAATAAAATGCATCCCAAGCAGAAATATCACAAGTACCGCCGCGTCCTGGGCCATCGCAAGGAAAACTATAACCGAAATCCTTTTTATTTGGCATTAACTTGGAACCATGTGCATCTAAAGCATCTTTTACTAAAATCAATGTAGTTGTATGCAAACCTAGAGCGATAGCATGATCAAGTGGAAACATCTTGTTTTACGTCATGCAAACATTTATCATAATTAAACCAGATTTTTTATCTTTAATAGTGCATGAACCATCATCAAATGTAACTGAGTATCCATCATTTATCAATTGTCTAACACTCAACAAGTTATGTGATAAACTAAAAATAAAGAAAACATTATCAAGATGTTTTACCTTCCATTTTGTCTTCACCTCAATTGTTTCTTTTTCTTCCACTTGGATTTCCTTATTATCTCCAAGTCTAACATTCAACTTATGAGTTTCATCAATATATCTAAATATTGATCTTCTGCCTGACATATAATTAGAACATTCACTATCTAAAAACCAAATATCATTTGTGATATCATTAACTTGTGAATGAGTCATAAACAACTTATTATTTTCTTCATTTTCCTCCACATAGCTTGCTTGTTTTTCTCTTTTCTAGTAATCTGTTTTCATCTGACCAAACTTTTTACAATAATGACATTGAATTCTACTCTTGTAGTTTTTTTGTTCATAATGCCCATTAAAGTATCCTCTTCCTCTTCCTTTTCTATTTCCTCTACTATGAAATCCTCCTCTGCCACGTCCTCTTCTTATTAAATTTTTATCTTTTTTTGAAGTAGAAAACTCTCCCTTAATCTGAAATACTTTTTTTTCACTTTTTTCAAGTGACATATTCAACTTTGTTTCATGTGCTTGCAAGGAATCTATTAGTCCATCAAATGAAAATGTAGATAAATATTTTGACTCCTCAATTATGACAATAACATGATCAAATTTCAAAATTAAGCTTCTTAAAACTTTTGTAATAATTATATGATCATGAAGATGTTTACCATAAGATTTTATTTGACTAACAATTTCAGTCACTCGAGAAAGAAAATCTTATACCGATTCATTGCTTTTCATGAACAAAATTCTAAACTCACAACAAAGGGTTTGAAGCTTTACTGTAATCACCCTTGATGAGCCTTGAAATTTATTTTGAAGTATCAATCAAGCTCGTTTTGAGGCTATCATTGCTGTAATTCTTGATAAGATTGTCTCATATATAGCTTGTTGAATGAAGAACAATGTTTTTGAGTCCTTTCTATTATCCCTCAATCTGGTTTCTTTATTTGAATCTACATATCCATTCTCTATTAAGTCCCAAAGATCTTGAGACTTGAATAGAGTCTTTATCTTGATACTCCAAAATTCATAGTATTTGCCCGAGAAAATGGGAATAAGGGGTCGAGACATGGAATTACTATTGAAAGCTATAATGTCCAATTTAGATTGAAAAAAAGCTCTGATACCACAAATGTTGGGGTTGGAGGAGCAAGGAAATGATAAAAACAGAATACTATGATTCAATTAAGAGGGAATGCTTTTAATAAAAAAAATACTTACAAGATTTACCCAAATGCATACCACTATCTTGCTTCATGAACTATGGTCTTATTTATAGGATTTAGTGATAATTACCTCATTTTACTATGTCACTCATGATTAAGTTAGGTGTAGGAACAATCCTATAACTTTTAGATTATGGACCACTTCTTAAAACATATCTATAACTACCTAGGACATGATAACTACTTAGATAACTACTATGAAGAAAGCAATACGAGAGGATTGATGCATCGAACAACCGGCCATCTTCAGAGTCTTAACAAGTTTGATCCAAAGGCATACGAGCCAAGGATCGTCTCGCTCGACCCCTTCCACCATCACAAGGCTCACCTGAAAGCTATGGACCACCTAAAATGTTACTATCTCAACAAATTCCTTGGCCGAAACCCCGAAAAGCCCCTGGAAGACTACCTCAAGTTGATCAAGTACAACGAGCGACAAGCACCGATGGCCTACTCAGAAGAAGCGGAGATGAGTACCGATGACTTCGTCCAAATGATGCTGCTTGACTGCTGTTTTGTGATTGAGACTGTATTGCCAGAGGGAGAACGAGAAGACACAATATGGTCGCTGCCACCAGTGGTGGGGCGTGACATGTTGATTCCGGAAAACTAACTCCCTTTCTGTCTCCTTCAGCCTCTGTTCGACTCTGCTTTTCCTGGCCAACGCCATGAACTCAATAATTCGATACTTAGCTTTCCTCTGCGGGTCCATAAGCATCACGACGGAAACTCCCTCCGTCGAAAAGTCATTTCACCATACACTCCATCTTTTCCATTCTTGCATCCTCCCAGCAAACGACCGATACGGCAGTGAATCGTCCACATCCCTCTGCCACAAACCCCAGCTGTATGCAGAACGCGTTCCCCGTGTCCTTTGGGCCCTCACTAGATTATCTATGAGTGTTTATTGTAAACAAAAATAAATAACTATCTACGTGACCTGATCACGAGTCTATATATAGACTCACATCCACCACTCCCGTTCATATTATATCTTATTCTCCAGTCAGCTTTCAAGGTTTTCTTCTTTCCTCGCCATTTATCTCTACATTGATTTCTTTAGTTTGTATCTTTTAAGCAATTCTTTCTTTTAACGTCTTGGCTGTGTTTTTAAAATTTGCCATACATTGTGGAAATTTTAGTAAATGTACGTGGGATATTGGTAGTAGTTAGGAATAAGCAGTACCTAACAGCTATAATTCCTCTAAATTAAGGTTTGAATGCTAGAGGAGATGATAAAGTAGGTCGATCCATTCATTGAGTGCGATGGAAGCAGCTTAATTATCATTATTGAATCCATATATTCTCTGAAGTTTGTTTCTAGTTACTACCTGACTAAATGCCAATTGATAATGATATGCTAATCTAGCCTATATAACACAAAGCAGCAACTTGTATATTTATATGACTATATTATATATATTATAAATTATGTCAATTTGGACTTCCCTAACTAGTGCACTTAACTTCATAATCAAATTTTAAGATTTTTCACTTCCATTCATTTTATAATTTTTAGGAATCTTGTATAATCGAATTCAATATATTTGTATTATGATTAGGATAATAAAATTTGTGCACTTAGATTTTTTTTAATAAACTATAAAATACTCAGATATAGTTCTTGGATCCAATTGCTTTCTATATGG
This sequence comes from Musa beccarii, assembly GCA_024322285.1. Taxonomy (NCBI): domain Eukaryota; kingdom Viridiplantae; phylum Streptophyta; class Magnoliopsida; order Zingiberales; family Musaceae; genus Musa; species Musa beccarii. The sequence continues at coordinate 55,758,494 of CM044399.1, forward strand.
AATAAAGACTCTTATTTGTATATGATAACCCAAATATATAAATGTCTCAAACTATGTTTCTATTAATCCACAACTTAAATGAAGTTAATAAAATTGACTTACTAGGAATCTTGTTCAAGATATATATAATTGTTCTTAGACCTTCATCGCATATTGATTCGAATATAGAATAATAATTTATCATACTTTTAATCATATTTATAAAAATATAATTTTACTTTTCAATAATTTTATTCTATTATGATACACCTAGTAAGGTATATTAAGTATAAATATTTTATTTTTCTAAAAATCTAGAAAAAGGATTAGGATATCGATTCGACTTATCATGTTTACCATAAAGTTCATCACCTCCATCGAATCAAATAATTTTAAATTTTTTTATTTAATTATATTTTATTTCATTTATATACATTTTAAAAGTATCAACAACGTGAGAAGTTTTATATATTATATATAATATTTATATCTTGACAAGTCATATATAATGGTGATGAAATACTTTTCTTTCCCTATAAAGTGTGTAGATATAAGTATATATAATTTGAACAAGTTTATCACCACTAAGAAAAATAATATTCTAACAGTCATAGATAAAAAAAAAACTAAAATTTTAAAATAAAAGCATAACTAGATACCATGTCTATTTACAGGCCTAGGATATTATAAAATAATATATGTATTCCAAGAAGAAAATCACGTAGCTAATTGGCTGATCACTCCTGCTCATGCCAGTAAACATTTTGATCTTTGTAGGAATTCATTTATGTTTCATCAATTAAATTTTTTTATTTATTTTGTAAACAAATTATAGGAATAGGATGACACATTAAACTAGAATACGATTGTGATCTACTATCGTATTCACATCTATTTTGTCTTGTTTATATGTGCGTGCAATTTAGACTCGCCGTTTGTCTACAATTATTAGGTGGAAATTCTGCTCGCACAATCATGAATGCAATAAATCTTGAAACCCCTCCGTTTCTCTAAAAGAACTAAAACTTCGAAGAGGCCTTAAAAGGTTGGGGTAGAAGACAGGAGGAAAAAGAAAGGCTGGTGAGTAACTGGAAACATGGGTACACCAGGGGAGCAGATTGAGATAACTATAGATCCAGACTGGGTTGTCTCATTGAAGAACAAGTTGAAGGTAACAGAACAGGAGGATTGGCGCACCGAACAGCCGACCATCTTCAGAGTCTTACCAAACTTGCGAGGGGTCGATCCAAAGGCATACGAGCCAACGACCGTCTCGCTCGGCCCCTTCCACCATCACGAGTCTCACCTCAAATGGTACTATCTCAACAAATTCCTTGGCCGAAACCCCGAGAAGCCCCTGGAAGACTACCTCAAGTTGATCAAGGAGAACGAGCGGGACGCACGGATGGCCTACTCAGAAGAAGTGGAGATGAGTAGCGATGACTTCGACCAAATGATGCTGCTTGACTGCTGTTTTGTGATTGAGACCATATTGCCAGAGGGAGAAGGACGAGCCACAATATGGTCGCTGTCAACAGTGGTGGCACGTGATATGTTGATTCTGGAAAACCAACTGCCTTTCTGTCTCCTCCAGCCTCTGTTCGACTCTGCTTTTCCTGGCCAATCCCGTGAACTCAATAATTCGATACTTCGCTTTCCTCCGCGGGTCCATAAGCATCACGACGGAAAATCCCTCCGTCGAAAAGCCATTTCACCATATACTCCATCTTTTCCATTCTTGCATTCTCCCAGCAAACGACCGAGATGGCAGTAAATCCACCACATCCCTCTGCCACAAACTCAGCTGTATGCAGAACGTGTTCCCCGTGTCCTTTTGGCTCTCATCGTGGCTAAACAAATTATCATGCTGCACTAGAGACGATCAGGAGGAGTCAAATATGCTTCTGGACTGGATTCCAAGTGCGACACAGCTCACGGAGGCTGCCGTCCATATCAGGAAGAAGAAGGCTAAGAGCTTTCTGGACATCACCTTTCGGGATGGGAAGATGGAGATCCCCCAGCTTCAGGTTGATGACCACACCAACACCCTCCTCAGGAACCTCATAGCCTTCGAGCAGTGCTGCAACGAAGTCAGCCGTCATGTCACGGCCTACGCGGCACTCATAGATTGCATCGTCGATACTGCTGCCGACGTCGCATTGCTCCAACAAAGTAAAATCATTATTAGCGGTATGGGCGACGGCAAAGAAGTCGCCACTCTCTTCAACCGACTTGGCAAGGAGGTAACGATTGACGAACCCAGTCGTAACTACTTTTCAAGAATCTACAAAGAAGCCAATGAGTACTACGGCGCCAGATGTAACAAATGGAGAGCAAGGTTGAATCATGATTACTTCAGTAATCCATGGGCGATTGTCTCGGTGGCTGCAGCTATCTTTCTCTTCATTCTCACCACAACTCAGACCATTTACATAATACTGAGCTATCTTCAGCTAACTAAATAGTCATCATGGTCTGTATCATTTGTTAGCTTGTATGAACCACGTAATGATCTCTACGTTTATCTTTAAAGGTGTTTGCGCCATGTACGCGGATGTCACATCGTCAACAAGCTTAAAATTTTCAATCATGATGCAGATTCACTGTCAGCAAGAAGAAGGATCGAATGGTAAGTCATCATCTTGTACACCCACATCTATTGCTTACGTCGCGTACGAAACTTCCACACCACGTTCTGTAAATTAAGATTGCCTTCTTGGTGAATCCTGACAAAAGAACAGGGCTTGTCTTTGAGTGGTATAGTATGTTTGGCGTAGTAGATAATATTATTAACATAATTATTGCTAATATTATATTTTGAATATGGATATAAAAAGCTTAACTAACTAATAATTTATGTCAAGGTTAATGAAAGTGGAACATAGTGAGCATTTCATCAATTGAAAGGAACATTCGATCAAGGTTGATGTGAAAATTAATAAAGAAGAAAAGGCACTTCATACATTACTTGTTGGCACGTATATAAAGTAACTTTATAGAGATATTATTACGTAAAAATAGGCATAATTCTTGTGTTATCAGAAAATAAAATAAAATTAAGAATATTGATAGTAAGATATTAGTTACTCAAGATGGATTCAAATAATAATAAATATTATTATCAGGGCCTTATTTTTCACTTTTGTTTCAAAAGGAAATTTAAATTATGTTACCTTATGAATTCGGACAAGAACAATTAGAAGCTCGAATTATTTAAATTTTCCTTGACCAATTCGAGTAACTTGTCGAACTTATGATCAACTTGGCTAAATCTGATATATTTTTCCTTTGCACACAATTCCAAAGGTAGCACGATTGATGTGTGTAATATGCTTAACTTTAGTAGAAGAAAAAAAATTATATTTAAATATCTTGGAACTATTGTGGCTCCTTAGAATAAATACCCCATATAACTTCATACTTAATCTTATGAAAAACAAACTTAGTAGGCGACATGGCTCATCTTTCTCAAGTTTGAAGGAAGGTTCTTATCCAATCTGTCCTTGATTTCATACTTATCTATGCATTCAATATGGTCTTGATGCTTAAACCTACTATTACAAAAATTAAATTCTTCCCTAAAAGATTCTTATGACAAAATAGTCATAACAATACAAAGATACATCTTATTGCTTGCGACACCGTTATTTAAAATGTGCTGCTGCTGTTCTTGTCTTATTGATTTATTTACATTTTTCTTGTAAATGTAAATAAAATGTGCTGTCCATATTAAATGTGCTGCTGCCGTCCATATTAAATGTAAATGTAAATAAAATGTGCTGCTGCTGCTGTCCATATTAAAATGTTCTTGTCTTATTGATTTATTTACATTTTTCTTGTAAATGTAAATAAAATGCGCTGTCCATATTAAATGTGCTGCTGCTGTCCATATTAAATGTAAATGTAAATAAAATGTAAATAAAATGTGCTGCTGCTGCTGCTGTCCATATTAAAATGTTCTTGTCTTATTGATTTATTTACATTTTTCTTGTAAATGTAAATAAAATGCGCTGTCCATATTAAATGTGCTTCTGTCCATATTAAATGTGCTGCTGCCGTCCATATTAAATGTAAATGTAAATAAAATGTGCTGCTGCTGCTGTCCATATTAAATGTGCTGCTGCTGTTGTTCTTGTCTTCAAAATCGAATGAGACTCACTCACCATGATCTAGAATTCGACCAAATCATGGACCTCAAATTGAAAACTCTCATTCGATTTTGTAAAACAACATTCAATTATGACAAAGAAAGTGAGTCTCGTTGATCGAGAATATATATTTTAATTTGACCAACATTAATTGCTGTTTGATGTGATTGTGGCATACGACCTCCCATCACTAGACTATCTATGAGTGTTTATTGTAAACAAAAATAAATAACTATCTATGACCTGATCACGAGTCTATATATAGACTCACATCCACCATTCCCGTTCATATTATATCTTATTCTCCAGTCAGCTTTGAAGGTTTTCTTCTTTCCTCGCCATTTATCTCTAGATTGATTTCATTAGTTTTGCATCTTCTAAGCAATTCTTTCGTTTAACGTCTTAGCTGTGTTTCTAAAATTTGCCATGCATTGTGGAAATTTTAGTGCATATATGTGGGATTTATGTATTGGTAGTAGTTAGGGATAAGCAGTACCTAACAGCTATAGTTCCTCTAAATTAAGGTTTGAATGCCATGATGTTATAGATGAGATGCAGATTATGAATTTAGAAGAAGTTCTATAGGTGTTGCAGCAAATGAGGATTATTATATAAGGAAAGGTTCCACTAAAGTGGCTTAAAAGCAAATAAATTACGTAAATTATATAATGTTCGGCTCCATTCTCCATCAATGTTAATTGTTTGATTTGATTAGTTGGTTGTATGTGGTATTCTTATATTTTATATATAGTGTTAGGATTGCAAGTATTTTTGATTTGTAAGAGCCCAAGTATCCTTCGATGATAAAGAATCATGATATGAAAACATTAGAAAAAAAAGATAATATTTATTTTTATGTCTTGACGGAGAATAGAAAATAGAGAATATTCTTATGAAGGAAGAAACCACATATTTTTATGTCTTGAGGGAGTAACAAATTAATGTGTTTTTGTTGGGATTAAGTTAATGATGATTGTGATTATTTATACATAATGAATAATTTTGTTGTCTCCGTATATATAAATAATTTTGTTGGGATTAAGTTCTCTTTGCGTATTGGCATCGTCATAACTTTCAAATATGACGATAGTGCACCAACAAATTCGATAAAGATTTTCTGAATAATATTGAAATGTATACATTGTATATTTGATATATTATTATTTAATTTTATTTTTTGATATTAAATTTTTTTATATAATTATATAATTATAGTTTTTATGCTTACACTATGAATAAGGCTAGTGAATTTGTTTATACTATTCTTTTTAGATCTGTTTATGACCGAAACCGGCGTTCGTATGGAGAAATAGGTCGACTATTTTGTTCTCACATTCGTCGAGCAATAATTCTCTGGATTCCTTGCTTCATTTCTTCCGAGAACCTTAGCGTACGTTAAGGTTTGGGGAGACACCAGAGAAGGAAAGCAAGAACATAAATAAAAAGAAGCTGAAGATGAGTATTGCAGCGAAGAAGAACGAGATAATTATACATGAGGAATGGTTAAGCTCGTTGAAGAAGAGGGTAGACGAAACGAAATCGGTGGGTTGGCGCACCGATGGGCCGACCATCTTCAAAGTCCCTGAAATCTTTCGAGAGGCGGATTGGAAGGCATATGAGCCCAGGATGGTGTCGCTCGGCCCCTACCACCGTCGCAAGTTTGACCTGAAAGCTATGAAAGATCTGAAATGGCACTACCTCAAGAAATTCCTGGGCCGGAACCCCGGCAAGTCACTGGAAGACTACATCGCGCAGATCAAGGAAGGAGAGGAGGAGGCACGTATGGCCTATTCAAAAAAAGTGCGCATGAGTAGTGATGCGTTCTCCCAGATGATGCTGCTTGACTGCTGTTTCGTGATCGAGATCATAGACTTGTGGAAAACGCATGTGGAAGGAAGACAAAATGGGGAAAGAAGACAAGAAGAAGATGAGAAACCGGATGTGGCAATACACGTAGAAGAAGAAGAAGAAGAAGAAGAAGAAGAAGAAGAAGAAGAAGAAGAAGAAGAAGAAGAAGAAGAAGAAGAAGTATTAATGGCGCAACCGGAAATGCAGTTTAATACGGATGAGGAAGGAACAGGAGCTGAGCATAATCTAATTACAAGTACACGGTACACTCTGCCAGTGGTCCTGCGAGACATGCTGATGCTGGAAAACCAGCTTCCTTTCTTCCTCCTCCAGACTCTGTTCCACTCGGCTTTTCCTGAATCACCTCCTGATAGCCTAGAAAATTGGACAGTCAAATTCGTCAGCAATGTCGTGAAAAACAAGATTGAGAATCCCCCCAGTATCGGCGATGTGAAAATTCACCATATACTTCATCTTTTGCATTATTGCATTGACCCATCAAAGACACGAGATGGCGGTAAACCTTCCTCATCCCTCTGGCACAAACCTAACAGGAACAACTTACGTCGCTCTCGAGACGATATAGAGCGGATCGAGCACCCAACTCCCCTGCTGAAATGGATTCCAAGTGCGACGGAGCTCATGGAGGCTGGAGTACATTTTAGGAAGAAGAAGGAGGCCACGAACTTCTTGGACATCACCTTTCAGAATGGTGAGATGGAGATCCCCTTGCTTCAGGTAGATGACGGCACCGAAACCTTACTCAGGAACCTCATAGCATTCGAGCAGTGCTCCAGGAATGTCAGCTCTCATGTCACGGCCTACGCGGCGCTCATGGATTGCATCATCAACACCGCCACCGACGTCGCGTTGCTCCAGCAACGTAGGATCATCCTTAGCGGTTTGGGCGACGGCAAGCAAGTCGCTAATCTATTCAACCAACTTTGCAAGGAGGTGACGTTGGACTACGAGAAAAGTTATGTTTCAGGCATCTACAAAGATGTCAACGAGCACTACGACACCAAATACAACCAATGGCGAGCGAGGCTTAATCATGATTACTTCAGTCATCCTTGGGCGGTCATCTCGGTGTTTGCAGCCATCTTGCTCTTCGTTCTCGCCACAACGCAGACCATCTTTTCTGTTCTGAGCTATGTTCGACCGCCAAATTAGTCTCCGTAATATTATTATTATTATTATTATTATTATTATTATTATTATTATTATTATTATTATTATTATTATCTGCCTCTTCCTGCAGTGTTTGTATGAGATTGCTCAAAAGCTTTCCTTTTGCATACCTGCGTCAGAGTTATGCATTTTGTAGGACAATTAAATTGGCTATATGATCACAAAATGCAATTGAAAATGAATGCCAGGATGCCACCTATGATTACTTCATCATAATTGTTCATCACTTCTCTGTAGATTCTCGCATCAATCGTCGCTCATACTTAGAAATGTAGATCACCAAACACACGTCAACATAGTGTATTCAGTAGATGATGGTATTTGCAGAATATACGCATATTTCTATACGGTATCATATTATCAAATCCTGCTTAAAATTTTGAATGCATGAATCGTAGTAGAATTACGGCTAGGAAATCAAGGAAATACAAACTGACCATTTAGCTATTAATGCTATTATGAAGATATTATATAGTAAATCTTTTTCTGATAATTTATCTATCATCCTAATTTGGTCGACAGAATTTTATATGACCACTTATGTCTTTACACCTGTTAGTTAAATAACATATAGGGTGTTAAAATCGATTCATCAATGATTCGATTTTGAAGATTATAAATAGTTTCAATTCGGTGGTATTGTTCTTTCAAGTTTGATTAGCTGATTCAAGTGAATCAATTTTATAAATTATATGAATTAATGATCAAACTGGGCATACAACAACAATTATGAGTCTAACTTTATAAATCTTATCACGTCAATAATTTAAAGAAACCAAGATTCAAATTCAGATGGATGTTGCTTATCTCAATCTGAGTAATGACACTGCAAACACAAGGTAATAGATATAATATACCTCACTAACTTAAAATCAAATCAGAATATCCTTTAATCAATTTTAAAATAATTTTATATGTTGTTAAGCCTCTCACAAGCTTAATATCCAATATATGTTGGGGTCGTTCGGGGTCTTGCAAAAGTTGCATCAAAAGCATATTCGATAAAGGTTTTTTTTAATATTTAAGTTAGCAAATTTAAAAAGAGTATTATAGGATTCGAATAGTATAGAGTTCTCTTAAGTATTCGAATAGCAAGGCCTCTTATGGAAGCATTGGTAACAATTCAATGAGAAAGTAATCCAAAATGTATTACATTTTTTGGATTTGAAAAGTCAATTAAACTATAAAGCATTATGATTAATATTATGATATCAACCACCTACACTACTTCACATGTCGGAATAACATTCAACCACCTAGGCTACTCATCTGACATGTCAAAATAACATTGCACCATGTAGGTGCTTGATTGATGATGACATGATATTATATATATATATATATATATATATATATATATATATATATATATATATTAAATATCAAGTCGTCATCATCGTTATAGAACTCAATTGGATCATTAATTTATTATACAAAATTGGTATTATCTTTCAATTTACTTATATAATATATTATGATAATGTCAATGCCACATACTTAAGTGTCAATTCGGTGTTTGTGAAAAAAAAATTCTCTAAAGATTTTTATAAAGAAAGAAAACTTTATAAATTAGGATTTGACTATTCTATATCTCATATGTTTATGTATATGATTCCTTTTGATTAAGTCAATGATGACTCATTATTCTTTTTGTTAGAGAATATGAAATTATATAAACCTTATATTGATTTTTAATTATATTTTTTAATTATTAATCTATATGATTCCTTTTGATTTTAAATCTTCTCTCTTATAGAGTGATTGCTACAAGTGCTCTTTTGTTTTTCGTTCATCTGTCTTTTTTCTGATCGCATATAATGTCTAAATATTATCAAAAATAACATGTGCTTTGAATTATATATGCTTTTGGTACGATACCGTTAAATTGTAATAGTTGCATAATCATTTATAATCTTCAAAACCAAATCATTATTGAATCGGTTTGGGCTGAACTAGTTTTGAACCCATTCGATTTAGGTTTGATTTGAGTTTTGGATTCGATTTGAACATCCTTATCTACCAATCACATCTCTCTCATTGTGCTTAGTTCCTTTCCCTTCACGGGGCCCATTCACTTATATCCCATCATCATCACTTCTGCTCCATCGCTTAGACCCCAATACCTTCGTCCTATTTTGATTTGTCTCCATCAAAAGATATTTAAGATATTGTTAAGGACTTCTTAAGTTACAAACAAGGTGGTAGCGTGGTTTGGTCCGAACTTCGATGCATAGGATCGTCCATAGTGTCGACGGTTGTTGGTCTCCGTCAAATCAAGTTAAGCTCTATTCTTTGTTGCCATTGGGTTCTTGCAAAAAAAGCCAAGGTCGAGAATGGGGAGTTCTCGATTTGATCCCTTCGAAGGTTAAATTAACTTAGTGATTTAGAATGGTTGAGTTTTTATGGCAAGAAGTCCCCTCCGGGTTTGGAAAGATTAGTTTTTATACTTGTGAAGATGAATTGGTCGTACAGGGCCAATTAACTATAACTGGCTTCTTGGGCGATCAACTTAAGCTTATGTGCAAGCGCCAATCGACCTGCACGGATCGATGTCGCGTGGTGCTACCCCGAGCTTTCCGAGGCTACTATACCGTGATGATGTTGTTTCGTACGAAAAGAATAATTGCTCATCGGAGTCCGATGCACCACATGTGTGTTGCGCGTCACGTCAGACTTGAGGTTCCACATTCGCACTATCGTGTCTTCCCTATCATGTATTAAAAAAAAAGAACAACAATCCAACAAAAAGCCCATAGAGAACCTTTTTCATCAAAATTGTTCCAAAACATTCCTAAACTAACAAGAAAACTCGCATGAAGACATCATAAGAACGTTAAGCTAGTGTTACATTTGACGAAGAAAGACGTACTGAATTGTTATGGGCACCTAAAGCATGTCTAAGCAAGAGTCGAGTAATTGGTTAAGTTTAATATATAATAACCCCATGCTCCAAAATAAAGAAACAATAACCCCACAGTTCAAACTGTAATGCCTGCGCATGCAGAACAAAGCTTCCAAAGCTCTCACACAGATTCCTAAACAGAGAATAATATATTGAAATTATAGGATTAAAAAGACAACTTTCTCAGCTAAACTTTTGTCCATCAACCTCCTGCCATATTGAATGTATCAAATGGTGTAGAAATGTATATATCCACAATTTTAAGACATCAAATTTCTTCACTCAATCCTCTTTGATTCCTCAATTTTGTGACATTAAATTTTCTCTTTTGTTTTTTACTTTTGTCACAAAAAAAAGAGAGAAGAAAACAGCAAGAGTACTGTGTCCTTTTTTGATGCAGAAAGTTCCCACTGCTTTCTTCTCTGGTGGGCTTCCCACACCTTCTGCACCTTTAAGAAACCTGAAGAGAAACCCACAAGGATTGCCCATCACCCACCCCTGCCTCTCCCAAGGACGAGACCAGACCAGCAAAAGCGAGAAATGGGTGTCGAGCGGCGACCTTTCGTTTTCCTTCTTCTGTTCCTCCTCTCTCTGCTGCTCCAAAGTCTCACCTTTGCTAAGAGGGTAGGCATTTTAAGACATCCCTCGTAAAGATCGCTTTTTTCTCTATGCTTTATTGTTGAAAGCTTTGGTTCATTCCATTCTCTTGAGTTCTTCTTCCTCTGGTGCAGTCTTATGTTGTCTACTTCGGAGGGCATTCCCATCGGTCGGAGGAGGCCCCTTTGCTCGCCCATGAGCGAGTCGTGAACTCCCATTACGAGTTCCTCGGCTCATTCTTGGGGAGGTAAGACATCCTGTCGGAGGCATTCTGGTTCCTCTTCTTGACCTCAATCAATCATCTTGCAATGCAGTAAGCAGAAGGCCCAAGACGCCATCTTTTACTCCTACACGAAGTACATCAACGGTTTCGCTGCTGATCTCGAAGAGGAAGAAGCCACGGAGATCTCCAGTGAGGCATTCTCTCGAAATTTTCATCATGCCCATGCCTTTCCTCCTTTCACGGTTGCAAGACTGTTGTTTGCAGAGCATGCTGGCGTTGTATCCGTGTTTCCTAACGGAGGACACACATTACACACCACCCGTTCGTGGGATTTCCTCGGCCTCCAGAGGAACGGCAGAGTTCCTCCGAGTTCTATCTGGGCACAGTCGAGATTTGGCGAAGATGTCATCATCGGAAATCTCGACACTGGTACGTCCACTTTACATCGAAAAACTTCTACCCTTGTGAGGTAATTGGCTTTTCCTTCTCTCGTTTCATACCAATCCATGCACTGTTAATCCCCTGCTTCAATCCGTGCGTTCATGGGACTCTGTTGCTGCAGAGCTTAGCTATTCAACATGAAACAGTCACATTTGACCACTGAAACACTAATTTTATCCTGTTATTTACTAATTTTCTCTCATTTCTTCTCTAATCCCTCATAGATAGATCTTTCAGATTTCAGGAACACCATTTATATATTTTGTAGGAACTCTGAAACTGTTCTTGTCGTGGTGAAACAGTGACCAAGTGCCACTGAGGCATTGACCGAGGAACTTGATTCATCTCCTGATCATATTCATCTGCTGTCTCTATCCAGCTCTCAAAAACATATTCCACCGTTCGCATGGTTGACTGATTTGTTCTTGTTTCTTCGAATGTATGATGTTGGCAGGTGCATGGCCGGAATCCGAGAGCTTCAAGGATGAGGGCATGGGGCCGATTCCACCAAAGTGGAAGGGAATCTGTCAGAATGACATCGATAAGGGAATTCGCTGCAACAGGTCTCCCCTCTTTGTACCCCCTTCCATCTTTCATTTTTCATTTTTCATCTTTCATCACATGAAGACTGTGCCTCCTTTGTTCTCATCTCTGCTGCTCACATCACGTCTACTGAGGTTAGCAGATGCTTCCGGACTGGATGAACGGCTTTCTCTGTCGGTTTGGACTCTTTTGGGTTGCTTTGGATAGCTTGCAGTTTCATATGACCACCTCTTGAAGCCAATGCTGATACAACACATAGCTAACCTGAAGAAGATTAAAACATGATTAATTCGACTTCTACAAGTTTGAAGTAGTTGTTTAGCTTCAATAAATTCTTCACAAGTCTTCCATATTGTGCCTTCTCGCCATTCATGTTCAAAACCGCTTAGCATACCGACTGCTGGAGTACTTGGGTTGACTTTGTTAAAGATAAAGAATTGAACAAAAACAAATTGACAGAGTAGGGCTCACTTACATTTATCTTTTCCTGGCACTTTTTTTGGCCATTTCAGCAGCATCTGCTGTATGTACAGTAAAGGTCGTAATTTCTCATCAGAAATGTGTCTCTTCCATTGCAGATCAGGCCAATAGTCTCTTTCCCAGTTCTTCAAACTTGCACCATGCATTTAGTGTGCTGGACCACATTTCAGGGCTTAGTAATCTGTTCAATCTTGGGAACATCAAAGACATAAATCCAGCAGATTCCACTGTAAAAGACAATTTTAACAGCTGTAGACATAAGCATAGGCTATGAAGACAGGATTCATATGGTGTCCCCTTGCCTTCCTAGAAATATGCACCTTGTTGTCTCTTTATCTTTGATTCCCATCCAAGTTGAAAAGGAAAAGACAAAAAAAAAAAAAAGTCTTCTTGTTGCCAACTCCTGTTCTCAGGGCCAGGTGAAGTTTTCTATTTTATAGGAACACTAACAAAAATAATGTTGGAGAACAGGTGGATCATCTCTTTGGTTTAGTGATGTTTTATTATCTTTTATCTTACTCGAATTAAGTGAGCCGCTGCTGTTCTATGAATCTTTGGCGGAAGAAATAGCTTCTTTGAATGATGTGTGACAGAGAAAGGGAAAGCATTGAAACAATAATTTAGGCTTCTCGATATGTGGGAAACGCTTTTGCCGCCCTCGACGAGAAACCAACCCCGTTTCCCCGTCTAACGGCTAGCAGCTCCACTTGAACGCTTTCGAGAAGCGGGCTCTGATGCATCATGCGTCATTGACGCGAGGAGCGTGATCATCATAGATCTGACGGCTGACGCTGATGCTCCACGCAGGAAGCTGATCGGCTTGCGGTACTTCAACAAGGGCTACCGGTCCGCGGTGGGCGCCGTGGGCCTCGCCGACGAGACGCCCCGAGACACCGACGGCCACGGGACCCACACGCTCTCCACGGCGGCGGGGCGGTTCGTGCCGGGCGCAAACGTCTTCGGCCTCGGCAACGGCACGGCCAAGGGCGGCGCGCCGAACGCCCGCGTGGCAGCCTACAAGGTGTGCTGGCCGCCGGTCAATGGCAGCGAGTGCTTCGACGCCGACATCTTGGCGGCCTTCGACGCGGCGATCCACGACGGCGTGCATGTGCTCTCGGTGTCGCTCGGCGGTGGGCCGACGGATTACTTCAAGGATGGGGTGGCGATCGGCTCCTTCCATGCCGTCAAGCATGGCATCACCGTCGTGTGCTCCGCCGGCAACTCGGGCCCCCAATCGGGCACGGTGTCGAACACCGCGCCGTGGATCGTCACGGTTGGAGCAAGCACTATGGACAGGGAGTTCCCCGCCTATCTTTCTCTACGCAGCAAGAAGCCAATTAAGGTTAGCTTCGATCTCTATTCTCTTATGAAACATCATGTTCTTGATTTCATGAATGCTACTCGGATTTATTTGTTCCCTGATGTGTCTTGTTCAAGCATAATTAATTGCTCAAGTTTTCCTCACTTTTCACAAATGAAACAAAAATTTCCTTGTCTATAAACTACTACGTAGTGATCATTGGTTACCTGTAATCAAACCTCTTTGCATCCATTGGATTTTGCTCACTTTTCTTGTTCTTTTTTGCTTTCAGGGTCAAAGTCTCTCTCCAATGGCCCTTCCGGACAAGATGTTCTACCCCATTATTAGCTCGCGGGAAGCTACGGCTATAAATGCATCACAGGATAGCGCGTATGGAAGAATTCATGTTATTGTTGCTATTTTATTCTCATTTGACTTGCCGCAAGTGGTGACCATTCTTGTGTTAAACGCACCATTGTTCTTGATTTCTCAATGCTAAAACTACACAATTAGAAAATAAGCAGTTTATGGTTTTTTTTTTCTTACCTAGACTTCTACTTACAACATTGTTGAAACTATCAGATTTTGCTGAACATTTAACATCTAAAACATAAATCTAGTAATCTTGGCACTCATGTCATGTTGCTGAATATTTATCAAGGAAAAATAAACATTTCCAGTGTCGCATGCTTTTACTAAGTTTTTTTTGTAGATCATATGAAATTGAATTGACATTTTTTCATTTAAATTGCAGCAAATTGTGCCTCAAGAGATCTCTAGATCCAGAGAAGGTTCGAGGGAAGATAGTTGTATGCCTACGTGGGGAAAATGCAAGAGTTGAAAAGGGAGAGGTTGTTCACCAAGCCGGCGGCATCGGAATGGTACTAGCAAATGATGAATCCACTGGAAATGAGATCATTGCAGATGCCCATGTTCTTCCTGCGACCCATATATCATACGATGATGGCCTTGCTATATTATCGTATCTCAATTCCTCCAAGTGAGTTTGCAAAGTATACACTGTTCCTAGTGCTAAATCATCAGTGTGCATATACTAGACAACTTTTGTGGCATAGTCCCCATCAACTTTGATTGCAATAGCTTTGGCTTCACCAATAGCCTATTAGCTCGGTTAGAACATCCTTCGACAGCACATGTTTGGCAAATTTCTAGACCTACAGAGCGAATTTTTGACCTTTTTGCTCTTCCATGAGTTATGAACCCCAAATCATAATAAAATAAAAAAATCATGATCTAGATTGAACATGTATATTATTGTTACCTAATTTCTGAATAGAGATATTTTTTTCTTTAAAAGACAAAGCTGTAGTTAGCAGTTTGGTGGGCATCAGTCAATCCTTTTATGGTTGCTGCTAAATGTTCAACTGTATGTTTGGGTAACTCTCTAGAATTTCTCATAATTTAGACTGACCCAAAAGCTAAATGGTCACAAACTGTTTTTTCACTGCTTGAATTTATGCAGCTATCTGTAATCTTATAGTATGCTCCAATTTCTTAGGTTGAAGCTGCAGCCATATGCAGTACATCGACATTGGGGCAAAAAATGTCGAATTTTAGAAAGACATGATATATAAATGGAAATACTGCATCAATACAATCCTTTCTGCAATAGTTAAATTTATGTAGAATATTCTTCCTGTAGGTCACTCTTTGGATATATTACAAGCCCCAAAACAACTATTGGCACAAAACCAGCACCAGTCATGGCTGCTTTCTCTTCTCAGGGACCTAATACCGTCAACCCTGAGATCCTCAAGGTTAACCAAAAACCCTCTTGTTCTATTCTGTAGGGCCTAATTAATCCATAATGTTGGTCAATTTTTATTGTCAATTTTGCAGCCTGATATCACTGCACCAGGGGTTAGCATTATCGCTGCGTTCTCTGAAGCAACTGGTCCAACAGGTCTAACCTTTGATGATCGTCGTGTTTTATTCAACTCAGAGTCAGGGACCTCCATGTCTTGCCCTCACATTGCGGGCATTGCTGGACTTCTCAAAGCTCTCCACCCTGATTGGAGTCATTCAGCAATTAAGTCTGCAATCATGACAACTGGTATGTGTTTACTCCATGACTGATTTTTTTTGTTTCAACTCGTGTATAACTCTACTTCTGCTCTTATCTAGCCAAGCATGGTGTATCAATTTGCATACAGTTCACCATTTTGCCTACAAACTTGTGCAGCTAGAACTCGAGACAACATGAAAGAGCCTATGTTCAATTCATCCTTTGTGAGGACCTCTCCATTCGGCTATGGCTCTGGCCATGTCCAACCAAACCGTGCCATGGACCCTGGCCTTGTTTATGATCTAACTACAAATGATTACTTGAACTTCTTATGTGCGCTTGGCTACAACTCCACTCAAATAGCAACATTCAGCACTGAACCTTTTGTCTGCCCATCTAAACCTCTAAAGATCGAAGACCTAAACTATCCTTCAATCACGATCCCTAATCTGTCTGGTGCTTCGACTATAACCCGAACGGTAAAGAATGTCGGACTACCAAGCACATATAAGGTTCGTGTGGAAGAACCGGCAGGAGTCTCAGTGACGGTGAAGCCCAGAAAACTCAAGTTCAAGAAACTAGGTGAAGAGAAGAAGTTTACAGTTGCTCTCAAAGAAAAAAGAAGTAATTTGGCTAGAGAGTACACTTTTGGTGGTTTAACATGGTCAGATGGGAAGCACTATGTCAGAAGCCCAATTGTTGTGAAGGTAGCAAGTTAAAAGAATGTTGTGACCCATCGTAATTTTCATAAACAGGAAATGTTTGGTATATTTGTAGACCAATGTTGGAGAAGAAAAAGCTGTATTGATGAACATCATATATTGCAATAAATGCAAAAAAAAAAGCCAATAAATGCATAGCAAAAAATCAGCAGGAAAAGAACTGTTTTCTTCTTGATTCTTACTTTATTCAATGTTTTTTGCTCTCTCAAATTTTGATGCAGTTTCTTAGTCAACCTAACAGAGATCAGTCAATTTAAACACTTGAATTCTGGATTAGTCTAGTGATATGCAGTAAATGATCAACACTTGAAACAACACAAAATCTCAATATGAAATGTCAAATTTAAGTTTCGCGTACAAATTATATACATATATACATATATATGTATAGGTATATACATATACATATATATATTCATATATATATATATATATATATATACATATATATAAATATAATCCGACGGGCTACGCGGTTGGTTTTTCGGTGGGGTCGGCGCCGACGACAGCGAGGACTCGGTTTTAATTGTATTATAACTTTGACGGCCCCATTGATACCTTACTCGAGTCAGTTGCCTGAGATGTGGGTCCCACAAGAGGGAAGCGGGTAAGCCTCGACGCGTGGGAAGAGTATTCCTTTAATTGGAGGGCAACTGCGTACACGCCTCCGGAAGCCAGAGAAGGTAGACCCCAACTTCCCTCGGGTCTTTCTTCGATCGATTCTGTATTTTTAGGGTTTCGTTCTCGATCATTGGAGGGTCGGGGTGGTGGTGGTGGATCTGAGTGAGAGGATGTCATACGCTTACCTCTTCAAGTACATCATCATCGGCGATACAGGCACTTTCTTTTGCTTCCCCTAGGGTTTATATTTGATCTTCCGGTTGCGTAGAGTTTTCGATTTTTTTTTCATGGTTGGGGATTTGATGAGCTACGCGTAACTTGGTGCGAAAACGATGGTGGTGGCTTGTTATCAGTGTCGGGTTAGGGTTAAACTTTGATTCTTCCTAGTGAATTAATTATCGTTTTGTTGTGTTCGGAGTTTGCTTGTAAATTGTGGGAAGAATACAATATGCTATAGTGCTTTCTCCTCTTCAAGTTTCCTGTATGGTTTTTTTTGTCTCTTGTTGGCTTTCATTATGATAATAGAGTATTTACGATATGAGGACGATGATGTGATCCTTTTTTTTTTTTAATGTGAAGTTCCTTTTCTTATACATTAATGTAATGCAGATTTACAATCTTATCTATACAGTATTACCAGCGAACATTCTTGTGATTAATCTACACATATTTTTGTTATTTCCTATTGTAAAATTTGTGTATGGGTCATTTTTGTGTTCTTTCTTCACGGTTTCTGTGTTTCTACTTACATATTTATTGGGGTTTGGTCAACGATATTGGGAATGATCCCACTAATGTGTCATTCTGTTAATTGCCTTCATTTCTAGTTTAGTTCAGCATGTTAACATTGTCTATGAAGTAAACGAAGACAGGTAGTGTTGGTATCGAATTTGGTCGACACAGATTTTTTAATTGCAGTTTTACTGGAACTTCTTGGATTTTTTTTTTGACTTTTTCTCTATTTTCAGGAGTGGGGAAATCATGTCTTCTTCTGCAGTTTACTGACAAGCGCTTCCAACCTGTGCATGACTTGACAATTGGTGTTGAATTTGGAGCTAGAATGATAAACATTGACAATAAGCCCATAAAATTGCAAATATGGGATACAGTTAGTATCTTTTTTATCTCTTTCTCTCTTTAGTGAATTAGTGTAATCATGAATTTTAAGTGTACTGTTTGTTCGCTGGAATATGATATTTCTAAGGATGTGATGGTTACTTTGTTGGACTTTTGAGATAGACTATTATGGTTTCTTAAAGATCATACTTGTAAGGAGGTAACAACATTTTACCTGGTATCCGTAGTGTTTGACACCATTGTTTCCAAATTTAGCACTCGGAGAGTTTAAGTATAGTTTCTAGCTTAGATGATTCTTGGATGAATTTATGCCCTTGTTTCTGTGGTTATTTAAATGATTTAGAGTCCTATTCAAACTGCACTAATACTTATGGCATGTAAATAATATTTTCAGTGTAGCTTTTGTTTGGAAAATTATTCAGTTGTGAAGATTCAAGTTTGGGACTTATATATGTATTTCGCTTTGTGATTTGTGAAATTTTGTTGGAAAAAGAAATCATCCCTTAAGTTTTGTGGTAGAGATTAATTTATAGAGCATGAAAAAGCTGATAGGAAGAAACAATATAAATAAGACATGCAGGGATGACATTGACTCTAGTGATAAGGGAACTATCACCATTCCATTTGTTCCTTCAATAGCTGTATATGACATGGAATATGCCTTGTTAACTTCTAAATTCATCTAATCAGAAAATTAAAAATATTGCAGGCTGGCCAGGAATCTTTTCGATCAATTACCAGGTCCTATTATAGAGGTGCTGCTGGTGCCCTGCTTGTCTACGACATCACCAGGTATTAACTTCACAGAGATCCTTGATCTTTCGGCGCTGTTTGTTGCTTATACTGTTTAATATTTAAACTGATTATTAGGAGGGAGACATTCAATCATCTTGCTAGCTGGCTGGAAGATGCAAGACAACATGCAAATCCTAATATGACAATCATGCTGATTGGCAACAAATGTGATTTGGCTCACAGAAGAGCTGTGAGCGCCGAGGAAGGAGAACAGTTTGCCAAGGAGCATGGATTAATCTTTATGGAGGCCTCTGCTAAAACAGCACAGAATGTCGAGGAGGTGAACCAGCTTTCTTTTTTTTTTTTCTTTTTTCTTGTGCCATGTTTTGTTATCCTATGAACTTTTGTGTGACAATTACTTTGCAAACTTTGTCATATATGGTTGCAGGCTTTTATTAAAACGGCAGCAATGATATTCAAGAAAATTCAGGATGGTGTATTTGATGTATCAAATGAGGTAAGAATGTGTATAGCAATAGGTTATGGTACACAAACCAAAGCATTGATGAAGGTAGACTACTCTGTAGTTACCAAGGCCTCGCTGGTTTTCCTTTTTATGTGTTGCATAATGACAAACATTATATCAAATTTTCACTATTTTGGCTTTCTAATCTTGAGATTGTCTGTCACATGAATGTAGGCTGATTATTTGCTTGTAAGAGAACTGTGGACCCTACAGCCAGGAGGGCTATTGTTCCTATAGTTCTGTTTAGTTTCTGAAACTTACATAAGCAGAAAGCTTTTACATTAAAAGAAGTTTCAGATACAACAGAATTGTCTTTAAAAAGTGTTAGACAAACCATAATCAAACATGTCTCATACCTCAAGTTCCATTTCTTGCTTCCAAAAATGAGAATACGACGAATTGAGCCCAGTAAATGTCATGCAATTGCAGTTGGTTGAATAACCATGATCATGCCTCTTCTTCCTGTCAAGATATTAAAGGCTGTTTTGTTCCTAATGATCTACAGTAGTTCGATTGCACCTTTAATAGCATATGCATTATTTACCTAAAGTGCAAATTCAATGATGAATGTGACTGGTACAGGGTAATTTTTTTGTAATATTTAAACGTAAAATTGTATATAAAAATGTCTTTTGTCTGAAACTGGAGCCTACACACAGTAACTGAAGCTCATGATGAGAACCTTTAACTACTGATGATGATATAAACTGAGTGATGTCAGTCTTACCTTAATAAATAACATTGATATGATGCAAGACCTCCTTTGTGTGTTCTACTTTTTCACTCACCATCTGGATCGAATGAGCTCAAATTCCTATTGTCAATTATACTGGTGATGAATTTTAGGCTGACTTTAAGGGTTGCAAATTTTCTATGATAGCTGTTGTTCTATTATCCTTTAATACAAATGAAAAAAAAAAAAACTTTGTTGTCTCTTGGAACAGTAAAATATTTGCATCCTCATATATCTTATTTGTGTTTCTGGCAGTCATACGGAATCAAAGTTGGATACGGAGGAATTCCCGGTCCATCTGGTGGAAGGGATGGCTCATCTTCTCAAGCTGGTGGTTGTTGCACCTGAGCTTGTGCCACTGATGTTTCTTATTTGTTATCTGTTTCATCCTAATAAACAGAGCCCGTCCGGTGTTAATTGGTTCTTCCAGTGTCAAGTATGCATGATGGCAAATATTGTGTAATCCGTCTGTACATTAGTTGGTATACAACCGGTGACTAGCTCCTCTCTGTGTGTGCATTTGTGCTTGAATGGCTGTGTATCAGTTTGGGTCTTTTGCTGGGCTTCGTACATAGTCTGATCAAAGAACAACTCCAATTTTAACGGTATGTGGTGGGTTTGCAAGCAAGGATTTCTTTGTACCATCCTCCATTATTATACCACAACAGGAGGGTGAATAATAATGTGCTATGCCTCAAATGCCCACTATGTAGAGGCCTCAAAGGAAAAATCTTGAAATAAAATTGAAGAGAGGTGCTCGTCGGAATATGTATGATATTAGGGTGTTAAATTTGATCCACGGCTATGACATCCCCTAAGATCTCCCAAATTTGACGCTGCCAATTTTGGGTATGCAAGGTAAGCCCGGATTTGGCCCCTCCTTTATTCTAACTCCTCCTTAATCATCCTTTGTTTAGATGGTGCTGGTTCACTGCAGTTGTCCTCCTCGAACCGAGTTCATCGTGTGATTGAAGTTTTGCCATGTCCATTTTCTTTCCAACCTATAGACTGGATGGCCTAAGCCACTCGAGCTTCGTTTTTGCTGATCAAGAAAGAACTTTTTATTTCTTTTTCATATTCTTTGATGACCTGAGATGAAAGTGATCGGCAACAGCTGCTGTACTCTCATTGCCTGCCAAAAGGGCAATGAGAAGCCCAGCAAATCCTCCAAAACTATCTATTTACACATCACCGAATCATGTCCACTGCGGCCTACCAGCACTGGTCCGTCTCCCACTTGCTGAACCGGAGCCGGTCCGACACGTCGAAGCCGGCCCGAGGAATCCGCCCGCCGATGGACCGGTCGTACCGCGCCCGCGCCGCCGGGTCGGACAGCGTCTCGTACGCGCGGCGGATCTCCAGGAAGTCAGGCCCCTCGCCCGCCGGCGCTGCGTCCGGGTGGAACCGCTTAGCCATGGCCCGATACGCCACCTTGATCTCCCGCGCCGTCGCCGTCTCTCCCACCCTCAGCACCTGGTACGGGCTCGCCGGTGCCCTGCTCCTCCCCGCAGCCGTGGCCACCTCCGCCACCACCCGCCGCTGGGCCGAGACGCCCCGTGCCGGGGAGAGCGAGATCCCGGAGAAGATGACCATTCCAGACATGGGCGAAGGGAACAACTAAAGAGGGAAAGAAGAAAAATGGAGGGCTTTCGTTCGTTCGTTCGTTTGGAGCACGGAAGCGAACAGAAGACGAGTCGAGTGGAAGATAGCTTTGGGCGTCACATTTATATGCGAAGAATTAAATTATAGGAAATGGGTATTTCTTTATTTTATATATCAACAAAATAATTTAGAGAGAGCGGTCTGCGGAAACGATGGACACGCCGCAGCCGATTTGGGCAAACGGGAATTGGACGGTAACGTGGTGCTTCTAGAAGGGAAGGGGACAACGAGCATTGCGTGGCTCCCGGTTGCGTTCTGGAAGCTCAGAGTGACGTGTATTAGGTTTTGTCGCGGGGACCACGCGCGTCGGAAACGGTGGGTTTGTGGAAGGAGTCGCTCGTACGTCAACGTGGAAGACCAGTTCAACCGATCCCAGCGACGACATCATCTCTTCCATCTCCGAGAAATCGACGGTCGTCGAGAAAGCCTCTGGTACTTTGATGACCCTCTTTTTCCCACTTTTCTAAGAGTTAATCTTTTTCTTTTTGCCGTTGCAGATGGTATGTTGTGTTTCCGCGTGCGCTCCCAGTTTTTTTTTTTTTTCAATGATGAATTTTCTTTTATTATATTAAGCTTTCCATTTTCCATGGAGGCTTCTATGAATAATAATAAAAAAAAAACTTTACGACATGTCTGAAGGACTTCCGCAGGACCTCCTCTGCTTGGCAATCGTTTAACCAAACATGAGAAAGAAACATGTCTCCTGTCGAACTACATATTTGCAGCACTCCTATCCACAACCGAAACTTGGGAAACAAGTAACAAGTAACTCGGCGTCTATGTTCTGTTAGGTCGAAGCTTCCTATCCGACACGGGGATGAAATCCGACGAGCATCCGAGTAGTAGAAGCCATGTGGTCTTCTAGAAGCTGTCTGCTTTGGATAACCTTGCGGTCTCCATCAGCTGCCTGAGAAGCCCATGGGTTTGTTCCAAACCTTTGCGATGCAACGTGGTCCGGCGCGTGAATGGTACCCATCGAAAGGGACATGGCCGCCGTACGATTACAAAAAGGATTAAGGTGATCATCCACATCATCCTATTCATGATGACGTGGAGCAAGAGCGTCTAGATAAGATAACCAGCAGGGCTTTGAAAAGCGTGCTCTAGAGACAAACAAGAGATAGAGACGTTTTAACCTTTCAAGTACCTTCACAACAATCTTCACTTGCAGAGCACGTGGCTGAGTCCCACTAAACTTGCCCAAGGAAACCGTTGGCACGTGTGAGAGAAGTCGTCATTTCAACGCCGCACCGTCGTCGCCGCTGGCGACGGAGAGAAGCGGCTCGTGTTGGGGTCATCGATCGGGAGAAGCAGCTCGGGTGGGAGATCCGGCGAGTCCTCCGGGATGGCCACGGGTTGGATGGCGCCGCGGAAGCCCAGATCGCCAGCTACTAGTCAGCGGTGACGGAGGGGGCCTCTTGTTGTTCGTTCCAAGGAAACCGCTTCGGCAAATAGGTGGTCTCCTCATCTCTTCAGTAATATTATCGTCGGAAGGTGTTCCTGTTTTCTAATGTCTCCAAAGCATCTGCTTACCAAATTTTTGCATGTAATTGGTGCTATCAATCAATCCTTTGTTCATTCCATCGGCATCTCTGTGCGGAGTATCTTTTTCCCAATTCGGTTTGAGATGACATTTTGCTAGGGTTTTTTGTTCCATATTACAAGAATTCAACGATAAATCAGATCATGTGATTCTATTTAATTAGATAAAATATATTAAGAATATAATTAGATTGATTATTAATTAATAGAAAAAAAATTTAATTAAATTATTTTTTTTATGATGGAAGGAACTCTCCTAATAACTTATCCTAAACCTTTTTACTCTTGCTTATAAACAGATAGGACCTTTAGAGATATATGATATGAAATAAGAATATGAAAAGAAGAAATAAGAGAGTACAGTTGAGAGATTATAATTTTTCTTTCAATCTTCATATGTCTTCAATCTAAGTGGTCATGTGAAAGTATAGGAAGAGAAGAAAATATAAGTCTAGTTCTCTTTGTTGATTGATATTTCAGATCTAACGATAATATGCTTATAGATCAAATAAAGTTTATTTCTCTGAACAACAACGAAAGGTACGTATTGTAATATTTTTTAGATTCATTGTTATTTGATTTCAGATTCTAGTATTAAAGTTTTTCTGTATTACAAATAGTATGATTATAAATTTTATGCTAACAATTGATATTGGAGCCATGGTTTTTAAAATCAAATAATTTTGAATCTATTTATTAGCATCTTTCGCTTGCGAAAAGATGTTGATCGGTTTTTTATTTACGATGCATGAATGATTCATCGAATATTATCAATCTGTTTTTTTATTCGATTTGTCCTATCACTTATTGTGAGCGATGAACGGTTTCATTTCAATCGATGGATTTACTATCGGTATTGTTGTGGCGAGGATCTCTCTCAAACACTTGTCGATAGTGAAGCATTGTCATGTTTGCTGCAGCCACGCATCACGGTTGCACGCAGGTGGTGGTTTCTATGATTTGCTTGCGAGAGGCGGCTGCATCATGCAGTGCGCGCATCGCAGCAGTAATAGCAACCGCCGGCAATCGCTAGATGGCCAGCAGCAAGCCATGGTGACTGTGTATCACGGCATCCGCATGCAGTCGACGATCGCGCAAGCGGCGTGGAACAAAACTATGATATGTAACAGGCTTTTCCATTAAGCAGGAATGCACTCAGTTGATTGGTGTTTCTTCTTGGTTGGCTTCTCTTCCTATTGGTTAGAACATCAGATTGCTTTATAAGCTGGTAGCTACTATGGCCTATGGATTAGTGCTTATATGGGTGGTGTTCTTATTGATAGTGACAACAGAGCTGGAGTTTTTAGTGTAGCTGGAGCTTGCTGAGATACTGCGAAGGTGATTACAGTGTTGCCTCAATTTTATGAATCTGTTAACAGCTGCAATAGCCACAAGTGTAGCTTCAAATATTAGGCGGATTTGCATCTCTTTTTCAATTTGGCCTGAATTTACTGTTCCAATATTCAGAATTCTTTCGGAACGAATTTGTCCAAGGTAAATATACAAGTCAAGTTCATAACCTGCTAAAATATTTAGAGAGTTAGTTAATCGAGTTTGGATTTGCGTGATGTGAAATTTATGACTTCCATATCTCTTTCCAATTTTATCGTTTTTTCATATTTCGGAAACTCTTTAGCGGTTTGGAGTGTATTGGAGATGCACAATCAGGTATCAAGATTGAATTGGAGAGTAAACATCCAAGTAGGTAATGAAAGTTTAGATTAGCTCGACGGATATAAGTTACAATTGGTAGTCTGTATGAACATGTCCATGGATCGAAACCCATGACAACTATCTTAGTTTAACCCATGAAACTACACCCTCATCTTCGAGGTGGAGTCGAAGTGGAGCTCTCAATACTTTGAGGCTCGAAAATTTTGGATCAGATCCCTTCAATGCTTAAATTAACGAGTCCAAAGTAAAATAATTCAAGAGTCAAGAGATATAGACGAGATATGAAAGAATTAAGCATTCGAGACTCATGATTAAATAAAAAAATATTCTTCGATATTTTCTGTTAATACGACTACTGACATAGTAAATCCTAGGCAACATATATTGTAGTTTTCTATCATGCTGGAAATGTATCGAGTTATATAATTTTATCCTTGCCGAAATTTTTAACCATTGCCACTTATTCGAAGAAAAACAAGTCGGCCACACATTAAAAAAAAACACAGAAAAAAACAATTGCATACATCCCCCAAAAAAGATGTGCGGGGACCTGTTTGTGATATTGTCTCTTCGAATCTTATCTCTTCCGCCACAGAACAAGCGGGGCACACATTTCTTTACCGGCGGGCCTTCCCTCTGCTGCCGTCCAATTCTATGTGCCTTCCTTTTGATTCGGCTTTCCTGAGCTCTCGTGACGGTTCGTTGTCCTCGTCGCAGGTTGCTGCTCACACCTGCAGTGTGATGCCGACTCTTGTCGATGCTCTTATGTGAGCAGGTCACGGGGAACTGCAAACACTGCATCACATGTCCTTTGGGGTGTTGTGAAGTGGGTACAGATGCTAACAACGAGGCCGAGGGCTTCTATCTAAGTCGCAATCTTCTGCTGCAGATCAGAGAAAATATCTAAACAAATAAAGATGGAAGAAGAAGTCGATAATTAACATTCAAATTAAGAAAAAGATAAACTTCGTGCACGCAAGCCTTTTGTGATTCTCGATACTGGAAATAGGATATAGGATGGTGGAACAGAATGTTAGAATTCCTTTTTTTTATATAAATTTTTAATTTTAAATATTTGATTGTATTTTTTTATTTTTTTATGATTGGATTTTTTTTGAGTTTTTTTAATTATGTTAGGTAAATTATGAATTACTATTTTCATCGTTTGTTAGAAATCCTAAACCTTGTTGACTAAAGGTTAAATAACTATATATATATATTTATAAGGTTATGAGCTTATTTTTACTCGAACAATCAAATACAACTCACAAATTAGCCAACTTAGAGGTTGATCCTCTTAAAACAATTAAAAAAATATTGATCCCTCGAACCAATCAAATTTCTATCTATTTTCTTAAATAAAGTTCTAAAGTTTTATCATCCGGTATTATTTTCTTGACATTCCCAAAGTTCTTATGGTGTTTCCTCGATGTTTCCAATCTCCTCTTCGACCTGTCATGTTGCTAATGATGACTTCACTTTGAACGTCAAGAAAGCGATGCTCATACCCTTAACCCAAAATCAAAAATAAAACTTAGGCATTATAGATCTACAATCATACATAATGATTATTGATAATTTTATGAAATTATAATTTAAAGCTTGAAAATAAAAAATTAAGAGCTGGCTATAAGAAATTCTCAATGATTTCAAAAAGAGTTTAGTTGAAAGTTTTAACAAAAATCAATAAGATAGAAGTTCGGCTTCTATCAGTAAACAACTAGATCAATAAGTTATAGAAAAAGATTACCAAGTGCATGGTAATGACTACCCTTGCATGAAAGTAAATTTTTTTTATTAAAAAATTAAGATCCGACTAGTTAAATTTTTAGAGTAAAATTTTTTTTTGCTTTCATAAAACTCTAGAATAATTTAAAGTGAAAATAGTTTACATCATTCAATGATATGATTGGTATGAAGTCTGTCATGCAATTTCCTCATGGAAGTAATTTAAAAAAGAACTTCTTATTTATTTTGGACCACGAGAATATTAATATGTTGCTTATTAAGTTTCACCAAATTTTTAGCATAAAAATTGATTTGAACAATTATGAGCTGAAGATCCGTCGAAAAGGTAATTGATGTGAACATTCATTAAAGATTTCAATTCAGACATTCATTATGTTAGATATTACTTATTACGAGAAGGAATCTAAGCAAAAGGACACCAATAGAGGTGGAAACTAAGCAAAGAGAGAAAGCAAGAGATGCTATGTTATTATTATTATATATAACAGAATTCAATGAGTAAGAAAGCTACGCAGATTAAGACATCCATTAACTTGCACCTTTATTGGCTGGCAAATGCCGCCCATGCAATGTAATGATCCATCCCCCACAATTAAGTGTTCCCACGAATAAAGCCATATGCTCCATCAATAATTCAAGTGCATGACAATTCATAGGTCACCCGGATGTCCCAACATCGAACGAGTTCTGTGAGAAGATGCAGCGTTTGGTTCACCAAGATATGATTCGAAATGTTTCGAGGGAAAAAGAGAGAGGGATTATGTTCTTTAAAAGATTCAACATTTCATTCACGAATATATTATGATCCAAAATACACGAGAAGAAGTTTCTTCTTCTTATTAACACCTTGTCCGTGCTATTTATCTCCACCGGGCGTGAGGAAAAGCAATACGAGAAATTTTTCCAAAGTCAGCTTACCTCCGCTTTAGTCCACAAAAGCAACCTCCATAAAATACTAGGATTATCGATATAACATACCTCCATAAATACTAGGATTATTATTATTATTATTATTATTATTAGATTTAAATATCTAGTTATGGAGTGGAATTTGTGCTTTGTTTTAGTGTGAATCGAGATTATCTAACGGATCGTTCAAGAATGAAATAAAGAAAACTATTCTAATCACTTTGTCAATAGAAAATTAATGAATTAATTAGAATAACACTTTAATTTTCTTAAAATATCATAAACTAATAAAATTAATAAAATTAAAAGAAAAATAAAAGATTTTAATTTTGGACACCACAAGTAGAAAAATCTGATAAGTTTCAAAGTTCATAAAATCTCTAATTATATTCTTACAATGAGTTAGTCTTGTTTATATAGTTCTAGGCTAAGTACAAAGGGAATGATTCATATTCCTAATTCATGAATTTTGTCCAACATAACTAAATAAAATTTTATTCTTTAAGATATTAAGATGAGGCCTTCAAATTTGTCCTTCTCTCTTTATGATTAATCATTTTAGGCTCTTCTTATAATCATAAAATTTTGATCGAGTCTTGACCAACTTGTCCTTTTCGAATGCTTTTCAATAAATAAATTAAAATTTTTTTCATTCTTTTAGTTTTAGTTCTTGTCATTAGTCTTCCATGAATATTTAAAGGGTCATTCAAAGAATTATGATCAACTTACTGGTTTATATCATTATCTATCTGACTCGCTTAAATTGAATTATAATATCTTTTAAAAAAAAATTAAAATACTTCTATATATTATTGTGCCTCCACCACAGGCTTACATCCAAAACTTACCGAGTTCGGTAGGGGTCGTGTAAAAGCTGCATCAAAGCGTATCTCACAAAGATCTCCTACGCTAAATTTAATAACTTAAAAAAATAGAATAATATAGGATTTAAATAGTACATAGAATTCTAAAGAGTCACTATACTTGGGGGTCTGAGCTTTGGTAATTGTTAGGATAAAAAAAATAATTTATGAAAAATGATTTCATGAGATCATCAAATATTACTTAGAATTTGAAGAGTCAACTAACCATCGGGCATTGCAAATAACCACATGGGTTATTTGTCCAACATGTCGGACCAACATTGCATCAAGTAGGCGTTGGATTGATGATAACATAACATTAGATGTCTACATATCCAATCCCCTTATATATATGTATATGTATAATATTAAGTTTCTATACGAGGAATACTAGTTGCTATTCTATGATCCATATGCTCCCACTCACGTGTGCTTAAAGACATTATTATATGCGTAAAAAAGAAAAGAAGGCATTATTGTGATAAGTACTTGCGAGGGTCGAGAAGTCTGATCTCTAATTTTACCATGTGTTTGTTGCTCGGAAACCTTCCAACATCTGATCGAATCCAGCCGATGCAATTGACTTTACGTAATGCTGATATAAAATCAATTAATCCTATCTGTTTTCACTGTCCATAACTATCTTCACTATCCTTTCCTTGTATGTGATCTTTGCGTGGGAGAAACACGTACGTGTGTTCCTCCATGAAATCATGGCTTTTTATTGAGGTGATGGCTTTTACTTTGATGCGTTTGTTTGGAAGTTGCTTGGCCGCCGAATACACGTATAGTGTTCGGATGTGCTCCTTTGGTTGATCACAATTTCTTGTGTTAAAAAATCTCAGAAATAGATAGTTGCCAATATAAAAGAAGCACCCCACCCTGGTTGGTTCGGTTCATCGGTGACGAGCGTTCCTCTTGGAGTCCTAGCTCGGTTTCTTGAATAATCTGGGCGATATTTGCGTCCGGTTTCTGTTTCTTCAAATATTCTCCTTTTGTTTTCGTCATTTGCTGGTGATTTGGGTTGGGGGGTGGAAGATGACGGTAGGGGCGGGGATTCGTGTTAATGACGGGGATCTGGTGGTGCTGGGGACGAAGATCTTGTCGGATGTGCACGAGAGCGTCGTCTTGACGCCCGCCGGCGGCAACGGGGTGATGAACGCCGCTTTTATCGGCGTCCGATCCGAGCGCCGAGGGAGCCGCAGTGTCTTCCCCGTCGGAAAGCTTCTGTAAGTTTCCTTTTGCTCTTTTTTTTTTTCACTTCTCTTTTCTGTAGCAAAGGATGTACTCCGTTCCTACTTTCGTTCCCTTCGCTTCTTGTTTGTAAAAAAATTCTTCCTTTTCCTTTATTTGCATGGCCTCTTTCGAGATCCATCACTGTAATCGTAGCAAGCTCTGCTTGTTTGGTGACATAAACAGGCGTAGCTTTAGTTTGGGCAAGATGTTTGTCTTTCCTTTCCAAAGATTCTTCTTTTCTTTGTTTCTTACTGTATTTTACAGACAAAATTTTCTTACCGTATAAGAGTAATCTGATGTTCCGATGTAGCCTTGTTGGTGAATTCATGGTGGATAATCTCTGTCTTCGGATTGCAGGGACCTCCGGTTCATGTGTACTTTTCGGTTCAAGATGTGGTGGATGACTCAGAGGATGGGCTCTTGTGGACGAGATATCCCTTTCGAGACCCAGTTTTTGATCGTTGAGGGAGCTGATGGTTCTCATTTTGGAGAAGGGAGTGAAGGTGGGGTGGGCCAACCTGCAGTCTATACAGTCTTCTTGCCGATCCTCGAGGGAGCCTTCAGATCTGTGCTCCAAGGAAATGTGAACGATGAACTGGAGATTTGCTTGGAAAGTGGTATGCAATCTCCCCAATATTTTATAACAAAGGAGACCTTTAACTTTACTCTCTAACTCTGCAACATTATCACATATGTCTGGCTACCTGATTTTTCAGGTGATCCTGCTGTCGAGGTTTATGTAGGAACTCATTTAGTTCTTGTGGCTGCTGGGTCGGATCCATTTGAGGTCATCACATATGCAATCAAGTGAGCAGTTTATTTTATTTGTCCTCACGCATTCGTTAAAAGCATTTCATGTTGATAAGAAAATTGTTGTGTATATACTGCAATGTCTTATAGTATTAACCAGTCTGTACTGATGTTTTGGTTGATGGTATGATGCATATCACTCCGTACCGATATACCATGTGTTGGTATGGTAGGGTGTACTGACAACACAGAAAAATGCCCGAAAATAGATCTGAAAATTCTTGAAAAATAAAAAAAGATAGATTGGGATTTTTAAGTTGGAAATAAATATAAATATAATATATTTTAGCAAAAAAATAATCTAAATTAGGATAAACTAGTGACATATCTTTTTCGGGCTAATCATAATATTAAAACCACTAATCATTGCATTAAGTGTTTAATTTTAAAAATCACTTATACCATCCACAAACATGTAAATCACCTTAATATGCATGAAATACAAAGATTTGACCCATTAATCATCTAATTTTGAAAAAAAAGTCAATATTAAATATACTAATCACAACATTAAAGACCTTAATTACTTCCTAATTAAAACAATTCTATCATCATAAAGAGCTCAACTAATATATTAGATATTAAGAATATAGAATGGGCTTAATCATCTTATAAATCATCAAAAATAAAAGAAATACATACTTTTGATTAGAGAGTTCTTTCTCTAACTTAGGTGTTAATCCTTCCTAATTACTCTCACAGGTTTGATCCAATCCATATATCGCAGCTTTGTAGAGTTTAAGAGAGTGCAAATGAGAGAATGAGAGATATATGTGAGTGACAAAGTGATTGAGAGAGTAGATTGGTTTAAAAACCCTTTATACCAGTTCAAACTGTCAAATGGACCATTTGAATCAAATCAATCCTAGCCCTCGATCAGTATCGATCGTTACCAATGGGTACAGGTCGGTAACAGTTGGATTTCAATCGTTTCGATTGGTACAGACTTTGTATCGGGCGATTTGGGGTCATATAACGCAAACCACTGGGTAAAGGGTGGTCCACGTACCAGTCTCTTATCGGGCTGGGTATGTACCGCCTATACCAAGCAGTATATTACGGCATGGCAACCCATGGTATTAACTGTCTTGGGGAGAGATTTGATTTAGCTATGTGAGACATTGTTGTTAGTGGTTATTGTGCAATTCTTTTCTTGATACGTTTTATACTTCCATCTTGGTGTTGCATATTAATGTTTAAAAGAGTGCATTAATCTAGCATTCATCTTAAAAGTTGTGGTTTCCGTAAACTTTCAGCTAGCATAAATAAAACATTAATTTTCATATAATCCAGCACCCTATATTGTTAACCTGTGCAAAATAATCTATCAAGTCCTTCAATTGTCCTTTTCAATCATGAATAGGTATAGTGCTTTAAGTTGTAAATCAATGTGTCATGCAACATCTCTTTGTTTAGCATTTAAAGAATTCATTGTACCATACAGGACTGTTGAGAAGCACTTGCAAACATTTTCACATCTAGAGAGGAAGAAGGTAATGTGTGGGTGTGTGCTCTTTAAGTTGGTCCACAACAATATGCTATATATATTTTTCTTTTTTCTCAGATGCCAGATATCTTGAATTGGTTTGGCTGGTGCACATGGGATGCATTTTATACTAATGTAACTGCTGAGGGGGTTCAACAAGGATTGGAAAGGTGCTACAGCAGCCTTCTGTACCTTTAAGAAACTTCTTTCAAGTGTTATGCAATTTTTCTTTCCCGGAGAACTCTTGCTATTTGATTTATTAAAGATATTTTTTGTTATCTCCAGCTTAGGAATGGGTGGAATTCACCCGAAATTTGTCATAATTGATGATGGCTGGCAGTCAGTGGCTATGGATCCCACTGGAATTGCATCTGAATCAGAAAATGCCGCAAAGTAAGTGCCACTGACTTTTTTTCTTTTTGACTTTAACATGACTGACAGTGTTTGATCTGTTTGCTTTCCTTCTGACATTTCACTAGGTAATTCTTTTTTCTCTACTTTTTTTATCAGCTTTGCAAACAGGCTGACACATATCAAAGAAAACCACAAGTTCCAGAAAAATGGTAGGGAGGGATATCGTGATGAAGATCCAGCAAATGGCCTTGCGCATATTGTTACGGAAGTGAAGGAAAAACAGCAAGTGAAGTAGGTCATTTTTTTGCTCGATTGACAACTAGTTTTATAGTACATCATTGATTTGATTCTCATGTTCGATCATCCATCCATCAAGCAGCTGTTCATCTGATCGCAATTTTCTTGCACAGGTATGTTTATGTGTGGCATGCAATTACTGGATACTGGGGTGGCATAAGACCAGGTGTTTCTGGAATGGAACATTATGATTCCAAGTTGCAGTATCCCATTTCATCTCCCGGGGTTCAGTCAAATGAACATTGTGATTGTTTGGACAGCATAACGAAAAATGGCCTTGGCCTTGTTAACCCCGAGAAGGTCTACAATTTTTACAATGAGCTCCACTCATATCTTGCTTCTGCTGGGATCGATGGGGTCAAAGTAGATGTACAGAACATTCTTGAGACACTCGGTGCAGGACATGGCGGAAGGGTAACGCTTGCTAGAAAGTACCACCAGGCCCTAGAAGCTTCAATTGCTAGAAACTTCCCTGACAATGGAATTATATCTTGCATGAGTCACAATACAGATAATTTATATAGGTAAAATCTAATTTTGCTGTAAGAAGTTGTTTTGTTAAATTGCTGATCTCCACACATTTCACTCTGTTTAATCTGGGTACAGCTCAAAGAGAACTGCTGTTGTTAGAGCCTCTGATGACTTCTGGCCAAGAGATCCAGCTTCCCACACCATCCACATTGCATCTGTTGCATATAATACTGTTTTTCTTGGAGAATTTATGCAGCCTGACTGGGATATGTTTCATGTAAACAAACAAGCAAAAATTTCTGTTTTCCTTCATCACTACTTGTAAAGTTTTCATGTCTATTAACTTGGCTGATGCCTTTTCTTCAGAGTCTCCACCCTATGGCTGAATACCATGGAGCAGCACGGGCTGTTGGAGGTTGTGCAATTTATGTTAGGTAAGCTTAAGTAGCAACAGTATCTCTTTGTGAAGAGATCAAAAAGTGTTTTCTTATATTAATCTTCTGTCTTGTGCAGTGACAAACCTGGGAATCATGACTTTGATCTGTTGAAGAAGCTTGTGCTTCCAGATGGATCAATCTTGAGGGCTAAACTTCCAGGAAGACCCACGAGGGACTGCCTGTTTTCGGACCCTTGTAGGGATGGCAAGAGGTGAAGAGCTGATCTGTGTCTTAATTCATAGGATTTCTGGGTCACATATCTTCTAACTCAATTGTGTTCCTGGCAACACAGTCTCTTAAAGATATGGAATTTAAATGATTATACTGGAGTTATTGGGGTGTTCAACTGCCAAGGAGCTGGATGGTGCAGAGTTGGGAAGAAAAACCTGATCCATGATGAACAACCTGGCACCATAACCGGCTTTGTCCGTTCCAAGGATGTAGATTACCTTCCGAGAGTTGCTGATTGTGGTTGGAATGGCGATTCTATCATTTATGCTCATCAAGGAGGTGTGCTCTCTCATATCTTGCATCCACAATGATATTTTGATCTTCTGTACAAAATTTAGTGATTCATCTTTAGATTCTTCTGTTAAGTTGCCTCAATATTTTTGGCAGGCGAGTTGACTTATTTGCCAAATAATGCATCCTTGCCCATCACATTGAGATCTCATGAGTATGAAGTCTTCACGGTTGCTCCTGTGAAGCAGCTATCAAATGGAGTTTCTTTTGCCCCCATTGGACTAATCAAAATGTTCAACTCTGGTGGAGCCATCAAGGAGCTCAATTATGAGTCCACGAGAACGGCAACCATAGATTTGAAAGTACGTGGATGTGGTGTTTTTGGAGCCTATGTGTCGGTTTCTCCTGTGAAAATAGCAGTTGATGCAGAGGGAGTTGAATTCACATATGATGAGAATCATGGTCTGCTAACCATTCATTTGGGGATTCCACAACGAGATTCATATATATTGGACATAACCATCGAGTTTTAAACAGCAATCGGAATGCTACTTCATTTGCAAGACTCTGAATTCTACAACATTGAAACATTGCTGCAAGTTCATATAAGATGGCACAATAAGTAGCTGAATATTTTTATCGAAGGAACCAACTCTTCTGCTAGAAAGAATTGGCCTCGTTGCCTGGGACGAACCACTTTAGAAGATATTTGATTAAGTATGCTTAATACGGAGAAGAGGAGAAGCATGAGGGCTGCTATGCTTGTTATCAAGGTGGATTGCTGCTAAAGAATGGAATGCTGTGCCCATACAAGTCTATGACAAAGCCAATGCAGCAGCAGAAATCAGAAATTGGATTGTGGCTAATGTTTATGTCGAACAGTAGGTCGAGGATTAAGGTTGTAACATGAATCTCTGTACGATGTAGATCATGTTGGTCTCCTGATCTCCAGTATCTTGCGTCTTGTAAACATCTACCCAGCATGTTTGTCACCATGAGAATGGCCTTCGGAGTTCAGAGTGAAACAACAACCTGTAATGTTTTCTGCAAAAGGTAAAGGAAATTGCGCAGCTTGATGTTGTTATTTGGTTTGTGTACTTTGGTAATGGTAAAATGTAGCTCCATTTCCGGGGATTTTGGATCCGAGTGTGTTCATATCATTTCAGTACTGGCATGAAGATTGCCCAAGACCATTTTAGTCTCCCTGGCCTTATGAAGCTTGCTTAAAATATTTTTAAGAAGAGTTTTGTAGTTTTGACTGTCCAAACTTATTTGAGTGGGTGAAAGATGGAAGAGATGTGATGAATATTAAATTATGTTGACACCGAGTCCTTCGAATATAATCTTAAGCTCCCAAAAGATTTACCAAATTTTGTAGGCCAAAATTCCATAATTATCTGCCAACATGCTAACAATATGAAATAAAAGAGGTTCCCAAGAAATTTATAGCAAATTTTTTGCAGCTGCGTTTAAAAGATGAAATTGTAATGAAACTTTTATAGTCTTATAATTGACTAAATATCGAGAGATTTAACTAATATTTTCTTTTTTCACGTCAAGAATATAAAAAATAAAACTCTCATAAATATATGTTATTTTGCATACTCTCTCGCTTCGTTGTGTGTGCTGAAACACTTCTTCTTTGTTTACGTTGTCAACCTCGGTGTGGGGCCCATCGAAGAAGAAGTATTGTTACTTATGTGATAATATATGGACGATTTTATTTAATTTTTTTGTTTTTTCTTAAAATATGACTCATTTTTTTCCTTAAATGACACTTTGAAAAATAATATTCAAAAAAATCTCTCACCAACCCTAGTGGGATTTTTTTTTTCACTCGTTATAGTGTTTTAGCATATTATAGTATTTTAACGTATTATAATATTTTAGTTACTATAATAAAAATATTATAAATTTACTTAAAAATATAATAAATGATACAAATGGACTCGCAACCTCAACCAAACCAACTTTATATTTAAAAACTTAATAGGTGTAACAATTAAGGAGGTAAAATATGATATCACTTATCATATTTTTCAATAACTTTATACTATTTTCAACACAACAGCAAAAATATTGTAAGTGAACCAAATTGAATCAAAACATATTAGAAACAATTTGATATATCATATTGGAATTCTAATAAGTATTCATAATAGTTTGTGAACAATGAAACTCAAATAGAAATAAAAAAATTAACATGTTGTAATATTTTGACCATCATAACAAAACTACAATAAAACCTACCTGAAAGCACCGTAAATAATTTGAATGGACTTCTAATCTCAACTAAGCTAACTATAAATCTAAAAATGTAATATTTTAATGATCTACAAGCAATGACAATAAAATCGTTTTATAGTATTATAAGTACCTCAATAGAAATACTACAAATAAACCAAACAAAAACACCATGATGGTTCAAAACCAGATTGAGTGGCTCGCAATCCAAAAGCTCCTTAACCATCTCCAGCAATCATGCATGCAGGAGCGCATCGATCAGCATTCCGACCGACATCCAGTAAAGCTCGCCAGTATTCGTCGCTTACGCTATCCCCACAAGTCATTGCTTCCAAGCCATTAACTTG
The DNA here is from genome assembly GCA_024322285.1 of Musa beccarii. NCBI lineage: Eukaryota > Viridiplantae > Streptophyta > Magnoliopsida > Zingiberales > Musaceae > Musa > Musa beccarii. The sequence continues at coordinate 55,795,129 of CM044399.1, forward strand.
GCCCTCCTTTGGAGACGACAAATGCTGTGGTAAGCCAACACAAGAAGAGCTGTTGACTGCATGAACCAAGAGCCTCCTCATACCTGCGTGTTAGGTTCTCAACACTCGGCAGCAAAGATGGGAGTCGAGCAAAGCCGAACAAAGCTCAGATCTAGTTGTTAGTCCAAGATTAAGCAAGTTGCTCTCTTGGTTATCCACAAGGATGACCAAGTTCATGGCGACAAGGACCCGAACGCAGCTGTAGGATTGCTTAATTGTGGTGGCTGGCGGTTCCCAAGTTGATAAAGGACACGCGAGTTAACCATCTCAGATCTCCGTCTTTTATTTGTTGTTATTTATGTGGTTTGATCTGGTGAATTAAAAGTGTCTTTTTCTCTATTCTGGTGGTGATGAGAGCAACACTAAAAGTGTGGATATCGATAATGGAGTAGATGCTCTTCATATTTATTTCCTTATCTTTGTTCTAGCATAGGTATGGATATATTGTTGTGGTTCAGAGTTATTTAAGTCAGTATACTTGAAAATTAAATTATGGAAAGACTTTTTATCATAGGAAAAGTAGCTTAAAAGTTGGGGCTTAATTATTCTATGAATACTCACTCTATTGATAGGCTATATATATTGATCATCCTATAAAGACTCAACATATCTCGCTATCAGTTCTTCAGAACAACAAAAATATGTTGATCGACTTCAGTATGAATTAAAATAATTTTTTTAATCTTTCATTTTTTATAACCCTACAAATAAAAACCCCTCTAATAGTGATTCTAAGTTCTCTGTCCTCTCTTTGCTATCCATCTCTCTCTCTCTCTCTCTCTCTCTCTCTCTCTCTCTCTCTCTCTCTCTCTCTCTCTCTCTCTCTCTCGAGCTTCATGGTGATGGACAGTTCTTATTGTGTACGCCAAGATTCAGAATCGAATTCTACATAATTTTGGGACTACCACCCATATATCTGTAGGTTTTATTTAAAAAATATTTTAAAAATAATTTTAAGCCTTCCAAGGTTTTCCTCTAATAAATTTTAGCAAATTTAGAAAGAGTAAAAGAAAAGAAAAAAAATTCTTTTTAGCAAAATGTTTATCTAACATAATGAAAAAGTTAATTTTTCTCTTCCGATACAAGTAAGAAGTATCAAACCATGTATATTTTATATTTTATTATTATTATTATTAATATTTTTCTCTTTATTTGTTATATATGTATCATAATTATTCCATAGCGATATCTTTTTCTATTACTGAAACTAAAAGACGGAACAAGATAGGGCAGAATCTACGTATCGCACAACGATTGAGCCAGCGCACACGTTGGGGCTGCTATCACGAAGGAAGTCTGATGGCTTCGTCTCAACCCCTGCCTGCGATCTGGAAGGTTTAAACTCCACTCTCATCTTGATTCCACATAAATTGTTTCGGTAATTATCACCATATCAAAACTATACAAGGCACAGAGAGAGAGAGAGAGAGAGAGAGAGAGAGAGAGAGAGAGAGAGAGGCCTTAAAACTTTCAATCCCACAATAATAATAATACTTTCGATACTGAAATGAAATTAGGAAAGGCAACACTTTTCCCATGAAGACAGATTAATGCAGGCTTTCGAAAACTATACTCGTTTACATGTATGTATGCGTGTACGTGAAAGGCGAGAAAAAAAAAACCCAAGGCTTATCGATAAGCAATGAGGCGTGGAGAGACGAGGAGGACGAAGAGGAGAGGAGAGAGCGTGTGAGTCGTTCAGGCCGTTTCGGTGGTTCGCGTGGCGTGCGAGCAAAGCCTAATTGGCTGTCCCCATTCTTCTCCTATACATCAACGCACGCCCATATATATATCCCCCGCCCCGGAAGAAGACACCACGCCCGCAGCAATCGACCTCAGGTACGAACGAACAACCCAATTCACATCTTCACCTCTTTTTCCTCTCCCATCTGATGCAAACCGCTCCCGATTGATCCTTGCTGCATGTCATTGTGCGGGCGTGATCCGTAGGACAATGGATCGAGACACCAAGAAGCGAGGCCGAGAGGAGCCGGATGCGAGAGGAGAAGCCGGCGTGACGACGGCGTGGGACCCGTCGAAGAAGAAGGAGAAGAAGAGCGACGCCGCCGACGACACGAACGTGTTCCGTCCGCCGGGGCTCTTCGAGTTCCCGTGGCAGAAGGGCGAGCGCCTGCTGGTGCCGGAACCCGAGGGCTGGGACCTCCGCAGCGTCTTCTTCTCTTCCCTCGTCGACGGCTGCTCCGCCGCCATCGGGGTCCCCGGCGACCGGCTCTCCCCCACCGCCCCCCGCCCCTTCTGCCTCCTCGAGGATCCCACCGACGGGGAGCTCGACGGCGGCGTGGATTGCATCTGGAGTTCCCTCCTCCGCCAGCCGCTCTCCGCCGTGTACAGCAAGGGCTGCAACGCATGACAACTTTCCTCCTCCTCCTTCTCGTAGATGGTTTGAACTAAGACGTTAAAATTGCTTAGATGACGATGACGACGACGACGACGATAACCAACAACGATGCCGTTAAAAACTCAGATGATTATAGCCGTTAATCACACCAATCTCACAACCACAGTGATTTGGCACTTTTTATATCACCGTAATATTTTGTGTTGAAGGTGTATTTTTTAATGTATTCCAATATCTTTAGCAACTGCTCCAAAATTCGGATAAATCCGCTCGAATTGCTGATTTATCTGGCATCAACTTGCACGTGTTTTAAAGCAATGCTGTAATATCTACGGCTACCGTCAATGAACGCATTCCATGTTTATATGTTTTCACGTTGGTAATGGAGATCGATGGACCTAACGAGTCGATGTTGATGGTTGTCATCCCTGATGTACTAAAAAAATAAATATAATAATCTTACAACACTAATGATTGAGATGGACAAAAAATTAACCCACCGATGCTGTAAAAAACATTCTTTAGCAGTAAAATACCTGTCATGATTGAGTTGGGTCGATGCTTTGGCATGTTTAAGTTTGGGTGGCTTCCTGCGTTGGGGGGTGCGAAAGCATGCTTACACCCCTCGCGGAGGTGGTAGATCTCACGTACGCGGATGTGCGCCGCCGATGCATGAGATGATCTCACGTGGATTAATCGTATATTTGGCATTAAGCTCGTTATCGACAGAATGATTGCCAAGCTTGCAGCGAGTTACATCAAGCACAGTTCTTCGGAGATAGAAATCTTTATTAAACTTATATTAGTGATAGTAATTTATTGTGAACATATGAAGCTGGTTCAGAACTCCAGTTATAGATTTATTTTAGATTGAGGTGTCAGAAGATTATGAATTTTATCCAAAAATATAAATATTACATCCCCGTATAATATCCATTTGATGTTTATATTAGTAAGGACTCGAGGAGTTCGATTGATACTAAAGTGAGTGAGTTACGTCAAAGAATATTTCTCAGTAAAGTTGCATCTGGGAGACTGTTTTATAATATGATAAATGATCATTACATTGAGATTTTGATGAATGTTGAAGATGATTATGTGCATCATTCGATCATCAATTGGGCCATGAAATTGTTCAGCAACTCTGATGATTGAGTAAATAATATAAAAAAATTAATTTTTTAACATTGGATCAACGTCCTCATTGGCATTTTAGTTATGTTATGTGGGATCCCAAATGATATATTAATTGAATGAGATCAAGATGTTTGAGAGATGAAAATAATAAGATGTTTGACCAAGAAAGGAAGCAGCACATGACTAACTTGCAAATAATGACGTCATTAATCAACGATTAGAAAAGAGGGTTTTTTTTTTTTTTTGGGGCTAAAGGGGAAAAAGAACGGGAAAAAGGAGCAAAGAGGACGCACGTGGATTTGGAACCAATAGAGAAAGGACGCCGGAACTGGATCTCAAGTACTGAGACATATCAGGAGTGACGTGGGCTCTGCCAGGATGTACGAGTTGCGCTAAGGACACCCGTTGGTTGTTTCAGGTGTGATTCAGCCAGTGTTCGAGTTAAAATGACGTTGACAAATTAAGAGGCAGGCCGCGGGCGTCGCATGCAACTGTCAGCGCGAGTTGGGTCGGAGGATGATGAGAACAAGCCCTAAATACCAAAATAATACCAGCGAAGGAAGAAGACTCATTTTAATAGGTGTACGTGGCGACCGATCCATGTCCTGCGCCGCCCTCTCGACTCATCCACATCATCGTCAGACTCCGCAGAACCCGTCCCTCGTCCCAACTTCTTGTTTCAAACAGCGCTTTGCTTCCCTAAAACTTGATTAGTGCGTGTCCGGTGGAGAAGAAGGAACTCGATTTCTCGATCCAAAGATCAGATGTTTGGGGCATTTGTTACTCCTAGGAAGTGGTTCTCGTCAGCCAGAAGTGGAGGAGGAATGAGCCATTTGTGCTGAAAGGGGAGGAGATATGGCGAGAAGGAAGCCGGTTTTGTTCCTGCTCTGCGTCATTGTTGTTGCGCCTATCGTTCTCGCCATCACGCCTGGTTTCGTCGGTAATGCCTCGGTGAAGCAAGCAATGTGAAAAAGAAACGTTCTTTGTTCCCTTTTAATATTCATTTCCAAGAGAGAAAAAAAGTTCTTTATCTCCACACTGATTCCTCTTTCCTTTTTCTCTATGTATTTGGTAGCCAATAGCCATTTCGGCGACGAGATCCCCATCCTGGTAAGTCACTCGTTTGCCACTGTATCATCGGATTTGGCTTCATTCATGTACTCTTTTATGAATCGATGCTTTCGTGTTCTTCCTTTTCTCTAGAGTTCAAGGAATGAAGTCGAGCCACTCAATGTGCTCCCCCAGGTTACTTTCGATATCTCTTCTACATCTACCTTTTGGATTCATAATCTCTTCATTTCTCTATTCAACTTTTGGTGCATCAATTTCGTCACAGGAGTCTGTAGATGCTGTCAAAGAACCAACTTGGGCCGTTTACCCTGAAAACTTCAGTAATTCAGATCATGTCTCAGCTAAATCCAGTAATGGAGTGGATGTATCAACGACAACAGGTACCAACCGCTTCTCTTTGCTCCATTTCAATCGTAGTTTCATATCATCTCCTATGCTATAGATTCACCTAATTAATTTCACGTTGTCGTTTATCGAACTGCTGATTTTTGTGCCTCCAATAGTTGGTGCATTCGGGAAGTCAGTCTTCATATTTTGATTTGGATTTCTATTTGCTGTTTGGTTGGTGATAGAAATGCCTTTGGGCCAGTCTGGTCAACATAAGAGCCGAGTATTATCAGAAGACTCAGAGGGAACTAATTTGCAGACAAAGACTGTGATTCAGCAAGTGACTAAAAGTGAAAGCAAAGATGATGGCTTCCAGAAGCCAGAAATGGGACAAGGCAACAAGGCGACAGCATTCAAGAAGAGTACATTTGCAACCGAGTCTGGAGAGCAGGTAAAAAGGGATGTGAATTATGGATGCTCAAGTGAGGTTTATCTATGGATTATAAATTTTGTCTTTCTTCTTTTCATTTTGATTAAAAGGCCAAAATCTCATATTTCGTTTCTCAGGAAGAAACAATATACAACATGGGCAGGAAAAATTAACTGAAAACCACTCATCCTCCTTAAGAACAGTGATATAGAAGATACTGGAGTATAAAATTGATTACATTATGGTTCATACATTCCACAAATGTCTTTGATTAGTTCTCTTGGTAAGATATGCCATGTGTTAGAAAGTTTGTTGATCTTTAAGGCATTATAATTGAAATTAAGCATATGTTGAACAAATGACTGGGACTGGCTTCTTATTTTTGCTTAAATTTCTCTTGTCATGGAGCTTCTTTTTCTTTAGGTCGAGTTCCATACGACCATTCAAGTTCAGTTCATTTCTCTTATATCCTGTATATCATGGGGGAAGAAACCAATTATGACCCTTCATGATTACTTCTTTTTACTTTTTAGGAGACCAGGAAGTGTTGGAGCTTTCATGGATGGGTTAGTGAAGGGCTCAGATGTGTGTTCTTGGATGAGGGTGTATGGATTGGATGTAACAATTGTAGTTTGATTTCGTGGTCAAGAAATTTCTTTCCTCCCATTGTTCGTATATGTGCCCTATATTTGATGACTTTAGTTTGTTTTACGCAACCAAGAATGTTAAGTAGATTTCCTAATTGTTCTGCAATCGTATGCTTTTGCTTTAGGTAAAGAAGCTTGCAATAAAAATGTTGCAATAAATGGTGATGATTCTCCTATCATGGTTTCCCTTCTGTCAAATGTAGTTTCATAGAAATTCTTATCATGATATATCAGGAAGATCATTCAAAAAACTTTTTTAAGTGCTTCTACATTTTCAAATGTTACTCCAATAATGAAAGATGGTTGCATTGACATAGAGAATCTGCTGCTGTGGCTACTTGCAAGATATTGGTTATTAGTAAATTTGTTTTTAACTTGATACAAAGCTGATGATCATCTCTGACTACTTGCTTATTCTTTATTCTGAAAAGGACCATCAGAAGCCAGAAAAAGGTTCGAATATTGATTCAGGTGGTATGCCTGATGCAAAAATTCGGCAATTTAGGGACCAGCTGATAAGAGCAAAGGTCTTTCTTAGTCTTGCATCTTCTAAAACCTACCCAGAATTCATCAGGGACCTTCGAGTACAGGTGAGGGATATTGAGCGCACACTTGGTGATGCAACCTTGGACTCAGAATTGCCAAAGAAGTAAGATCTCTTATCTTACAAATTTTTTACTCGAAACAGTCTTATCATCAGGCCCTTCTCAGCCTCTAGCCCCATCAGAAAAAGGATAAAGTTGTCAAAAGAATTAAGGGAAAGGAAAGATAATCAAATCAGCCCATTTGGTAAAGTCTGTGTTTTCTATTTGTTGCTAAAATCTAAAGGGTGGCATGAAACATATTTTATTACTCCATTTAGGTTATCTGTTTTATGAAAACATTGTCATACTTCTATTTCTAAAAACTTCAGAAACAAAAACTGAATAAATGCAAGACCTTTGACCGTCATGCTAGATTCAAGGTCCTCTTTAAAAATAAAGGCCTCTATTATTCAAGATATTTTTCCAACTACAAATTCTCAATGCTCGTCCATCTGAGAGAGTCCAATTCGGTCTTGAAATGGCCTCTATGTATAGGATTTTAGGGATTGCTGGTTTGATACACATATCATGAGCTCTCTTTTCAATCTTCTGTTGGCTTTTCCATAATTGAGCATGTGATTTGAAGGATGGATACATGTTCATCCTCTCACTTCGTCAAAGGATGAATGCTTGCCCATCCTCACTTTGTCACCCATGCCAGAGGGCTTGTTCCATCCTCTACCTATCTTTTTTGCACATTGTCCTTGGTCAAGGACATCTGTCCACTGTGCTTGTCATTGCTGCATGGTTATCACGAGGGATATTCGTTACGGCATCTTCAACCTACAATTCCAATACATGGAAAACTAATAGACAGCAAAAAAGATTAAAAAAGAGAAAAATAAATCCTAACACCACAGAGGCAAACTGATATAATTGATGTTTTATAGATATTGGCATTATTATGGATCAGTTCAGTTTGTAGTGAACTGTTTTTTTTATCCCAATGTTTACTAATTCAGTGCCCATGAGAAACTGAAGGCAATGGAACAAACATTGTTGAAAGGCAAGCAAATTCAAGAAGACTGCTCTGCTGTAGTCAAAAAGCTCCGAGCTTCTTATCAGTCTGCTGAGGAACAAGTCCGTGTTCAGAAGAAACAAGAGTTGTTCCTGACACAAGTTGCTGCAAAAACCCTTCCCAGAGGTCTCCATTGTCTTTCTTTGCATCTTACCACACAGTACTATTCACTTGACTCAAGCCAACAGCAATTCCAACACCAAGAAAGGCTTGAAGATCCTAAACTCTATCACTATGCACTGTTCTCAGATAATGTGTTAGCAACTGCAGTGGTTGTGAATTCTACGGTGTTTCATGCTAAGGTCAGCTTCTGATTGCCTTGACCTTTGGTTTTTGTGTTGACTTTGACTTTAATTTTGCTTTAATGCATATTACAACAAATCTTCCTCTCTTTCTTTTTTTAACACATGCAGAACCCCAAGAACCATGTATTCCATGTTGTTACCGATAGACTCAACTATGCAGCAATGAAGATGTGGTTTTTGGCTAATCCACCGGGGAATGCAGCAATACAGGTTCAGAATGTTGAGGAGTTTACATGGCTGAACTCAAGCTATAGCCCGGTTCTAAAGCAGCTTGGATCTCAATCTATGATAGATTTCTACTTCAGGTTGCACCGTGCCAAGTCTGATGCGAACTTGAAGTTCCGAAACCCAAAGTACCTGTCTATCCTAAATCATCTGCGATTCTATCTACCTGAGATTTTACCAAAACTCAGCAAAGTAGTATTTTTAGACGATGATGTTGTCGTGCAGAAGGACCTTACCTCGCTTTGGACAATTGATCTTAAGGGAAAGGTTAATGGTGCAGTTGAAACCTGCGGTGAAAGTTTCCATAGGTTTGATAGGTATCTCAACTTCTCAAATCCCCTTATTGCTGAAAATTTTGACCCTCATGCCTGTGGCTGGGCATTTGGGATGAATGTATTTGATTTGGATGAGTGGAGGAAGCAGAACATTACTGATATCTATCACCATTGGCAGACACTGGTAAGATACAAATCCTAGTCTCATGTTTTCTTCTTGATGCCCTTTATGTTTGACTCATAACTACTGATCACAGATCTTGTTCATAATCAATATTTGATCTCTGATATATATGTTCAATTTTTGCATGAAAATATTGTATGTGGCGCTATTACTTTTTATTTGATACTTGTGCAGCATTACTTCGAAAATTCTTGACCAGTGAAAAAGTAATATTTTGTTCTAAGTGAAGCTCAATTTTGCACTTGATTTAGTTTGACGTTATATCATGTCTGCATATAGAAGTTTAAAAGACATTGTTACCTCAAATGAGCATAATGTTTCATGAGAAACTTAACTTTTTCACTAGATTTACATTGACATTTATGTCTCGTCAATATCCGGAAGTACTGTGAGATGGTTTGATCTCACCATTTTTTTTGTTTCCTGTAACTTTGGTTGTACCATCCACAGAATGAAGACAGACTCTTATGGAAGTTGGGCACACTTCCACCAGGTTTAATAACATTTTGGAAGCGCACTTACCCCCTCGATCACTCTTGGCATGTGTTGGGTCTGGGATACAACCCAAATGTGAACCAGCAAGATATTGAAGAGGCAGCTGCAATACACTACAATGGAAACATGAAACCTTGGCTTGAAATAGGGATAGCCAAGTACCATAACTACTGGTCTAAATATGTGAACTACGACCAAGTTTATTTGAGAGACTGCAACATCAATTCTTAAGAACCAAATGGTGTCTTCATATCCCGTCTAATACAGGTTCAGCTTATCTTTAGATATTATGTTTGATGGTCTTGTGCTACCTTTTTCTTTAATTTGATTCTTGGTGCTCTAGTTTAGCAAAGCTGGCTGGGGCCGCAGTTCTTGTTTTTCTTTTTCTTTACGATGACTGCATATATGCTTCTACATTAATGAGAGTTAGAATTTGGTTTATGTTGCATGCACTTAGATGTGCTTCTTTCGTACTTTTTGCTACAAATTGAACTACTGTCATAGGATTATATTGTTCCATAGTTTGGTTTCTCTTCACTGACAATATGCAAATGTAGTGCTTCTTGTTTGGTGGGTGACTTCTTTTCCTTCAAAATAAAAAAAGAAAATTATAGTGATCAACTTATAGCTAGTTCAAGTGTAGGGATAATCTTCCAAAGAGTGCTAATAAAAGAGTCTTAGTAATTTGAGAATCAATTTACATACTTTATATATCTCCTGTTCTTTCTTTGAAACCCAATACTGTCATCAACAGAGCTTCTTCGGCAACTTGATTTCCATTAACAGAAAACTTAAATAGGTGCATAAATCTCATGAAACTAATAGAGCTTTCTTCTGATTCAAAATTGTGGTGTAAATGTGTCAAAATTTTTGTTGGAGGTCTCCAGAATGTCATTTTTTGTCTTCACCTGGTGGCTTATGCGTTACTCCCTCTATATATTCCTTTTTTCTCTTCTGTTATTTTCTATTTGAATCTTGTTTCGTCTGATTCATAGTCGTTTTGTACTATAGACAAGTGGGATGAAGACTTGCAACAACAACCAAAGGTGAGAAGCTGCATACTGTTATCCAAAAGTACGAATTATATGCCTTGCTAACACTGGAAATTTCTGCACAAACAACTCTTTGTCATCAAATCAGAATGAGATTAGTTAACTTCTGCACATTTCTACTCACAAAAAAGTGTACAAATCAGATTTATTTTTGATACAAAAGTAATGGTGCAACAGATGGTTTCTGCACCAGATAAATTATCTGGGCATGTCTCGGATGATTCTGTGACAGATTCAGAGTAGCAATGGATTTCCTTTTCATCCTTTTTGAAGTGGATGTCAAGTGGAACAGAGAATAACTTTTCTTTTCTTAGTTTAATTTCTTAGTGATTTGAAAGGAAGGGTAGACTTCTTAAAACTTTTTCGATGGAGTGAAGAGGACGATAAAGGAGACTCGTGGAGGAAACGAAATTGATACATACAGGCCCATGAATCTTTCTTTTCTCTTCCTGGCTGTTCATACAGAGGATATTGAGAAGGGATCTGATGGATTCAAGTGTTAAAACTTGTAAATACAATTGTGTGTCTTTTTTTTGACAACTTAAGTTTATGAGATCGCTTGTCGCTTAATCAAAATTTTAAGACGGAGTCTTTTGTATCAATTCTGGGATAAAAAATTTAAGCTTGCACTGTGCACTTTGGGTTTAGACCTAAACTGGTTGACGGGTGAGAGGGACTACTAAACCTCATAAATTTGTTGTGTTCTTTCACTTTGAATATTCCTAATTATTCAATTCAAATATATTTACCACAAGATTAGAAGATGCTGTTTGGTGTTTGATCAATGTTAGTGCAACTAAGACTTGATCAATATATTAGATCCTTTGAATATTACTGATCATCCAATCAAAACATTTATATATATAGAGTAAATAAATGTGTCGAGAGAGGGAGAGGATTCAGATGCAGCATGCGGGAAGTACCTCCGATGCTCCTCCTCGTTGCAGGAATACCTCCAGGCGCATGTTGACATCCGATGCCTTCTTTTATTCTTCAAGAGCTGACTTTAGGATTTTAGCATTAGTCAACCACCGTCGACGATGTGCCATCCTCAATGGGAAGAACCAAAAGACAAATAAGCCTTCAAAACTTGATGTTCTCTCTCCGATACATACATGTTGCATGGCTCAATTCAACCTACAATGGGCTTTAACAGCCCATAACATGTTTCCTCTTTTAGCTAAACCCTAAATCTATTTAAGGGCTGTAATGGCTGTGAAAAATAAGAAAAAAACTACAGCAAAAAATACAGAAAATTAGATAACACAGAAATTATTCTCAATCATCCAAACAGGTTAGATCAGATCTTGTGAAATCTTGATATTATATTTGATTATAATTTCTGTTTAATTTCGCTATATATTATATTTGTTTGTATACAAAAATTCTTCTTGTTTTTTTCTCCCATCAATACATGAATACTTGTTCTCGGTGCAGCAATCTGTCCAAACCAGAAGATGGCTAGGGCTGTAGCTATGTCGGTTAGCACTGATGACGGGAGCTCTTCCATGTTCCATCTCTCGGGAGTCTTCTTCATGGTGTGTATGGCTGTTGTAGTCATCTTCAACTGCGGCCATAGCAAGAAGAAGCCCAGACCAAGGAACAACGTTGTGTACTACGGCGGGGGCGGCCAAAGCTATGCTACTGCGGCGACGACAAGCCACAGCGGTTCCGCAGCCAACGTCGCGGTCGGTGCTGCGGTAGGGGCCGTCGCTGCTATCGCCGTTGCTGATGCCCTCGATGGTGGCGGCGGCTGTGGTGGCGGCGGCGGCTGCGGTGGCGGTTGCGGTGGCTGAGGGGATGGATATATCTGTTCGGGATTCCTCTCTACCCGAAACAAGGTCCTACCATTATGGCGCAAGTAAAATATGGATGATTTGCTATGAAATGATGTCCTACCATTATGACTGCTTTGATTGCGATAATAAGCATTGAAATTTGCACCTACCAATTCAACCCAAAATAATTAACGTCATACCATGAAATTTATTTATTTTACTCTTTTGTTTTTTCATAAGCCACTGATTTCAAATCTGATTTTAATTTCTAGGAATCGAAATCGAAACACATGACTTTGATTCCGATTTGGTTTAAAACATCAAATCATTGACCTAACCAAATTTGATTTCGATTCGAATCTGATTAAAATCACTCTTATGTTGATCTAAACTTAGATTGAATAAGTTTTTTTTTGACCTAAAACATAAATTAGATGATGAACTCTATTTTTATAAGCTATATATATATATAAAATATAAATTAGATTATAAATATATTATATATATGATATAGGTGAAGATTTTCTAGTGATCATCCAATCAAAACATTTGATATATAGATGATGTGATTTAAAGCCGATGCGTTCGTATGGGGTTGTTCCATGCTTTATCTGATCCTTTTTACTTTATTATCCCGAAAAGTACATATGGTGAAGCGTCGGAGATTTGCATCCACATGTACAAGTTGCTCGTTAAAAGGCTCGAAACGAGCTCGAGCACACACACAAGTAATGTCGAGTGACATTCGATACGTCATCTTCACCACAAGATTAGAAGATGTTTGGTGTTTGATCAATGTTAGTACAACTAAGACTTGATAGATATATTAGATCCTTTGTTAGATTACTGATCATCCTTTGTAGAGTACATCGGAGAGAGAGAGACACAACATAAAGATACACTAACAATAGAGTAAATAAATGTGTAGAGAGAGAGAGAGAGAGAGAGAGAGAGAGAGAGAGAGGATTCAGATGCAGCTTGCGGGAGAAGACCTGCGATGCTCCGCCTCATTGCAGGAATACGTCCAGGTGCGAAGGCAGAAGATATCCAATGTCGGCATCCGATGCCGTCTTTTATTCTTCGAGAGCTGACTTTAGCTTTTTAGCATTAGTCAACCACTGTCGACGATGTGCTATCCTCATCCCATTGGTATTGTCAACGAAGTTGCGTGGAAACTCTCGGCTTCGAGAAAGAATGAAAAGACAAATAAGCCTTCAAAACCTTGACGATCTCTCTCCTATACAGACATACATGTTAGCAATCTGTCCAAACCAGAAGAACATGGCTAGGGCTGTGGCTGTGTCGGTTACCGCTCACGACGGGAGCTCTTCCGTGTTCCATCTCTCGGGAATCCTCTTCATGGTGTGTATGGCTGTTGTAGTCATCTTCAACTGCGGCGATAGCAAGAAAAGCCCAAACCAAGGAACAACGTTGTGTACTACGGCGGGGGCGGCCAAAGCTATGCTACCGCGGGGACGACAAGGCACAGCAGTACCGCAGCCAACGTCGCGGTCGGTGCTGCGGTAGGGGCCGTCGCTGGCATCGCCGTTGCTGATGCCCTCGATCGTGGTGGCGGTGGCTGTGGTGGCGGCGGGGGCTGTGGTGGTGGATGCGGTGGTGGTTGCGGTGGCTGAGGGAATGGATATGCGTTGATGTATATCTCTTCGGGAATTCCTCTCGACCAGAAATAAGGTCCTACCATCATGGCGTAAGTGAAAAATGGATGATTTGCTGTGAAATGATGTCCTTCTCATGTATATATATATGTACGACTACTTTGATTGCAATAATAAGCATTGAAATTTGCACCTACAAATTCAACCCAAAATAATTAACGTGATGATGCGATGGTTGGTATCCTTGTCTTGCAAATTTGCACACACAACACACAAATTTACAATTTTATAAATTTGTACCAATAGGACTAGATCCATTAGGGTTTACAAAGGGTCTCTATAAACAGGAGAGAACTAAAGCTCTATAGGCTGAGAGTTCTCTTGGTAACCATCTCCTGTTCTCTTCTCCCCAGAGAAGTGCATCGTCGTAGTCCCTACCGTGTGGATACCGCTAGAGAGGAGGACGCTTGACCTTCTTCATTCTCTCCTACATATCTACAGAGATTCAGAGATATACGGTCTCCCTAGGTATTTTCTTTAACATATACTATTTTCACAGATTTGTTTTGACGCATCGATCTTCGCACGACGACGGAAACTTTCTACGAGAAATCTAAGATGTTTTATTTTTGTTCTTCCACTACGCATGAGATGTCGCTTCCCAAAAGGATTTCCCTACAGATCACACCGCTACTTCCTCTATGACTATCGTCGAGCCAAGGATGTTGAGGTGAGGCATAGCCCTCTAGCTAATCACATGACCCCTTGACTCAGACCAAGGGGGAATCCTCAAGGAGAGCCGACTCCTTATACTTAGGTGAAGTTGTTTGGATGATCATCACCCACCACAACAACAATAGCAATACTAGTGAAGACTGTAATTCTCACATGGGGAATTGGCTAGCCCCTCGATCCCTCATCGACCTTTAATATATATGAGATTCTACTAGTAGGACAAAATTTATACTATTGTAAGTCAACTATAGGGTGGTTAGAGGGAGAAGAATGTATGGTGTCTTCAACCTAGAACTTCATGGGCACTAGTCGACCTTAGGAGATTCCATGAGAGAGAACCAAATGGAACTAAGCCATACTTCACCCGGGGTTGGCCAAACACCTATATGTGAGGTCTACGGAGGACCTTAAGATTGACGCACATAAACAATTCATTTTGTAACTATCAAGTCACTAGTCAGCTTATTGTATAGAATTTCAATGTTACTCGTTCTAATATATCTTTTCTTATGTCGAATCATCATATCATATCATATCTATGATGATTGATTGAATATGTGACTCCTTAGTTATCCTAAACTAATTCCTCTACGAGAATGAGATATTGAAAGAGCATAAAGAGTTAACAATAGATAAGGAGAGATTTCGTGATAGGTCAACCTGACTCCACACTCGGGTCGATGAGTTGGAGAATAAAATAAGGTTGATTAGGACTTGATGTTGGCCTTGTGGATTTGGGTTAAGAAGTTGTATAAATTAACTAATGAGGTGGCTCAAAAAGCTAAAGTTGAGGATAAGTTTTTTGAAGCTAAAAATACCTCCCCCATGGAGGAGGTTGTCTCCCTCTAGTGAGCAATGGAGGGATTGATAAGACAATTGGCTGAGACAAAGGAGTCTGAGCCAGATATCTAAGAGAGAGAGGGAGAGGGCGGCAAAGTACATAGCCTCTCAAGGATTCAAAAAGGCCTAAAAGTTTGGTATCCTCTTTACTTTTGGTATCAACTTGTAATTTCTTTGAGTGCTCTTTGACCACCCGAACCTCCCATGCTTGACTAATGACCAAGTAATCCTTATCGACTTTAATGAAATCGATGACCATAGTGAATCGATAGCACTTGTGAAAGATGGTAAAGTTAAACTATGAGAGAAGGTTAAAGGGGAATTAGAGCAAGCTAATCTAACATACATGCCCAACACTAATGTCATTGGTTCGCCTATCAATGCATTGACCCCTATAATAAAACACGTAAAGATTGAGTCCCAATCCGATCCCAACTCTAAAGTGCCGCCTAACACTAGAAGAGGATGAGGTTGAGATCCTCTCTTGAAGGTTGGGGTTGGGTCAACTCTTTTCTGCTTTACTATTTATTTTTTTCTTTTTTTAGTGTCAGAAAGTTTCATTTTGATGTAAGAACTCTTAATGATAATGTAAAAAAATCTCAACTTAGTATAGGATTAAGTTTGCTATACTTACTCGATGATGTTAAACCCATGCGTTGAAACACTTAGCTATAGATCTCTTGTAGGCCAAGTTTTTGAGATGAGTCTGTGTTTTGACTTCATCAATCAAGTTTAGATTTACGCAACTTTGACGTTTGACACCCCCTCTATGAAGCTCTGACTTTAGATGGTTGACATTATTATGTTGATTGGGACTATGACTTTAGTCTCATATATTAAGTAAAAAGATGATTCTATACTCTTTTGCATCTAAACTAGTGGCACGTATGCATCTAAACATTTCAAGTTGAAACTTATCTTTTGACTTAGTATTTCAACTATAAACTATGTTGAATTAATATTATTTTTATAGCTAATTTGTGGATTAAATTTTTTTAGGTGGGGAGAAATGTAATGATTTATGATTTTCCCCCTTGCCATAAAGCAAATTGCCAAAATTAATATTGTACTTTAATTGAATTATATATTACTTTGTTTATGTAACATGATTAGGGAAATAATTAAAAGGTGTAGAAATTTTATCAATCAATTCAATAATTAAATAATATAAAATTTATTAATTAATTTATTTTCAAATGAGTGATATCATCGATATTTTAAAATATTGATGATATCAATAGTTCAATATTCATTGAAAAACTCAAAGTATTAATGTTATATTATTATAGTAGTACTTCCTTTATTATATTTTTGTAAATGTCCTTATATTTTCTGGAATATATTTTCTAGAATAAATGACTTGAGCATATGCAAGTTATATTGAACGAGTGAGACCTTGATCTGATTAATTAAAGGGAATACAGACTTAATTACTGAGAATTCTATGGAATAAATAATTAAGATGACTGATCGGGAAATATTTGAAAGACTCAATTTGATGAGACTTAGACTTTAGTATAGTTTACAATTAACGTATGAGAATATTTGAGTATCAATTTAAATTTTCTAATAAGTCACTAGATGAAATGAAAGAATTAACTAAAAATGACAGTATTTGAGGAATTTAAAATTACCTCCTCAATATAATTGACAAAGTTGTAAGCTCAAGACTTAGAATATTTTGAATTCTACTCAAGGAGTGGATAATAGTAAAATAAAGATTAAACATAAGTCACCTGAGTTTATAATTACTATATAAACTCAAAAAAAATTTCTTCATAATAATTACTTATGTAACAAAGAAAGTTATGTAAAGAAGAACTATAAGATTTGATTTGAAATGAAAGGTTATAAATATAACTTTTATGTGGTTCAAATAAAATATTATAAAAATTATTTTTCTAATATTTGGTGGATTAATTTGATGCTTCAATGTATGTTACCAATAATAGAAATTTATTTTAATAATTAAAAAAAGAGAGTAAAACTAAAGGAGAATGAAATATTCATAATTACAATGAATCATCTTAAAGTAAAAGTGATAGTAGTTTGTATTTATCGTCTACACCTAAAGATGATTCATTTGATGAATCTTGAAGATCAATGCTATATTCTTATAATTCTAAAAATTTGGATTCTTTACCTAGAATTATCAAAATATTATTTCTCTTTTGGTAGTTGTAAACTTAGCATGATACAATAAAAGTTAATATTTGAATTCTATATAATAGTCTATATATAATTAATATGAATCTTAAGTTTACAATGATCCTATAATTAAATATTAAAATAAAATATGATTTCATAAACTCCTTGAGATTATGCTTACATTTGCGAGTCACTCTATATTTTCATCTCATTATATTGTGATATGATTATATATGTTCTGAGAATTCATATGAGCTAAAGTATATAGATCATTGATAAACTAACCTTAGGGGCTAAGTGAATTAGTATAAAAATGAGAATCGCAGCGACATTAGGGATTCAAAGAGAGGAGAAAAGGGCAGAAAAATTAGATAGAAAAAACGAAATTGTTCTCACTCATAAAATCATCTCATATCTTGATGAATAGTGATTGGTGAGGTTTTGATATTTGATGGCTTATTCTTTATGGGCAAGAGATGAATACATTCATTATTTCTATATAATTTTAGTTTTTACCCTTCACTGAAGGGATAAATCTTGGTGTTCTATTTGATTGTGATTTTTGTTTAATTCCGCTGTGTGTGTTACAGCCTGCTAGTATTTGTTCATATACAAAAGTTATTGTTTATTGCATATCCTCCTTTTATTTTCCCATCATATATATATATATATATATCTAATTCATGTAAAGTATAAGATCGTTGATACTCTTGAAGTGTATATAAATGAGATCGAGAGACAATTAGATAGAAAAGTTAAAATCATCATATTTGATAAGGGTGATGAATTTGATGGTATTTATGATGAATCCAATTATAATTTTAGTTTTTTTACTAGATTCTTGGAAAAACAAGGTATATGAATTCAATATGATTTACCAAATGTGTCGCAACAGAATATGATTATTGAAAGGTAAAATCGTATGCTTATAAATATGATTAGGAGTATGATGGGTTATTCTTTTATATCCAGATTAATATGAGAAGCAGTTCTAAAGACAACTATGTATATCTTAAATGAGGTTCTTAGTAAGTAACGACTTCTTTTGAGTTATGGAATGATAGGAAACCTAACTTAAGGGTATTTATATATTTGAGATTGTTCTATAGAGATAAGGATCTTCAACTCACATAAAAAAAATTAAATTTAATAACTATTTTTTAATATTTTATTATTTATTCAGAAAAGTTCAAAAGTGTACATAACTTAGTACTCTAATCATAGTACAAGGATAGTTAAATCTAATAATATAAGATTCCTGTAAAATAGTGAATCAATGGGAGTAAAAATCTCAAAATTTAATTTTGATATAGAGGAGATACATATTGATACTCTTTTATTATTCGAGAGATTATTGTTACTCAAATAATTAAATAATTTAATAAATATGAACAACAAAATAACATTACCAAACTCCCACATTATATTGATAGCGCTATTAATGGTCTTGTAGAACAATCACAATTGACAACCTTAGGAAAATCTCAATGGGAAAGGAATCCTGTCATTTATGATTCTTATGTGGTATATCTATAAGAATTATATTTTAATATAGGAATCATGATCTCTTATTATTTTCATAGGTCATGAAAAGTAATAATTCTGAATAATAATATGATAGATACAAAGGAAGAGTTAAAATCTATTACCAGAATGGTGTTTGATGAATTCATCAAATTATCCAATAATTATAAAAGAGTCTGTTATATAAATATGACTCAAAGGACAATGTCGAATGATATATTGGTCAGACTTTTAGTTTTTAATATGGTTATAGATTTTACTCATAAAGAATGTATTAACCATAACGAGACATGTAATTTTTAAATAAACTCGTTAAGAATCGTCATAATATTAGTGACTCATTATGAGTTTGAGTTATATCATATGATATGAAAGTAAATTTTGATTAAGGATCTAGCTTTATATGTATTACTCTAAATGACTCACAGAGAAAATGAAAGAAATATAAAATTTGGTATACAAATTTAAGAATCTATTTATGATCTTAAACAAACTTCTAGACAATGATATATAAAGTTTCTTAATATCATTGATTCCTTTAGATTTAAGAAAGATATTGTTAATCGGTATTTATATCTAAAGATCAGTGGGAGTAAGTTTATTATATTGATCATATATGTATATAATATTTTATATTGCCAATAGTAATCTTAGTTTATTATACTAAACCAAAAAATTATCACTAAGAATTTTAAGATGATTGATATGAATAAGACATCTTATATTATTAGTATTGAGATACTTAGGAATATATCTCAATGATTATTAAGATTATCTCAGAAAGGATATATCAATCGAGCCTTGAAATGATTTAATATACAACTTTGTTCAACAAATCATAAAAGTAGAATTTTAGTCAAAAGTGAGTATTTTAAAATGACTTGAAAAGAATTAGATAAAGATAATATTCTTTATATGCGTAGTTAAAGTCTATGCTCAAGCATATGTTAGAACAGATATCAGTTTTGTAGTTAAAATATTGGGTAGATATTTGAGTTATCTAGAAATAAAAATATTAAAGGACTATAAAGAAAAGTAATAAGATATTTGGAAGGGATGAAGGATTATATGCTCACATGTATGAAATTATATCAGCCTGAAATGATGGTGTTTTTCATATGCTGATCCTATAAATTACCTCAATAACAGGAAGTCTACCTTACGATTAATATATATATATATATATATCAATTAGAGAGGTAATTTGTTATTATATTATTAATAATATAAGTTGATTTTGTGGTATGCTTTGAGGCCACTGATCAAATTTTATAACTACGAAATTTTATCTCAAGACTTGGTGTGGTCAGACTCAGTTGTCAGGTCATTAAAGATATTTCATGATATATTGCAATAGTTTTCTTCTCTAAGAATGATAAGTACTATTGCATTTCTATGCATTATGGTAGAAAGTACTTGATGGTTAGAGAAGATGAGTTCAGAAACATCTAATGTCAATTAATTATTTAAGTTTCACTGTATTGATTGCGCTTAAGACTTATAGTCGAAAGTGTTTTGAAAGAACATGTTCTTATGATTGGATTTATGAGCAACCTATAAAGGATATAATGATGCATATTTGAGTGGACACTATAATTGATATTTTTACTTATGTACTTAAAGTTATTTATTTCTATTATCCTGTTCATAGTTATGTATGTATATATTAAGGTTGAATGTGATGACAGAATTATCTTGACAAGACAAATTACAAGGGTCATTTTGGACTACATTAAGAAAGACTAATAATATTATGATACATAGAAGAAAGTGTGACATTGATGACATACAACTGGCATTTCTAGTCAAACTTAATGTAGTTTTATTATATTCGTTGAACTTATTAGCCTATTTTTAAAATTCACGTGCATGTAAATAGTTTTCAAATTTTCAAAATCTAATCAAGTAAAATTGTTTTCAAATAAATTTTATTTATTTATTTTGATTTTGAATCTTTTTGTATCTTACCAATGGGTCAAGTGAGAGAATGTTATATTTATGTAGCCCTATTTAATTAGGTAAGATATATTGAGGATATGATTGGATTCTAATTATGGTTATTGACTAATACAAAGAAAGTTCAATTAAAGTAGAATTCCTTAGGGGATGCCTTTGATGGAAGGAACCCTCATAATAATTTATCCTAGATCCTCTGCTCTCGCCTATAAATAGATATGACCTCTAGGGATGTAAAACATATAAAAAAAGAGAGAAAAAGAAATAAGAGAGTATAGTTGAGAGATTATAGTTTTTCTCTCAATCTCTTTATTACAATTTCTCTCTCAATCTTCCTAACCATCAATCTAAGTGGTCCTACGAAAGGATAGGAAAAAAGGAGGTGAGTCTAGTTCTCCTTGCAGATTGATACACAATCTCCTTAACCATCAATCTAAGTGGTCATGTGAAAGGATAGGAACAGAGGAGAATATGAGTCTAGTTCTCCTTGTAGATTGATATTTCAGATCTGACAATAATGTACTTGTACATCATATAAAGTTTATTTCTCTAAACAACGAAATGTACGTATTGTAATATTATTTAGATTCATTGCTATTTGAATTTGGATTTTGGCATTGAAGTTTTTTCACATTATAAATAGCATGATTACAAATTTTATGCTAACACTCTCTCCTATGCAGACATACTTGTTCTTGGTATAGCAATCTGTCCAAACCAAAAGAACATGGCTAGGGCTGTAACTGTGTCGAGTACCACTCATGATGGGAGCTCTTCCATGTTTCATCTCTCGGGAATCCTCTTCATGGTGTGTATAGTTGTTGTAGTCATCTTCAATTGTGGCCATAGCAAGAAGAAGCCCAAACCAAGAAACAACGTTGTGTACTATGGCGGGGGCGGCCAAAGTTATGCTACTGCAATGAGGACAAGCCACCGTAGTACCGCAGCCAACGTCGCGATCGGTGCCACGGTAGGGGCGGTCGCTGGCATCGTCATTGCTGATGCCCTCGATAGTGGTGGCGGTGGTGGTGGCGGTGGCTGTGGTGGCGACGGGGGTTGTGGTGGTGGATGCGGTGGTGGTTGCGGTAGTTGAGGGAATGGATATGTGTTGTTGTATATCTCTTCGACGATTCCTCTCTACCAGAAATAAGGTCCTGCCATAACCATTATGGTGTAAGTGAAAAATGGATGATTTGCTGTGAAATGATGTCTTTCTCATGTATTATATGCTAATAAATTTTGTACGACTACTTTGATTGCAGTAATAAGCATTGAAATTTGCACCTACCAATTCAACCCAAAATAATTAACGTGATGATAGGATAGTCGACTCATGCTTGGGGTTGGCATCCTTGTCTTGCACATTTGTACACACAACATTAGTTAGGTAGAGTTGAGGGTTAAAACCTCGTCGATTAGATTAGCTGATAAAACGATTTAAATGTTAAGAGTAAGACACTAATATGTCGGCCAAATCTTTTTTTTTTTTGAAACTACAAAAAAAAAAGTATCAAAACCAGAAACCATGGGATTACAGAATTAGATCCGAAACTAGTTAATGTTATTCAAGTTAGAATCATAATCTCATTTTAAGTTAGAATCCTTGTCCTATAAATTGTACTGATGTGGTTCCGATTTTGATTTTGACTCGGATTTGATCTAACGATTGAATAAAAAAATAAATTACTTCATCAAGATTCTTCAAAGTCATTAGACTTTAAGATTAAATTTAAAATACTATTTATCATACCATGAAATTTATTTATTTTACTCTCTTTTTTGTGTTTGAGATCTCTTGTCAATCAAGTTTAGATTTGTCCAACTTTGACATTCGATACCTCCTCTCTGAAGCTTTGAGTTTGGACGGTTGGCATTGTTAAGTTGATTGGGACTACGATTTTAGTCTCATATGTTAGGTAAAAAGTTGATTCTTTACTCGATTGCATGTTCAGTTCAATTTAGGGTGATTTTGGATTTATTAAGCTCATCTGACTCAATTAAAATTAAATTAAACTAGTTTAAGGTGATTCTCGATTAATCCAATATGGATTAGAGGTTTAGTTTAATCCTAATTGAATTGAGTTTAGTTTAAGCTAATTGAGTTATTTTAGTTAGGGTTCATCGAGAGTTGTTGGGAGATTGATACCTTAAGTCTTTATAATTTGATAGATTTAAAAAGCTTTATTCAAAGTCATGATTTTAATATGATTAATGATATTTCACTAATTTTAATATTAAATTAATGATACTATATAATTGTTATCATATAGTATATGTGACTATGTTGAGTGGTCCATATTGAAAGTGCACCATATGATACAAGCAAAGTCATCAACGGACATAAACTATAAATGAATGTAATTTATGATATAGACATAAGCATGATCTTTTATGATATTTTATTATATTATTTTTTGAATATATGAATAAATACAAATGAATGATTATTAATGATTATGTATCAGGATAGATAGATCAATTCACTTCAAAGATTATTGGGTCATTAGATGAGCCAACGAGACGATTCTTATTTTCATCATTAGGAGAAACTTCCCACATAGGTAGATAAGAGATACCACTTCGAGTGCGATATGAATTCTCTCCATTTATTATTGAGAGAATATTATACACATTCCATAAATTACATCTTTACTTAACTGTTATATATATTGTGGAAATGTGTTATATGATTTATTTACTACTAAGAAATATCATTATTCATTTGATACATTAGTTTGACGATGAATCAATATATTACTATTTTATATTTAATTATTAATGCTTAATATATTTCATGAGTATTGAATATGATTTTTTTGAAGGTTTTCATCAACATATATAGTTGATAATATATTTTTATTTTATATTTATTTTTTGAATAATCTAGATTTAAGATCTTAGCAAGGATGCTTTTTTCACCATCTATATCATTCACTAAAAGTTATAATCCTTTTCCATGTTCAAGATGTTAGTATATTAAAATATATATTTTTAATTAAAAATCTTTAGTATATTATAGGTTTTGAAATGATAATTTATTTTTTAAAATAAATCGAGGATGTGACGGTCCTCATCTCATCGTCATTGTCAACTAAGTTGCGAAGAAACTTTTCGACTTGAAGAAAGCACCAAACTTGTCAACCACAACATGGCTAGGGTGGTAGCTATCTTCGGTACCACCGTCAACGGGAACTCTTCCATGTTCCATCTCTCGGGAATCCTCTTCATGATGTGTACGACAGTTATGGTTAGACCAAACGAAGGAACAACGTTGTGTCGACGTCAACCATAGCAGTACCGCAGCCAATGGCAGCGGTTGCCACAAATAAACTCTTTACCATTATGGTGTAAATGAAAACGGATGGTGTTCTTTTGTGAAATGCTGCCATTCTCATGTATATGCTAATAAACTTTGTACCATTAGTTTAGTTTCAATGTTAAAGATTGGAATTTGCACCAATAAACTCAGCCCAAAATAAATATACGATGATAGCATACTCATCTCAAGTCGAGGGTTCACATCCCATCTTGGCAAGTTCGGATAACATTTCTGTGAGCAGTGTGTGGTTTATAAGAAGACCAATCAATCCCCACTATAAATCCATTACCAATGCCGGCACACCGCAACAAAAAATGTATGCAACAGAGATCATTCTGAAATCCTGCTTTTCTTATCAGCAGAAAACTAAATCCACCGAAACACTTCCATTGCGATGATAGTAAATCCGAAATGGCCAATGTTTGTGAAAAAAAAAAAGGAAAAAAAAAGGACAAAGACAATGCCATTTCAACTAGCAATGATTGTATTTAAATTCATGAGGACCGATATTTCAACATGTTCTAGCTTTTCATCAAATTTTTTCCCACAACTCCATTATCAGTTTACACAATGGATCTTTATGACATATAAATTTTCATACAACTGGGTATTCTGTGTGCAATGGCCTAGAGAGTCTCTGGAAGCCCCAAATATGTAACACGACAATTCCACTCTTAACACTATAATACTCTGTGAAACAATTATTGGGAGCTGCTGCCAACTTCTTGTGTGGGGGGTTTTCTCCAGAGATTATTACATACGAATAAAAGCAAATCATTGTGACACTGCCACCGGTTAGAAATATGATGAGAGATGAGTAATGATCTAAAAAGATGATTCTCTGCATCAATATGAAAATATAAAATCCTGTAGGGAAGAGTTTATTTGACTGCATCAATATGAAACCAGCCAATCATTACCACATAGTAAACGGAGTATCTACTAGTCAATGAAAAATCTAATAGGTACTTTATTACCAAGGAGTACATACGCAGAAAATTTCAGACAAAGTGTAGCAGATATGGCTGAAAACAGACAACGTAGACTCAGTTAGCATATCCAGATGTTAGCACTCTAAGATTGAATAAAATATTCGGTCATCAGCCAAGGTTATTCTGTACAAGGATCCGAGCATTAAGACATCCCATGCCTGCTTGTGTCATATAATTGTAGCCTCTTTCATTTATGAATTTAATTAAACATTTACATAAACATCTTGATCTAAAGACATTAGCATTTGAAATAAACTAGTGATGAACATATCCCGTAATCTAGGCGATAGCCTGGACCTAGGTGGTAGCCTGGAAAACAAACTTCAGAAAAATCACTCTACCATTTTAGAATATTAGATAAATGATCCAATACTTCCAAACTACTATTAGAAAAAAAAATCAACAGTTCAATATACCTCAACATTTGGAGGTAATGGCATTAAAATATTCAAGAATAATAAAAAAATATTTACATGTTAAAAAAGCAATTAGACTCGAAAACTTATAATATACAAATATAAATACATGAAAATTATCCCAAATCAGTCAATTTATATGTGAATATATAGCATGTATAAATATAGTTTCATGTTAAAATATAGACCAGGATTCGAGTCACGAACACAGCCTCTTTAAATATTTAAAAGTAAGCCTGCATACATTGACCCTCCCTAGATCCTATATCGACGGGAGCCTCATGCACTAGGTACTTCACTTCATTTATCAAAACAAACGTATGAAACTATATACAAATATATGATTGCATCTGTGTAGTAATCCAGGTGAGCATTGGCTAAATGCCTAAGCATTGTATACCACCCTAGCCTAGACGGCCGAGCAAACATCCATGACAGCACTGACATATGCCACCATTTTCCAATTGCAGGTCAATCAAAAAATTTAAAACTGAAAGATAGCAATGCTAGAAATGCCCCAGTTGTGCATTTAGGGACATTAAGTCATAGAATCCTTAGGAACTACATTAAAGAATACTCCATTACATTGAACCATGATAAGGAAACATGAAAAGATGGTAAGTATAAAGGGGTAAAGAAACAGGGATACAAACCTGGTTGATCCAATATAAATGGTAAGCTGGATCTTCCAGTCCTCCAAACCTTTAGGCTAAAGAAATTCAGAGCCAATATGGCACCACCACTTACCATGCCTGTAGGATTTCTAGAGAAAATATATCCAAGCAGCCCCCCAGCAAAAAGAAACCTACCTATAAAAGAAAATATTATGTTCATTAGAGAGGATGTAGTGCATATTCTTCACATCAACTACAGCGAACAAGACTACCATTCAGCTTACACTTCCAACTAAAAGGTTTGATTGGCATACCAAAGGGGATTCCCAAGTAAAAATCATGTGTTTTCGCACTTCTTTTGGTTGTGATAATAGCCTCCATTTGTACATGAATGTCCATACTCATTTTCCCATTGACTGGTTCCACGGTTGGAGCCTCATCAGGCTTACCCTCCGTGCGTCTCATACTAGTGTTGGCATCAATACTACTAGAACTACTTCCCTTGTGGCACAGAGAGACTGAATGCTGAAAATTGAAGAAAAAGTTTGGAGTCTGTCTTGCACTGTATAAATAAAAAGTGCAAAGAAAGAAAATACAAGCTCTACTAGCCAAAATGAGTTTCAATTTGTTGTCATCTTTGTTTTAGTATATAATTTTAATCTTTTCTTTCTGGTTCGAGAGAACCATGACAGCTGCAGCTAATGAACTAAAATGTCTGACCTAAATGAATATGTTCTCTTGATTTACAAAAAGACTAAATGAGACACTGCATATCGGAAGACACTGAATTATGCAAAGAAAAACTATGCAATCCACAATTAACTAGGAGCATACACTCAAAATCTCCGGATAATTCTTTATGCAGTAGCTCATGGATTTGATGACTAGTTAACCCAATTCATTAGAAAAGAGCAACCACAAGATGCGTGAAATCAAGGTGCCAAATTGATTCTGGATCATCAAAACTTATGCTTATTTGAGATCACGAAGAAAGGAACACATAATTATTCCAACTCCAACTTATCCATATAATCTCATTCCCCATCTGCTCTCGATTTTACACCACTTTGGCATGCAAATAGACATATAGCACCAAATTCGTGCATAAAAGAAGAGATATGTTTATATCTCTATCATCTATGTACATATATTTATCGCCCAATGCACACCAATGTTGCTTGATCATGCATAACATGCATACAGAAGATGGTGCTGGTGTTAGAGATGGTAATCTGCCTATAATTTTTTCCAAAAAATTGAAAACCTAACAGCAAAGCTCCAATGCAACCACTTATATCAATATTTCAACACGCCAGCCCCATCTCCCATCACGTTTTCGTCGCTACAAAAGGAGGTAAGGAGATGAAAGGAAATAAAGAAGGTGGAGGGTCGAATGGTGATTAAACTGATACCTTACCTCCACTACTGATGTTGGAAACTCTAATGGCAGGGGACTCTCACATACTTGGCCATGAGGTCCACCCGATCGGAAGAAACCCTAGACCACAAAGCCGACGGGCGAAGCCCCTGCCGTGGTTGGATGCTCCACCTCGCCGCCAATTTGGACCCATAAAGCCGCACGGTGGACATCAATCGATCTATTGATTAGAGTCCCTGAGATCAAGATGAACATAAGAACATGAGACGTTGGCCGCATCTGAAACAAATCTTCCGAGAAACGTACGTCCAAGAACTCGAAATAATTGGAGAATTTGGACGTACGGCCGGGTGCTCGTTCCAGATGACGAAGAGGTTGACCAGCCGCGTCCAGACGAGATGAAGTAAAGGAGGCACGGAGTACGGGGGCGCGGCGCGTCGGTGGAGTATTCCGGCGAAGCAGAGCGATGGCATCGGGCGCTTGAAACCGGGAAGGGAAGCTTGGGAAAACTTCCAGGAGCGGTGGTTGAACAGCCCAAATTGAATCTTTCGTCCAGCTCGATGTTGGGTCCAATCGAATCGAATCCGCCAATGGGTTCGATCCATTTCTGCTCCGACCCGTTAAAGACCTGGGCAACAAATCCCAAACCGAATCCCTAGACGAACGCTCTTCTTTCCGGTCGTCTCGCCTTCTCCACCTCCTCTTAGGTCGGTGCCTCGTTTCCACCTAACATTCCCTTCCCAATCACCGCCGTTCGCGAGGAGAAACACCCACACGCCAGCCGTCATCACGCGGTCTCCGGCGGTGGACGCCTTTGGAAGGGGGAGTCCGGCGACCAAAGGCCAACGACCGGCTTCAAAGGTAACTCTGCTCATCAAACTCCTCTTCCTTGTTCTTTGCATTTAATAGGACAAGGTGTGGAACCTTTGTCAGAGATTGCCTCGATGATTTAATCAGAGTATTAATTGTTTGATTAGGAGAAAAACTTGGCTCACGATCGGATCGAGCCTTCCGGCTCCGATCCCGTCGCTGGAGATCAGGATCAGCAGCCATTAGTTGCGGCAATGGGCATACATTGTAGAGATTGAGAATAGGAATTCTTACTTGTCGATCTAGGAGTAGAGTTGATAGATTCTCCTAGTTGAGTTTCGCGTGCGCATCCCTGTTGGATGCCAGTTCTATACCCTGATCCTTAAAGATCATGTCAAACCTTAATTTATTTATCTGGGCCTTGTTTCTTTAATGCTTAAATACCCTAGCAGTCTTCTGTTGGAGAGTTTGCATATCACATATTTAGGGGTTTAGATTATTCACACTCTGCAGTTTAACATACATCATTTGGAGAAGATCCATTTAAGTATTGAATACTATGACTCTCAAGTTCCTTACTGTAAA
Organism: Musa beccarii; assembly: GCA_024322285.1. Taxonomy (NCBI): domain Eukaryota; kingdom Viridiplantae; phylum Streptophyta; class Magnoliopsida; order Zingiberales; family Musaceae; genus Musa; species Musa beccarii. The sequence goes on from CM044399.1 coordinate 55,823,988, forward strand.
GGTAAGATCATTTCACCATAATATGAAGCACATTATTATGAGAGAATATATGGATGCATTGATTAGACAAATTGACCATTTGATTGAGGATGCTCTGAGCTATTTCTGCAAAACAACCTGTGGTAAACCTTCTAATAAATTAGAAAGGTTTACCACTTGAGGAATGGAAATCAATCATACTGCCTAATGCTATAATAAATTGAGAGGTAAGTGAATCAGGAAGGAGCATGTGTTGCCCATTATGATGCACTGAGTGAGAAAGTGAAAACCAATATTATACAGTTTGCAGATAAGATATCACAACCATACTTTAACCAAGAACGATCTATTGTTAGGCTGTTCAGCTCCTTGATTTGTAATATGAGGTTTGCATGGTGTAGTTTGCTGTATTTGCACCCTGACATGATTCATCCTTCAAGTCAAATTCTCGCTAATGTACCACATCAATTTCATTTCAAGTAATAATATAATTTAGTGCATGAGAAATGATATAACTTTCTGCTGACATTGAAATATGATATTTCATGGTACTTTTTTTTTTTGTTTATGAATACTTATGGAAGTGTTTAATTGGCATGGACAGAACAGATTACTGAGAGAAAAAACTCCACATTCAGTACTATGTTGATGTTCTATGGGATGTCTTTCTTCTCATTAAATAATCCTGAGATTTAATAACATCATACAAAAAAGAAAAGATACATCACTGTTACCATTTGGCAAGAACTATGACTTTTTGGCATATGGCATCCATAATATTTCATTGACTAAAGAATTAGACTTGGTGTAACTTGCTACTGCCTTTTAAATATGATATTGCACACTACTTCTCTTTTCTAACTTGTTAGCTTTCTAAATTGTATTGAACAGAAAAAGTTACCAAGAGAAAAACTCTTCATTCAATGCCATGTCCTATTTGATGTCTTGGCTTATGTATTAAATAATTCTGAGATATTGTGTCATCTTATAGAGAAGAAAAGATTTTTAACTGGAATCATTCAGACGGAAGCTGTTAACATTTGTGTATGGATCCATCAAAACATGTTTGAGTAGCATAGAGCAGTAATGATTTGTTGAAAAAAAGAATTAAATCCATCTGAGTTGGCTTCACCTATTAATTTGAGACTTCTGCTATCATAGACAATTGAATTCCTACCTTAAGACTCTTAATGCCAACTTTTGGTGGGTAATTTTTTATTGTTTGTTTGGTTTGCTTGGCACTTCATAAATAATCATTCTCGATAGATTTTTAGATAAGGATATTTGGGTCAGATACAATAAGAAGTCAGAGCTAGTATGAAAAATTAGTAATTGTAATTGTATGTGCCAGGGTATTATCTTTGTTTATTTCTTCACAAAATGATTGAAGCTTATGGTACTTTGGCCCAAAACTATGAGCATGAACCTAGAAGACATGTTTTCATCTAGACTTCATGGAATGATGCTTCATCAGAGATTCACACAAAGTAACAACTGTAAATTTTTTTTTCCCATTGTAGATGTTAAATTCACCGATTTGCATCCCCATGCTTCTGAAGCCCAAATTGGGCTCCCATTGGGGTCATCATCCTAGAAGTTTGTCATATCATATCCATCCTCTTCCTTTCAGTTCCTTTGTTATTTTCTTCAAATTGGACAATTCTTTTCCTTGTCTTTGTAACCAAGTGCTTGCATTGCTTGTGTACCTGATTGTAACTCAGGTTACACACTTAAGGTTTGGGCCTCTCTTCTAGTCAACATAACTTTCTGATTTTGTGCAGTCATATACATACTGAGCATCTCAGTACCTGCCTGATCACTGGGTTTTGTTGCAACTCGCGGAAGTCATAGACATGTGTGTTAGCTGATTCCAACCCATTAAAATTCTGTCGGAGAGATATTTCAAAGTGAATTGTAAGTTTCTTTAGTTCTTCTGCTTCCTTTATCTTCATTTATCTCTATGTATCTTCTTGATCTCTTCTACAAGTACTTTCCTTCTTATGAAATCAAAGGACAAAAAAAATCTGGAAATAGGATAAAATAGATGGTGAAGTTTATTGTCCACAAGACATTAGAGAAGAGAAAGGATTAGTAGATTTTTAGTTCTGAAATCTGGTGATCATTTGCATTAGGTATACTAGTATCAGAGGAAGACATACCTAATATAGTACAATGAAAAACACAGAGATATTTATGTTTGGGAGTACTCAGATCTTCCCGAAAATGAATCTAGTGTTTTGGCCAATGCCATTTTAGTACTGAGACTATAATGTTTTATTTACTCTTCTAAATCATTTACTTGTTTTGTACAATATTTTGCTGTTTTCCAGATAAATCATGACATGGTTCATATCAACAAGTAACATAGGTGGCAAAATTTTATGTCAAACATGACATTTTTGAAATCTATTTGCATCAACATGGGAATCATATGGAATTAAGTAAACATGTATAATGCATGTAGACAGTACAAAGCATATATATATCCTGGTTTTAGAACATATAATCAATGCATGTTAAATATGTCTCAGAACTCAGACTAAGCAGATGTCAAATAATTTGCTAATTTTAGCATTTTTCTCATCAACACTAATTCATTGTGTTTCTTCTCCCGTTATCGTTTCAGAATACATCCTTTCACTACAAGCACTCTGGAAGAAAGCCTGGTTGAGCTCCTGAAGTTAATTCTAAGAAGGATATGGCACAATCATGTCTCGATAAACAAAGAAAGCAACCTAGTTCATCAAAATGTAAAATGACAGTTGTTAGTAAAGCAACAACCAAAGGATGCAAAAACTTGGACTTGAAGAAGCTTTCTTTAGATCATCCAGCTCTCATCGACAACGAGCCCCCTAGGAAGCAACCAAGGAGAAGTGAACATCCTGTTCATCTTCCTTCTGCTGAAATCTTTGAAGATTTCAGGTCTGCTAACACTTGGATCTGTAAGAACTCAGCCTGTAAGGCTGTCCTTTCCTCAGAGGATACATTCTGCAAAAGGTGCTCATGTTGCATCTGTCACCTCTTTGATGACAACAAGGATCCTAGTCTTTGGTTAGTCTGCACATCTGAATCTGGTGATAGGGACTGCTGTGGATTGTCTTGTCATATTGAGTGTGCACTCCAGTGCCAAAAGGCAGGAGTTTTCAGTCTTGGACAATTTATGTTGCTTGATGGGAGCTACTGTTGTGCTTCATGTGGAAAGGTTTCTGGAATAATAGGGTGAGTTTTCACTTCTTTAGCTGTTGGTGAATTTGTATTGTGTGTTTATTTACTGAGTCAATGCGAATTTTTTTACGAGTCAGTGTCACTCCTTTAGGTTACATGTTGTACCATGCACTTCTTGCATAGTTTTTCACACTTCATACCTCCTCTCCTTCTATCCCAACAGTACTGATGTTCTTCACCGTTTTACTGTTTACAATGTATTCTGCAGATTTTAATTTATTCTTTGTTGCCATTGTGTTTTTTCATCAAAATAAGGTGGTTACTGTAAGCTAATTTGCCCAGTCTGTTTGTGCACTTCTATATGTATGGATGGAGGGATATATTTGATATGCTGTCTTCTTAATTCAAACCTTTATGTTGACATTCTGTTGTTCAGCCTCAACTAGATGCAAATATGTTTTCTATTGTTATAAGCAATATCATTTGTGCTTTGTTGACCACTCCTAATTACTGTTGGTCAATATGTTGACAGTTGATCATTCAGATGGTTAGAAACCGTGCAGTTTAGCAAGCCATATCTCTGACCGCATGTTTTTATGTAATTGATGCCAAGTTTAGTGATAGTTTTTGTCAGAAATTTTACTTTTTGGCAGATTAATAGTTGACATGTAGTGATGTCCTTCAACTCATCCCTAACAGATGCTGGAAGAGGCAACTTGCAGTAGCAAAAGATGCTCGTCGGGTGGATGTCCTTTGTTATCGCATTTTTTTAAGCTATAGGCTTCTGGATGGCACTTCTCGCTTTAAAGAATTGCACCAGACCGTGGAGGAAGCGAAGGCAAAGTTGGAAACAGAAGTTGGTCCAGTGGATGGCGTATCAGCCAAGATGGCCCGTGGCATTGTGAGCAGGCTGTCCATTGCTGCCGACGTTCAGAAACTCTGCTTTGCTGCAATTGAGAAGGCAGATGAATGGTTAAGATTGAGGTCAACTGGTCATTTAGAGGAAAATCACAAAGGTGAAGCTCATTCATGCTTGTCCATAGTTGCTCTCTTGCTTCTAGTCAATACAATGAGATTTAAGTTTGACACAGTAGTCTCTTTTTCCACTTTGTTGCAGATTCACTTCCGGCTGCCTGTAGGTTTCATTTTGAAGAAATATCATCATCTTCTCTTGTAATTGTTTTGAAGGAGGCTTCTTCAACATTTGATGCCATCAAAGGTTATAAGTTCTGGTACTGCAAGTCCAGAGATCAACCATATAAGAAAGAGCCTGTCATCTTCCCTAGAGCTCAGAGAAGGATTTTAATTACAAACCTCCAGCCATGTACGGAATATGCCTTCCGGATTATCTCATTCACAGAGGATGGGGATTTTGGGCACTCTGAGTCAAAGTGTTTTACTAAGAGTGTGGAGATCATCAACAAGCAAATGGAGAATAATGGGGCAGAAGGGTGTTCCTCCAGTGACAAGCAAGAAGGGAAGACACCAGTTGCCAGATCATCTGGATTTAAAGTTCGGAATCTAGGAAAGATATTGCGGTTAGCTTGGGCGCAGGAGGATGGGTGCTATGATGGGTTTGACGATGATAATGTTCAAGAGGAGTCATGTGGTGGGAGTGGTGAAGTGATAGCAGAGGTTGTGGAAGCAGCACCTGCCACTTCACGCCGGCTTGACTTGAATGTGGCCACAGTTCCTGATTTAAATGCTGAGGCAACTCCACCCACTGACTGCTCTCCCGAGGAGGAAAATGCATGCAGCTCCGAGAAGAATGAATTAGCCAGATCTAACGGAAGTGATGATTCCCAGACTTGTGCAGCAACATTGGTCCACGAAGTGCCTGCGGTGGAATCTCGACCCGAGTGTGAGAAACAACCAGCTGAGGAAACTTGTGAGGGAGATAGCACTTTGGTCAGTGGCTCACCCAGGCGATTCCAACATAGGTTGGGTCAGTTGGATGACAATTATGAGTACTGCGTGAAGGTGGTAAGATGGCTGGAGTGTTTGGGGCACATTAAAAGTGATTTCCGCATGAAGTTCTTGACATGGTTTAGCTTGAGGTCAACCGAGCAAGAACGCAGGGTGGTGCTTACATTCATCCATACACTTATTGAAGAGCCCAGCAGCTTGGCAGGGCAGCTGCTGGATTCATTTTCAGAAATTGTTACCTGCAAGAGGCTGCGCAGTGGTTTCTGTAGTAAGCTGTGGCACTAATGCGAAAAACTGGCTCAGAGTTTTGGCTGCTCTTCCTCTTGTCCCTCCTAACATTTATTAAAGAGGTCCACCCATATCGGTTTCTTTGATTATTTATCATACAGGTCGTTACCATCGGCAGTCTCGCTAACTTGGAAACACTAACATCATCTGTCTGCTACCATTTCGATGAGTGTCCACTTTGGCAGTTGTCCTCAGTTCAGGGAACCACTGAAGGTGATGCCCGTGACAGTTTGCTTAGGCAGGGTCCTCGTGGAGTTGGCTACATCATACCAGCAAATGCAACCGTTTGGTGTTGCCGTTTGTTTCTTGTCGACTAATTGGAGGTTCGTAGTTCGTAGTGCTTTCGTCGTTAAAATGTCGGATCCATATTCAACTTGCAGCGATCGTCTATATACACAAGATTTATTGCTCCTGCTTGCCCAATATATTAGCTGGTTTATGTTGTAAACGGTAGGATTGTGAAAACAGAATGATTCCATACATTGTCATAGTGGGAGCATGGTTTATCTTCCAATTTTGTGTGCTCATATTTACTAGCTCAGGTACTTGGAAAAGTCTGCTTGAATGTCTCCAAAGATTCCACTGTCGATTTTATGTTCTCAATCTTGGGAAGGTTAAAAGTCACAGAAACAATCACAATACATATGAGGACAATATTTGGATCTAAATTTGAATCACTATTTTGTAACAATAACGAGAAGCTACTTGTATTGTGACTTGATAATTTTTTTTTTTTTACCTTGCAGAAGAGAAACGATTCTAGCTGGATGCTGCCAACTAATTAATATGTAAGATCATCCATTTCTTTGCTGACGCATTCTTTCAATGAAACTAACCATCTCTTGTTGCTGCCATGATTTTTCTTGCAATATTACAATTCCTCGATGACAGTTTAATCGGTGTCCTTGACTCACCTTAGGTTAATGATTGGAAATGTTATCCTATGCTAACAACACTAATCTCTGACGATAATTTATCTTTGTTTGAAAAGTCAAAATCTCAACATTGATTTCATGGACCTGACCCAGATTTAATTTCACGCAGCCTTGGCCACTAGATTCTCAAATTAATAGCAGATACAGGGCTGTCAGCCAGCTAGTACAGACAGGATTCCAACTTGATCAACCACTGAAGCCCCGGGTTTGATTTATCAGAAACCACAGTTACTAGCTCATCAGTAGTCATGATAAGACACATGAAAACGACGAGGACATCAGATTATAAATGACAATGCAGTTGAGCAAATATGCTTAACTTTTTCCTCAGCAAACAAACCCAAAAAAAAAAAAAAAAGAGGAAAAACTCAAGACTCATAACAAATATCATGAACACATCCAACTTTCTCTCACCAGAAAGTCATACATAAGCTGGACCAGTTAGTCAAACAAATACAGTGAAAATATGTACCGACAGAATCAAGAACTTGGTAAACAAATATGACCACTTCTCTAAGCAAAGATACTACTACCTCAAGGGTTCCAAAGGATTTGTGAAAGAAAAGGCACGTTCGTATTTGCCTAAGAGCATAGTGCACAGAAATATCTTATGTGACACATTAAAGTTACAACGGGTTGCTCCCCTGGGTGACTACGTGGGTGCAACCCCACTCGACGAGGGCAATAACTGCATGAGAAACAACCCAAAAGCAATACACAATAGTATGATCTGGCCACAAAAACAGAGAGAGTACTTGTACGCTATGCTCTGGAGCTTCAAGACCTCTTCGGCCGCCAACAGATCCTTCTCTAGTTCCTCAGCTCGTCCCCTCAGCATGATAGTCTTATTTTCAGCATTCTCCGCTTCCTGATCCCCGGATACCGATTTCTGCTCCTCTAAAAGAGCAATGTGATCTTCTTCTAGAACTCTCCAAATTTGTGTAGTTCTCGCCAGGATTGTGTATTTGATTTCTACCTCTATCTTCTTCTCAAGCAGGTTCTCGAGCTCCATCTCCATGTCCCTGCATTTCTCTTGAAAGAACAACAGGTTGGTGCTATCTGATTCCTCGTTTGGCCGCTCTGTCCTGTGGAGGACTGCTTCAAGCTCAAGTATCTTTGTTTCCTTGGCCTTGACAGCTGCTAAAGCTTCTCCCAACTTGCCCTCTAGATGCTCTATCGTTTCATTCTGTTCAACTAAATTCACTTCAACAGCTGGGGAACTACTGCCTTCTGTTTCTTCATATTGGCCACCATAGTCATCAGGTAACACGTCCTTCCCAATTTTCCCAAAATTTTGAATCTCTGCAATATTCCAGAAAATATCTTTTTTTTTTTATTTCCATCACAATTTCTGGAATAAAAAAACAATCCAGAAACCATCTTGGCCACATGTTGACGGGTAGAAATAATAGACTATACTTGAAAATTAAGGTTTTCTTATGGCATGGCTACTCTTAATCATCCAAAACCATTAAGCTCAAGGTCAATGCTTTATGAATTAGAACAACACATTGCCTAGAGGAGTTTTTCCAAAGTAAGTGCTATCAGTTCTTCAGCTCTAGTTCATAATGCAATAGAAAATGGTCAAACAAACATGCTGTTAGATATTATTCACGAGTCACTTTAAAATGACAGCCAAGATGACATTGTCATAACTGCAATAAGTTTACTGCTTTATTAATTAAATGCAGCTAGTGATCGATAAGCTGGTGCTGTGCAGCTTATTGGATATTTCTTCTAAATCAACTACATCTAACTATAGAAAGGGAACTACAAAAAAATCAGAATCCAGCACATTTAGGTGATGCCAAGCTTAAAAAGGTTCAAATTCATAACGGCCCATGTGTACATTTCACCAATATGAAAATCCAAGAAAATGAGTTGATGCATCATCATATTCTCCAAACTACAATGTACTAGTATATAGCTATGTGGATGGATAATATGCTTGAATTTAAATTACAAGCTTAGTTCTGAAAAACAAGCATGCAGAGGATAATTATATGATTAACCCTGTCATATCAACTTCAAGATGCAATCTGGGCAAACCATAAACGATTAGCACATCAAATTCAGGCAGAAGTCATAACTACATGAGCAACTAGAATCACATTCTACACTACTATGGGCGCAACTGCAGATCACTCGTTTATGTTTAATTTGAAATTGCACATAATCAAAAAACATTGAAAAGCTCAGATTGCACAATTATTGATGCAATTGCTTATATTGAACCCAAGAAGAACTAGATACTGATGTAGAACAGGGTAGAGAAATAGAGAGATAGCAAGAGAGGAGTAAGATTAGAGATTAGAGAGGAGAGAAAGAGAGGAGTGAGATTAGAGATTAGAGAGGAGAGAAAGAGGCCAGAAAAGAGAAGATGCAATTCTTTGTCATTTAAATTTGAAGTGTCTTATCTATTGACAAACTTCACTATTTATAGGTGTCTAGGAGCCATAGTACAATCAATTGAGGTGATAATTTCCAAGAGTACCCTCCCTCCTAGGGAACTTGTATACCTTTTAGAAACCTAAAATGCGGCTTCTATAACACCTAAACAACTTTAAAAAAAATTATTACAGCTGAGAAGAAAAAAATTGCACTTGATACAAAAGTAGAGTCCTAAGGTTAACATCTAGAAAGACTAAATGACTCTTCAATTTTTCACACAACTCTTAGAGTTTCTAGGTCAAATAATTAATGACTTTTTGTTGATATATTTGCCTACAATAAAATCTTTTGAAATCCCTTATAAAGCTAAATGATTCTCCATGTGGAAAAGCACTCGACCCCGTAGAGTGATTTGCAAAGTAGTGGTCCAATAAATCTGGTGCAAAGTCATGAAGTTCAATCCAATTGGCATCGGAAGTTGGACAATCACGCAACTTGACAAGAAAGTATCAGTGATGCTAGTAGCAGACATAACAAGTCGGTTACCAAGAATAGCCTCTACACTATCCCTGTGTTGTGGAAGAGTCGATGCTTTGGGAGGATTGTCACATGAAAGAACATGTGTAGAAGGAGGAGGCTCAAAAGTACCATGATATGAAGTTAAATCTTCTATATTTAAAACTAAACAAATATTTAAGTCGAAAGGCAAATTGAGCATAAATACAGTATATCTCAGTTTTCTTATAATGGGGAAAGGACCAATAGCTTGAACACTTAATTTTTTGAATGAGGTTTTGGGGAATCTCTCAAGATAAATATGAACCAAGGCATAATCCAATTTGAAACTCTTGACTCTTACAATGTGCTAAGTAGCAAATTTGTAACTTTCATTACTTAGGACAATTTTATATCAAATCTCAGTATGCAAATCATGGATATGTTGAGTGAATGAGTAGGCTTCATCTGAGGCATGATAGTTAAGTGGGAGGTAAGTGGGAGAGATCCAAGGTCAATTACATGTTGGATTTCCCATACGAGTGGTTGTTTTCTAGGTAATTCCAAAAGGTATGACATCTGAAAATTCATTTAACAAATATTTAACTTTAGGAGTTAGGTCATGAGCTGTGCAAGGACTAGGAATTTTTTTAGCAATGACGACTACATAAAATTTGTTATCTAAGCTCTTTACTTCCAAAGACTTACAATCCAGTAATTAGAGTCCCTTAGTGGTTGGGGCTTGTGGAAGAGATTTGAGAGTTCCTGATTGGTCCTTTTCTGACGATTTCATTGGTCACAAGATGATAATTTTACCTTTATAGTGAAAGGCACGGGTGTTTTCTCTCCCATGATTAGTAACATCGAGGTCATAAAACCAAAGTTGACCTACAAAAATGTGGGCAACATCCATTGGCAGAACATTACAAATCTCATCCTGGTAATCGCACAGTAAATCTCCCGGTCACAAGTGGTTTGTCAATCCAAGATACTTTGAATGATATCGTATGTGACTCTACTTTAAGGTTTAATCTCTTGATAGTAGATTTTGAGAGTACATTCATAGTGCTACCTCCATCTATACTCAACTTGTAAGTTCTCTCCTCGATTTGTATAAAAGTATAGAAGATACTTGTTCTTTTCCATTTATTAGAATCACTAGTAGGAGAGAGAATGATGCGAACAATATTGTCATGGGCATATTCAATTTCTAGTGGTACAAGAGTAGGCTTCGGGTTAAACTACTTGGTCTATTTCCTCGATTTGATCCTCTATTTACTTTTTTACTGTAAGGGTACGTTGTGAACAACGAGAGGTAATGTGCCTTCTATTATTACAACAATTACATTGGATTGAAGATGAATTAATTTGATAAATCAGCAACCGAACAAGTAGGACAATTCATGGTTGGGCAAGGGTGTTGCTAGCAGTGGAGACTTTTAGCTTGATAGAGCCACAACTTGGGTATATTGGGAAATAGTTATTATTGAAAGATTGAGAAGATGCTCGAGGAGTTGGATAGATTTTGAGGGACTTATCAATCTCAAGGGCTCGTCGGGAAGCTTCCATGGATGTCAAACCTTAATAAACCTTAGTAAAAGTTTTATGGTGTCAGGGAGGGAGGCTTCTCGTTGGATGTCAAACCTTAACCCATTACCAAACCTTCGAACAGTGATAATTTGGTCCTCTTCAATTTTATACTTACGTAGACGTTCCTTAAATCGGGGCCAAATACTCAGCCATACTAGAATTCAATAGTTTGAGGTTTAACAACTGTTCAATCATTTGGTCCTGTAAGTAGGTTGCCAAATATTTTTCATTAAGTTTTTGTTTCATGGCTTCCCATTGGGTGATAGAAGGCTCTTGACGACGTTCAATACTTCATTGGATATGTTGCTAATACTTTTTAGTGAGTCCTACCAGTTTTATTTTTTGCAAATCGCACATATTCAATATCAATCATTTTGTACCACTTAATGTAGTCCTCCATACTATCAAATCAGTCAACAAACACATTTGAGTCAAACCTACCATCAAATTGTCAACAAAATCAAATTTGTTGACCCATTACTCGAGTTTGTGGGCTTCTAATAGGTTCTTGGAATTCATCCTTAAGGTCAAAAGGTTAGTTATACCTTTTAGAAACCCAAAATGTGACTTCTAAAACATCTAAACAAATTTAAAATAACTTATTACAAATAAGATGAAAAAAAGTGTCTTTAATACAAAAGTCGAGTCCCAAGGTAAGCATCTCAAAAGACGAAAATAATCTAATTTTCCACACAACTTTTAGAGTTTCTAGGCCAAATAATTGATGATTTTTTGCTGATTTCTTTACCTAGAATAAACTTTTCTGAAATCCTCCATAAAACTAAATAGTTCTCCATTAGATATACACATGATGAAATTCGATGATACTAACGGAAATTTTAATAGCAATTTATCTAAAAATGTCATAAGAATATGATTTTCAAACAACACTAAGAAAATGCATAAACCTGGAAAATTTGTAAACACCAACAGTACTCATTAGAAATTAGAAGAAGTGTATACCATATCTAAATCCAAACTATAGATGGCACTGTAGGACCTAACATATCATTGATAAAACATGACTTTAAAATCACCATGGTTGTATTGAGTATACAGGGGATATATGTCACATCATTATGCACATCTCAGGATTAGAATAGGATGGATCTACAATTACACCAATGAATGATGTTTAGCCTATGTTGAATGGTGTTTTTTAAATGAAATATAAACAAGGGGAAGATATAGGGTGGTCATATTCATCACAGCAATGAATATAGATTCAAAGTAAGATATAGATTGTGTCGCCAATGCTCTCGCTGTTATTAACTGAAGTTCCTAGGGACTTCTGAATTTTGATCCCATCAAGTGACTATCCCATAAGTTTTAACCTTCAAAATAGTCAATTTATATTGATATACACTTCTTGTGCCTGATGGATGAATTCTGATTCTTTCTGACATGTTACTATAAAGTTATTAACAGACGAATCTGAGGAACCTAAGAGAATGTTTATATGCCAAAAGGAGTTGCGTTCAAGGTTTCTCTATCCTTCTTAGGTATCAGAGTTTGACGACATAGGTTAAAATAGGCAAAAGCTGGCCTGCAAGCCATTCGTAAAAGGTTTAATGAGCATGAATGAGAATGGACAAGTATACATAAACATGTTGGACATGTTATGCTGTTAGGTTATAAATTTTTTAACTCATTACTATTTGCAATCCTACTTAAACTTCATTACAGTACATGACAGTCAGTATCCTCCAATACCTACTGGTCATAATTCCTCTATGCTTCTGTAAGTCTAACATATCTTACACGAATCTCAAGGGAACTCACTCAATAAATTTTTTAATTAATGTGAAAATGGATTCTCCAACTAAAATAAATATCAATCACAGTGTTCCATATCTGCATGTAGAGGTACCTAGGAAGCATTTATTACAAGAAAAAGAGGAAAGTATGAAATAGAGTTAACCTAATGACGGAGCTTAGCTATGATCAGTTAGCTGAGTGATTCACCCAGCAGCACCGACAGAAAGCTTAACCTAAGGATGAAGCTTATTAATCCGTTAGCTGAGTAATTCACTCAGCTGCACCAACAAAAAGCTTTACCATCACAAACCAGTCATTTAATTGCAGAACTTCACAAATAAAAGAGCAAACAGAAAGAGATAGAGGAAGCACTGGGTAATTATTGAGTTGAGGTCCCCCAAGACCTTGGCATACATTGTAGGGAATTATTTTTGTGTTCAAAATTTGATCAGAACAAAATAGAAAAATGAAAAAAAGCCTAGACATGAATCTTAATAGTCTGCAGAGAAAAAACAGCTTTTGGAACTTTTTGTACATAACATCGTAATGAATTTCTTTTTTTTGGTAAGTAACAAGGAAGGAAATTTTGGTAATAGTGATTAATTGAAATAACATGTGCCAAGAATCAAAATGAAGCAAAATGGAGAAACAAAGAAAAGAACAGTGTACTCTCACAAATTTTTTTAGTAACAATTGACTTGCTTGTCCAAATATTTAACAAGTTATGTAACTAGAAGCAAATTTGTTACTAGACAAAAAATACTGTAATCATCCAAGATAAACCATGGATCCTATCCTTCCATAAGCACGTTACCATACGTCATTCAGGGAAATCAATTTTTTTTCTTGTTCATTCCTGCAAAGTCTTATTTGGTCATCAAATCACCTGACAGTAGCAATCAGAATTAACGAACGAGACAGTAGCAATCAGAATTTCCATTGTTGCTGCATCTACAGATCATATGGACATTTTCAAATCACCTTAATCAATTTCCCTTAGTTTATCATCCTAGTCATTATAGATAAGCACAACATTTGAAAACCACCAATAGAACCAATCCTGCTGCCTTTTTTCTCAAGTTTTTGCCAATTGCCAATTTATGGCTGCAGCTGCTAAGTGCAAAAAGAGGATGGAAAAAAAAGCTCTACATCTTTTTAATTTGGCTAACCCAAGTTCGTTGATTAAACAAAAAATAATATAGTACAGTAATAAGATGATGATAACAAAATAAGCTCTATATCTTTATAACAAGGCTAAGCCAATCATGTTGATCCAACAAAGACTACACACCTTTTCTAGAACATTAAATGTTAAAACCTAAAAAAGTACACTTAACACATTAGAACGAAGGTGAAAAGAAAAAGAAGCTGCACAGGTCTTGTTATGGGAACATGAAAATGAGACGAAAAAAGCGTACCATTTTCTAGTGCTTCTTTTATTGCTTGGAGAGAATCAATTGACTCTAGAAAGGGATCAAGATCCGACACTGGCTGACTTTTAGACTTATTCTCACCCCCTGAATACTCGCCATCTAAATCGTCCCTCAGTACGTCTCCAATGCCGCCATTCTCTTTGTAGTAACCTGATCTGACTTCTACACTTGGCTGAGCATCATCAGTCTGTTCACCGCAATAGTTCACAGATTTCTCACTCTGCTTCCCATTACTAGCCAAGCTATTCGTACAAAAAACAGCCACATCTGAACTCCGCAAGTCAGAATAGGAGTTCTCCATCTCGAACTTAACTTGGTTTTCTGTAATCTTCTTAGCATCAGCTCTAACTCCTTTTGCCCGCTGACCTCTTTGTTGTACAACATGCCCTGGTACTCTTCCAATAACATTTCGTGCCCTGCTTCTGTCCCTCCCAAAACCAACTGTTTCATGTCGCAGCCTTAGAGCACTCGCAGCTGTCGATGACTTACTACCATGATCATCACTGCTCTCAGATTCTATGCCGATATTGAAACCAGTAGCAGTGACTAATAAACCAAGCTCTGGATCTAATGTAGTGGGGGCAGCTACAAAGGGGGTCCCTCCAATGTTCATGGACACCGATGAAGCAACTGAACCTTCACCCTCAGCCTCAGCCTCAGCCTCGTCCTCGCCATCACTCCTGTGCTTGTTGTCTTCATGAGCTTTTGACGGCTCCGCAAGCGAAAGCCTGCGCTTCAGAATCTGAGCTGTATCAGCACTGCCTGTTATGTCTTTATTCAAATCTCTCCTAATTCTCCTCCACTTCTTCAATCCATAACCTTTCGAAGGCGCCAACTTCGATGCCACCACCTCCGCCGCCGCACTCGAAGGAGATCCAATCGAATTGGAAGGTGACTCGGCCACAAACTCTCCTCCAACGGGATCCGCACTAACCTTCACAGCCCCAGGAGAGGAAACCACTGCTTCACCAGGAGAAACACTCCCCCTCCTCTCCTCCCGAATTTGATCTGCACCTCCTGTCCCAATTGGAGAATCGATCCCAGAAGGCTCTTCGCCGCCCAGCTCCTCGCCAAACTCCGCCTTAATTTCACTCAAAGGAGCCATCTTTACAGTGGGTTCACTTCTGTTTTCCCCTCCCAGCTCTTCCAACCTCGATTTGGAGCTCTCCTCCGAATTCATTCCAAAAGCTACTGCGAAACCCTAAATCACCTATAGTTACAAGGATGATGACCAAGAATTAGGGAGAATTACAACAAACCGCCGGAAACTTGGAAAAAGATCGCGATTTGTTTCCAAGGGAAACGAAACGAAGAGAACAAGCGATTCGATCGAAATCCAAATGAAACATCGACCAGGGAAAATCTCGGATTTCGAAGAGAAAAAAAACCTCCTGCGCGGTTCCTTCGTCTGAAATCGAACACAAGGGGATCCGACGGGGGCAAAAGGTTGCCCCCCGAAACCGTGAGCTCCAAGACGGGAAGGGGGGCAGGGACGAGGGTGATATTATTTTCCTATACGGATTTATTACGTGGGAGGATGTCGGTGGACAGATAGATAACAGGGCCCACACACGTGGCCCGGCTTGGCAGAAGGCGCCAGGCGCAGGACACCTGTCGTGCCCCAACCACCAAAACAACACCTCCTTCCATTGGTCGACGTCCGCGTACCGATTGGCTCCTTTGTGGGCCCCGCTTTTGCCCCCATCGTTTCCTGTTCGGTGCTCCCACCCACGCAGAGGATTTCACGAGGCATGCCATCGGATCTCACGGTCGCTCGCGTCAGCTTGGCATCAGTTGCAATTCGCAAAAGCAGCAGACGGTCTGCGAAATAATTTTGATGCAAAGTTCAAACAACGAAAGCTATTTTGCTTCGCAGTTTCAGGTTGACTTCACGTACTTTGATGAGAGATGAGGCATAGCGAATGCATGATTCAATTTTTGTCCTTCGATTAGAACTACAAATGTCAGGTTTAATGAGTTGAGACTTTTTGTGAGGGGTAACTACTGCGGGAAATTATCTGATATTTCAGCTTAATCGGTCAAAAATATCTTTCATCTCATCTCTTCACCGGATGTCTTCTATTGGAATATATGCAGTCTGCTCTCTACCGATATATTGGACTTCAAGAAAGGCTCCATTTGTTGTCAGCACCCGCTGTTAGGGGTAGTGCAACATAGCAAAAAGTCTTGGCGTGCGTGGGACATTTGCTTGCAGTATTACGAACCAAGTGAACTCAGATATGGAAAATAGCTTTTAAAGACTCTGTATATGGGAAATTTGCTCTTCTAACACTTTCACTAGGAGCAGACACACAGCTCTCTCTCTCTCTCTCTCTCTCTCTCTCTCTCTCTCTCTCTCTCTCTCTCTCTCTCTCTCTCTCTCTCTCTCTCTCTCTTACTTAGGATGGAAGTCAAACCAGCACCACACTCCACTCGAAGTTTAAGCTGTCTCCACATCTCGTAGCAATTAAAAGCATTGTATTACACCCACCACGCAAGCTAGTTGGGTTTCTTTAACCCTTAACCCGTTTGGCTTTGTCAAGGATGACAAGTTCTGAAGCACCTGAGGTTGGAGATGAAGAATGGTCACTGGAGTTGGGCCATGCCATAACCTCTAGGATCAATCAATTGGTTGACGCTGTACACAACGATGCCTTCACCGATCTCGAGTTCCAGTGAGTGTAGCTCTTGTTTCGAGGACGCCATGATCTCCTTAATCCCTCTCTGTGGCATGCTTTGCCACCACTCAATGGTAATGGAAAGATTTATCTGTAATTTTGCAGCAATCAGCAAGCAACGTTCCGTGGTCTCAAGACACTTTCACGGAAAAAGCTTCCGGGTCTGGGAAGCCAGGAAGCTCCCTTCGAATGGTGTCCATCGAAGAGCTCGTCGAAAACAAGAGGTACTGATGATGATTACTTCCTTTGTCTTCTTTCTCCTCCTCTTAGTCTGCGTGTGAATAGAGAATTCAAAGAGGGCGGCGAAGACGACGAGAAGAGGCGAGGCGTGGGAACCACACGTACGGCCGCGTGTCACCTGTTCCTATGTGGTGGGAAATCCTTGGACCGCGCGACGTGGCCCCCGCGACTCCATGCATGAGCCTGTCTCTCATTCTCCATGCATTGCACACACACCGAGGCCCACGCCTCCCCACAACAACGCCAAACTCCACCACGTTAATTGCTAGGATACACCAC
This sequence comes from Musa beccarii, assembly GCA_024322285.1. Classification (NCBI taxonomy): domain Eukaryota; kingdom Viridiplantae; phylum Streptophyta; class Magnoliopsida; order Zingiberales; family Musaceae; genus Musa; species Musa beccarii. The sequence goes on from CM044399.1 coordinate 55,841,145, forward strand.
CAGCAGCAAGGCGAAGCAGAAGAAAGAGGGGGTGATGGCCATATGCCCGTTTCAAATTTCCAGCCGATGGATGACAGCTTTTACGTGTCTTGCACCGTGTCACAACGCTGCTTCAGCATCCGCAGCGTAAAAGGGCCTTCGTGGTGTCAGTTTGCCACCAAACGAAGAAGGATTTTTACTTCTCTTGACTGCTGTTTTCATCTCTCTCTCTCTCTCTCTCTCTCTCTCTCGTGCTCTCTGTTTCTGTTCATGCAAAAAGACTTCATCTCGCTTGTCCAACGGCTATATTTCATGTGGCAGGCAGTGGAATCTATGGAAGCTTTCATGAGCTGCTCTCGTGTTGTCCTCTTCACTGTCAGATTTCTCGGAATCATCTTTGGATTCGTAAGAACACGCAATGGATCACTAGCTTGAAGAATCATACGCTAATGTGTAAAGAATGGAAGAATTAACTTCGATGCTCGTACAGGTGGTTTCGGTTACATCAACTTCTAGTTGAACCGACAGTGCACGAATCGACAAGCAATTAAGCGGTAGAAAACAGGTATGATTTGCTAACTCTCGAGCCTGTAACATGTAATGGGGGAAATCTAACAAGAAATTATTCGATAAACCCATAAAATGTTTAATTCAACTTTCATTGTCAGCATCAAGTAAGAAACCAGAGACTCATCAACTAAAACTAGAGGCAATGACCAAAGACAATTGGAAAGAAAACTTATTGCCATGGTTGATGGGAAGATTCATATGCATGGATTATTCAGAGTTTTACATGCACTTGGAAGAGAGAAAAGATCTCTGTTGCAGCCAACAAGGCCTTCGGAGCATCCATATTTTGATACAACGACACTTCAAAATTCCAAAGAGTACTGAGATTCTAGTTGATTTCGGTCTTTTTCTTCGGGTGGATGCTTCATGAGTGTTTAGAAGGCCTGTACATTGAAAAATCTAACCAACGTAGCCCAACTGTGAAACAACCAATTTTGGTGGCTCCATGGCTGCAAGAGATACCTGAGAAGAGATTTGTTCCGCGAGCACTTTGTACAGGGAGGATCAGCGAAGGTTCTGTGAGTAATACAATGATGGGGGCATGCGAGCAGCCGCAGGAGATTGAAACACAAAGCGGCTAGGCAGTAGAGGACCACGTCCTTCCGAAGTGCTTCCTCTTCTCATCAAACTAGTATTGACCCCGGTGAAGGGGTTTGGTAACAATGGTCTCAGGCCACCAGGAAGGTCCCTTGTGTGGTTCTGTGAAGAAAAGCAGGTAAATGGTCTCTGAGACAAAGGGTTCAAACCTGAGGTAGCAAAAGGCAAAGTGCTTGTCGGACTGCTTAAAGTTGGTTCCTTATCGGTCTCGGGAAAGCCGCTGATCACAATCAGTTCATTCATCATATAAGGAGATGGAGAGGATTTGGCCCTCTTATATGCATTCTTTTGCTGAATCTGCTGATCAGGCCTTGGCACAAAAAAAGCGCGCTGGGGAGTGACTGAATAACCAGCCATCGGTGTGCTAGGCAGGCGTATGGGAAATTTGTGCTCATCCATCGAGACAGCCGAGTCAAGGACAGGAGAACCACCGAAGATCTGGTGATGGTGTCGAAAATTCTCCTGCTTCAGAAGGCTGTTGGTTGAGCCAAATCCAGGAGGAGGCGGGAAATTTACATGTGATGGGTAATCCAAAACTCTACTTTGGGGTTGCACATGCTCTTCACCTTTCACCACCATCAAATTCTTACCCATCAACCTAAGGATCGGACTGGAAATTGACTGGTTATGTGGCTGAGATGATGGGGTAGCAACACTGGAATTTGGAACCTTGGCTGAAGAATCTGATGAACCCTTAACGAAAGTAGGTTGCCTATCTGGTTGCAAGCTGGAGCCGGCCATAGTAGTAGTTCTCTGATTCTTGTACGAACTAAAAGAAGAAGAGACTCTTGGCCTGGCGAACAAGTCGGACAGCTGCTTTCCCTTGCTTGTCCTGTGGGCAGCATTTGATCTTAATAATTGAGACTCTCTTGAGAGGCTCTCCCTACATGAGCAACAGAATAACTTATCCTCCGGTGAGTGGTTAGGCTCTTTTGCTGGCAGATTTTCCCTGACTCTGTGATCTCTGCCCTCAGCATTTCTTTCTGCAGCTGCTACTGTGTCTTCAGTAATTGGTACTATCAAATCCGACTTGTCTTGAGAATCAATAGCAGTTGCTAATGGTTCAGCTTCTGAATCTGTGTATTTGGAGTCCTTTGAAGAGGGGAGAGAGAGAGTTGAGGCAGTTGACGCAGGTGATCCACATGGTTCATCTTCACTACCCAAATTTGGAGCATCATTTGTAGTTGTTATAACTGAGGTTATCGATGTCCCCTTTTGGGGCATTTGAGGCTCCACATCCTCATGACTAGTCAAGCAGCCACTAGACTCTTGGATGGACATGGTATCAGCCGTACACTCTGTGAGCTCGATAGCACAAGAGCCTTTTTCCCCGCTGACTGCCATTTCATCTGTTATTTGGATATTAAGGCCATAGATATCCTCGCTGGGCAAGTTACCACAGTTCACCTCTTGCTTCTCGGATCCTTCCACTAATTGTTCTTTGTGGGCCTTGCTTTTAGATATAGGTTGAACTTGTTCAGCCGATGGCGAAAGCACTGATCTGGCACCAAATGTTGCTTGCAGGTTTTCTGAACTCACAATACCATTACGGGAAGGATTGGCAGTAGCCGTTTCCATTGAAGATTTACTGGCACAATTTCCAGAGCCAAAGACCTCTAGTTGCATGTTCAAGTTTTCAGAATCAGGATCGTGGTTTTCAGTTTCAAGGTGCAACCTCTTCAAAGCACTGTGTTTCTGCTGTTCCATTATGTTTCTGTTGTCTCTTTTCTCAGGTCTTAGGACACCTTTCTTGTTTGGAGATGCATGATTCATCATCTCTCCTGCTGCAAATATTGCTACATTCTTCTTCGAGCAACCAAATTTATGGGATCCTAGTGAATTACTTGTTCTTGAAATATCGACACCAGGTCCATGCACTTCTCTGCGGATAGCAGTCCGAAATTCTACTCCACTCTTGGAAATGGATCTATGCTTACGAAAATTTTTAAAGGAAAAGGATTTCTCACTCAGATCACCTTTCCCTGCTTCCAAGTTGATGAATGGTCTTTTAACTGAGTCATCCTGTTGCCAAGTTAAATTGATTTGGTCCTCTATTGAGGAATGAGAGATCTTGGAAGAAAGTTTTGTCCTCTGAGAAGACTTATCAGATTCCTGCTGGATGTCCAGGTCAATCTCCTTTGTTTTGATCCGAGGAGTCACAGAATTCCCAGATGATTTTAATATTCGCAATAGGAGACCATGTTTCACAGTACTTTTTGATGACCATTTGCAAGTGGAGATAGGAAGCTTTTCAGAGTTTTCAAAGCCATTAACCATGGAGTGGATCATCTTTGGAGAGCTGACCAAGTCTTCAGATAACCTAGAAAACTTCAATTGATCACTTATAGCAACAGAAGACTTACCAGGATCCAGATGGCTACTCTTGGCAAGCCTGCTTCTGGTGACAATATTATCTAACGCACAATGAGCGTTCTTTCTGAGAGGCTTTTTCAGGATATCGGATTGTCTAGAACACATCCACTGCCTTGAAGAAGCAGATCCACTGCCCTTGGCGAAGTTTTCTGGGTTTATTGATTCTTCATTCTCATAACAAGTATCCATAGTACAATCTCCTTCATGTGCAGTTTTCATCTGGTTTAGCAAATATATGAGTCATGCTATCAAATTCCAAAATGATCAAAGCTGGTGAGAATTAAACTAATTTAAAATAAGTTGGCATGCAAAATTCAGCAATGAAATAGATAAAGTC